>JAVHZT010000059.1:0-361593 GCA_035079005.1 Fraxinus americana
TTTTTAATTGCTTTCTTCTTATTATAATTTTTTAATTTAAAATACCTTTTAATATTATTGCTCTAATTTTTATATTTTTATAATTATCTTTAATATATTTTTCCTTTTTTATTTTGGTCTCTGATTTTTATTTAATTTAATTTATTATTTTTTTTTTCTTAAAATTTTTAATTGTTTTTTGTTGATCATAATTTAATTTTTTTTCCATTTAAAATGATTTTTAATATTTTTAAATTTGTTATTTATTTAATTCATTTTAATTTTTTTATTTTTGTCTTTAATCGTTATTTTTTTCCTTATGAAATCATTTATTTTTTTATTAAAGTAGATATCAAATGAATTTATTTATTGCGTATAGCAGTTACGATTCAGTTCGCTTAATTTATTTCTTTCATACCATATAGTTATGTGCATATGTGAGAACTAAACAACAAATGAACAAAAGAAAGCATACTTCAAGCCAACATTTAGGAACCTCGTCTTGTCCATCTTCTGTTATGGAAAAGTCAAATAGTTAGCAAGAAGGGAAATAAAAGGGCTAGTAAAGCTTCACGGAGTTATCCATAATGATGCAATTGCAAACATTACAAATGCACAATACTGAAGAAAACTAGAAATACTTTGGCTTACGTGGGTAAAACCATACGTGAAGAAGGTGGCTGGTCGCCAGAGGTGGTCGCGATTATCTTAGGCAAAAACGCACAATGTAGCTCACGTGGAAAACGAACAAGGCGGAGAAGATGGTCGTATATTCACGCTTTTCGGATGCACAAATCGAAGCCGACAATTTTCTCGGTTGAGTCGGAGGTGACAATATCCTCAGAGCTATGGGGTTCAATTTGGGGGAAAGTGAGTAAGGCTTAGGGATGGCAAGGGGGCGGGACGGGGTGCCCTCCTCGCCTCGTTACCCATTTAAGGCGGGGGCGGGGTCCTTGACTCGTTTACTACATGTTTAAATTTTTTTTTTTTTTTTAGTTTTTGATAATTATTTTATTACTCATATTCATTAGATTTAGACAAATAATTTTAGTTTCTATTAGAATTAATGAAATTTTGTGAAATATTTCATTTAAAGTATTGAATTCTAAAAAATAAAAAAAAAATTTAACGGGGCAATGCGCCCTCCTGTTACCCGTCCCCGCCCCGAGGCAAAAATTCCCGTCCCGTTCGGGGCGGGTCCCTGCGAGTATCGGGTTTGATGAATTTTTTTGCCATTCCTAGTGAGTCTATGGTGCGCGGGATATGGTGCATGTGTTTTAACTGTTTTCCTCTTCTTTTTTTTTTAAGTTAAATGGTCACCGCGTCACCAATTTCAAACCAATAAAAAAAGCTCGGTAAGAAGCTCGTGAGGAGCCCCAGTAAATATAGCATTATCCTATTTTCAAATATTTCTTTGATACTATTGGTACATAATTTTTATCCATAGGGCTTCATATAACATTCACGTGGGGTGAAATCACATTTTGGTGGGGGTATGCCCCACCTCATGTGAATGTTACGTGAATCATTATGATAAAAAATTATGAGGAAATTACACTTACACCTGCTTTTATATATATATATATATATATATATATATATATATATATATATATATATATATATATATATATATTTTTTTTTTTTACAATAAATTAATGTCTATCTCAAACCCTAAAATCCTTAACCCATAACCTCTTCTTCCTCCCGTCTCTCTCTGAGACACCACCATTGCCACCACCACCGTGCTCCATTCTCATTCTATCTCTTCGCCGGACTGCTGCGAAGACAACGCCGCCGCCGCCGCCACCACCCCCAAGACGCCGCTACCGAGCGGGGCGATTTGATCCTCTCCACAACCACCGTCTGTAATCTCCCCCTCCCCTCAGCCACTGCCATCACCATTGTGCTCCTTTCTTCTTCAATCTCTTCGACGGACTGTTGCGAAGACGACGATCGACAGTGACTGTGATGATATGCTTCGAATTCTTTTCATTTTCTCTTCATGTGTTGTGTTGATAGTTGTGGTGTGATGGGTGTGGTAGAGGTGAAGAAGATGGTAATGGTTGTGGATTGGGGAATTTTTTTATTGGGTGGTGGTTGCGGGTCTGGAGATTCACCATAGTAGATTTGGGCAATTGTTGGCTGCAGATCTGTGGTTGCGGTGTGGTGATTTGGTTTTTATTTTTTTGTGCTGTGGTCCGGTATGGGACGGCGGTGGTGTTGGGGGCGGGCGAGCGGGGGGAAAGGGGGTTTGTTGTGATGTGGTGCAGGTGGCGGTTCTTGGTGGTTTGGTAGTGTTGTGCAGGTGGCAGTTGTTGGTGGTCGGCGGTGGTTGCGGCGGCGGCGATGTTTGTGGCAGTGGTGGTTGCTGGGGTGTTTGCGGCGGCGGCGGTGTTGTGTGGTAGTGATCACAGAGGATTTGTTGATTGTGACCATTAAATTGGGTGGTGTGTGACCAATAAATAATGAATTGTGACCGATAAATACTTTGTGACCCACAAATTTATTAATTTGTGACCAATAAAAGTTATTTGTGACCTATAATTCGTTGTTTGTGACTATAAAATAAGATGTGTGACTTAAAAATTTTATGATTTGTGACCGATGAAACAATTGTGACTTTAAAATTTTTAATTTGTGACCGATGAATGAATTGTGACATATCAAATTTTTGAATTGTGACCTTAAAATTTTTGAATTGTGACCAAATTGTATAAATCTGTGACCGTTATATATTTATTAATAAAATATATAATTAATGAAGTAATTCATAAATAAATTTAAATAAAAACCTGATTTTTGAAATTTAAAACATCAAACCTTAATTTTGAAATGTGTATAAATAAAAGCAGGATTTATGTATACTTCCCAAAAATTATTTATCTCTAGAAAATGCTATGGGTACGGACTCTTTTGGGTACCCGTAGCACAACCTTCTTTTATAGGGTTCATGAATCAACGAGGAATTTTCTTAACGATTTAAAGGGGGAAATAAGCAAACGTAAATAAAAATCGAAATCCCATTGAAGAAGATATCCAATAGACTGTACATTTCAGGTCTGCATACAAACACGCTCATTACTTGTTTTTGTCCCCTTTTTTTACGCTTTTTGAAGGGATTTTATCTCTTAATTTCATTATAATGGATTCTTGCTAGGAAAAAATTAATAGAACATGTTGCTAAGGTGGAGAAGGGCGATTTCCAAAATATATCCGGCCAATAATTTCCAGAGGAACACTGAAACTATTAGAAAATGTTCTCATTCTTTTTCATATCAGAATTATTCAAAGAATGCTGCTGCAGAGCCAGATCTTCTCGAATCCGCTGAGAAAACCTACACTAGCAGACCAGAGGTAAGAAGTTTTAAATGTTCGTTTCTTTTACTATTCGTACTAATATATCTAATAATCGATATCTGCATTGCGTTCTTGTTGAAAATCTGAGTTACAATTGGATGAGATAAACGATATGTTAAAAATAAATATTGCCTGTTTAAAAGTGCTTGTCGTATGCTTTTGTGTGTATGGTGGATTTTAATTTTTGGTTAGCAGTGGTCTGGATTTATGTTTCTTGATTACTAAATGGGGAATGGAAAAGATAGAATGATAAATCACCATTTCTTCTGTTTTACTTTTTGTAATAAAAACGTTTCTTTGGAGAATTGTTATTTATAAAAAAATAAAAAATAAATTGGAGGTTTTGTGGAGTGGGGATGGGTGGGTTCATAAAATGGGGAAAGGGGTAATATTGCAAATTGTATAGCTGTGGCCTAACCTTTGGGTTAGTAAGGAAATCGCAGATTCAACCAGGGATTTTAGTGGAAGAGGAGAAAAGGCTTTTGGGATTTAGAATAGTAAATGATATTTGATGCAAAACCTTACATTTTCCCAAGAAATAAACGTGATTTGTAACAACGGCGTACTTATTTCTTTTTCCTGTTTGTTAATCATTTATTTGATAGCAAAAAATAGGGTGAAAAAATTGAACTGAAATATTGGGTTGTTTAATGAAAGGAACTCATGTATATCATTATTTCTCTTGTTTGTTACTCCATGCTAAAATTTATAACTTTTAACGCATGTTTAATTTTTTTATGGGTTGACAATAGTACATGCCTTTTGGTGAATTTGCTAAGAGTTAATGAAAGAACACGCATTTAGGTGAATTTGAACAAGATGTTTTGGTCCAAGCCTTGTTCATTGGCGTTGCCACGTGATTCACCACAAAGAATTGAAGATCCCAAGTACGAGGGCTTTAAGCGAGTTATCCTCAGGCTCATGCTGTTCTATAGTAAACAAAGCCAGTCCATTCGATGGGCAAATGCGATTTACAGCCGCGTTCTTTATCAAGTTGACAGGCCTGCTATTTATGACGGTTAGTATTTTGTTTTCTTATGCTCGTCATTTATCAGCTCCTCGTGCTCTGATGAGTTGTGGTTTCTTGTGTTTCTTGTGCACTATATGTGTTTAGAAGAAAAAAGGCATCATTCTACATGCATAATGGTGCAGAATATATTCAAGTTCAAGGCCAAACATTTTTACAAGACGAAACAATTTTGTTTGGATTGTTTTACCCGTATTCTATGCCATCTTTGTGAGAGGCACACGTTTAAGACATGCCAATTGATTTTGGAGAACAACAATATCACCGTATTTTTCAAGTTGCAATCTAATTTTGTATTTAATTTGTTTGGAAGTGTAGGAGTTCAGGATTTATACTTTTTTGCTTTTCTTGAACTGGTGTAATTGTTCAAGTAAATGATGGTGTGGGAATGGGAAAACTATTAACTCCTTTATTTCGAATCAAATGGCAATCATCTCTGGGCAGCCCTAGATTGGCTTAGTATTGAATGCAGGTATATATATATATATATGTATATATATATATTTCTCCTTCCTGTTTTTAATCACTCGTAGGCAGTATTCCGAGGGATACTCTACTTAGAAGCCTCTACATTCCTGTTTGTGACACCTTTGACAAAACTACCTCAAAGTTTATGTTTATATAGTAGAGGCCTGCCGGAGCTCCTTAGTGTCCCAAACTCTATCACATTTTCCTTGTATTAATAAAATGCCCGATTCTATGGAAGCTAACTCTAGAAACTATGTGTCCATGTGGGTCTTTTAGGAGGGTAAGGTCAACTTGGGCAAGACAACAGATTCAAAAGGGGATTGCTCATAGTTCTTTCTCACGAATAATTTGTTGCATTCCGTAAGAAGAATTATGATGTCTAAAGTGCACATACAACAAAATCCTATATATGAAAGTTTTGGCATGCAGGTCTCCTGTCTTTTGATTTTGATCAAACTAAATCTGATGCTCGTGTTTGAACAAACATACCCAATTACCCATCATTATTTTTGTTTGCTATCTTATCTTTACACTTATGTAAGTTTAACTTGAGCAGTACCTTTTACATGCAGTATTTAGCTTGGAGAAAACCTTTAAAACAACATTCTCCTTGCTTGTAATCCATATGTGGCTTTGCTTACGCCGCTTAAAAGAAGAGGGAAAGGAAGGTGTTGAGTTGGGGCAATACTTATATGAGATGTACAATCATGATCTTGAACTGAGAGTTTCCAAGGCTGGGGTCAGTTATCTGTACCTAAATGTTTGTTGCATATTTAATTCAATGCTTATTAATATCATTTCTTCTTTCAAGTCCAAAAGAAGGTGTTCGTTATATTCTGTGTCTTTTCAGTCCGATGAAAACTTAAGTTTCTATCAAACAAGTAATTTTTAAAAGGTCCCACATCACTTGAGAACATTATAGACAATTACTTTTTCTATCTAAGCACTTTGTCAATTTATTCCATTTTGTCACTTTGACATTGCAGGTAAACTTGCTGTTAACTAAATGGATGAAAGATTTGGAGAAGATATTCTATGGAAACATTGTTGCTTATGATGCCTCTATGCTTCGTGAAGGCAGGCAGGATCAGTTACAAAGTGTTATTTGGAGGTTAGGCATTTGACAGAATTTTGATTCTAGTATTGGTTTGGCATGGTTTATTGATGAGTGATATATTAAGCTACCAGCGAAGCTCTGTTGGAAGTTTAGAAAAAAATGATAAACAGCAGAGAGAATGTAGCCACAGTTCCCACTGTTTGGATAATACAGCACTTGGATCCTGACTTAAATTTTGTTGGCATTTGGGTCCTCAATTCTAACAATTTAGTAGCAAGTTCATTTTTTCTGCTTTTTTCTGTCTGTTAGAACATTAAACCTTCATGTTACTTGCACTTGAGGCGGATTCCGGGGATATTTTTATGGGAAAAAGATTTGCAGAAAAAGAATCTCTCTTTATTTGTTACCAAATTTGATGAAATTTAAATAATTTTGTCTCGAATTTATTACCAAAAATTCATTTTCAGACAACACTCGGTGCTATTGCTGGAGATTTCTTTCAGTATAGAATTGGCAGCTTCAACAAGGCAAGAAATTAAACCTAAAAATCAGATTTTAATAGATTTTAATAAAAGTTGAGGGAAACGTGTGGTTGAAAAGTTGATGAAAGTTGAGGGTCCCAATGTCCCATGAAATGTGTGGATAAATTAATTGTTGATTTTGACTTAGATTTTTATCAACTTTTTTAGCTAAACCAAATAGAGACTAAGTCTCCAGGTGAACAACCTCCAAGATTGAATCATCAACTGTTGAAATTATTTTTTAGGTTTTTCAAAGCTGACTGATTGGTTCACTTGGGGCCATATTCTAGCAAATTCTTTTGATCTTTTATATCAATTTAATTATTGGATTGCCAGAACCAGGTGAAAGTTCTTTTTAATTAGTTTTCCGATACTGCCTATGATAATAGCAAGTAGGGGTTCCTTTTAGTATTCGAAGAAAAGGGTTTTTTGGGACCTTCATTTATCTAGATCTGGAAGCATTGGTTGTTTGTAAATTTGGAGTAAGGTTTGGGTTTTCGAAGGGTTTGCAGAAAGTAAAATCTTAAACAGCCATTAGAAGCTTCATTAGAAACACGAATACTAGAAGAATATTGTGCTGCATTTATTTCTATTATTTCTGTGAATCAGACGTCCATTCAGATCTTGCGAGGGACCGCTTTTCTCCTAAGTCGCTTTTTCCTTATTCTTCTTCTTATAATTTACTCTTTCTTGCCGTCTGTGATGTTGAGGTGGGTGGACTGGAGGAGGAGGAGAGAGGTAGATTGGAGGTTGTTGAGCTTGAGTGTCTCAGTGGCAGTGAGTAGGTTATCCTTTTTTCGTAATTTTTTCCTCTATTTCCTTTTCTTTTGTTTATTGAAAGCGAGGGTAGAATTGTCTATTCAACGAATATCCATCACTTGTGAATCACATGACAGTTAATGGTTCCAGTGAATGGAAACATTGGGAAGTACATATTGCCTATGTTTGGCCTCCATTTTTCCAAAAACTCATTTTGAAACACATTCTCCCATAAAATAATTTTGCACGCAAACCCAAAACGTTTCCTTATTTTTTAACCACACATTCTCCAACTAAATACTATTCCAAAATGTATTTTGAACCAAAATTGGGGACTTAAAAGCTAAGGAAGAAAGAGTTGGGATCCAAGTACTATATCAGACTAATGATGAGGACTGAACTGTATTTGTAAACGTGTAAATGTCCTCAAGTTAAAGGACAGTCAAAAGAATTCAGTTTATGCTAAAATTTAACTGATTAAAAACTTTGGCTGGTTTGCTGTGGTTTAAGAACATTTAAAGATATTGGATACTGTGCATCTTAATATCTATTAATATTAATGATGTTTACATGAGTTGTAGGAATGTTTTCTCTGATGATGGTTCATCAAAACCAAGTGATGTGGCATTACCCGTGGTCCAGGCAAGCTCTCATCTCGTCTGTTAAATAGATTGTTAGTTACAAAAAATTATTGCTTGAGGTAAATTTTGATCAGATAGTATTGATATTAAATTATTCTCCTGTTATAGCATGACTAAATAAAATGCTATACATTTCAAACACATGTCACCACCTAGACATGTTAACAACAACTACTAGTAATCTCTGTCTGTGTAAATCGTTTGGTAATTTTGGGTGCAGTTGGCCATAAAGCATCCTCTTATGCTTGGATATGTTTAGTCTTTAATGAGGGAAAAAGTATTTTTCTTTTGGACCCTTACAAGTACGAATTCTGTTGGATTAATTAATGAATACGGATAACTTGCTGCTTTTCTTGCAGTTTTTTGTTCCCTGTATGAAAGGAATAGATCATTTGTTTAATGTATTGAAATTAATGGTGCACCAAACTTTTTTATTTGTTTCTTTTGGCATTTTAGGCCATGTCAAGATACGTAGATCGGGAAACCAGTTGTTTGTCATTAACAGGTATGCATTTACTTTTAGTGTTGGTAAAATTTATTTTATAAGCATTTGTACGTTGGTAAGATTGTGTTTCTGCTATTACCCAGCCCGAAAACAACTAAAAAAAAAAAGGAAGGTAGGGAGTGAGGGGAAAAAAAAACCAAAAAACAATGGAGAGTATATGCCCCTGTTTGGCCCCCATTATTTTGCATTTTTGATGGTTGAAATTTTTTGGAATAGTGATTGATGGGAGAATGTGTGATAGAAAAGTAATGAAAAGTTTTAGATTTGTGTGTAATATTATTTTATTTGATGAATGTGTGGTTGTAATGAAGATATAGAAAAATTTAATGTAATGTAATGTAATTTAATGGGGGCCAAATAGTGGCTATATTAGAACTTCTACCAGTCCCAAATTCTTTAGTGTATTGAAATCACTGCTGACGAAAATGTACTAATGCTTTCCTCGCTCCCTTCTGGAAAAATGGGTAAAATGGACCTCTTCCCTTTGAAAAGGGTAAAATAGAGAGAGGCAGAGAGGAAGGACGCCAAACTCGACTTTTCAATCTAATTTCTAATTGGCCTGAATGAATGGATTTTCTTGTTATATCAATATGTTACTGCTGCGATATTGTTTTACCATAGGATACTTGAAAGAAATTTCGAATTTAACATTTTCCAACTGATTCTAGCCAGTTGAATGCTATTTATTTGACTAGTTATGGTTTTGGTGGACAGACAAAGAAGCCATATTAACTGGCAACTTCATGTTCACAAGATTGGAGAATAAGGTAGCCGATTCAGTGAAAAGGTAATATAAAAGAGGAGCAATGGATTTGGGTGATCTTTATGCATCTATACTAGTTCAGTTCTTGCTGTAGAAATTGAAGTTTACATTGCAGAGATGACTGGTAATTTGTTGATTAGGGAGTGTGTTTATGTCCCTAGAATCATGATTAAGGGTACATATCATATTCTGATTATTTCTTGGTCTCACTTTCAATTGAATTATGATGTAATAATCCATGCTTTCAGCTTTGGATGTAATTAACATTAAAACAATTTTCACATGGGTAATTGGCGCAAAACGTCCCTACCTTTACCAGTTGTTGTGGGAAACGTCCCAACCTTTGATTTTTTGGTGTAGGATGTCCCTACCTTTCACTTTTTTTGTGTAAAACGTTATTTTCCCTAATTTTTGACATAAAATGACTGATATACCCTCCAATTTAAATAAAACAAAAAGGAAAAGAAAAGAAAAATTAAGAATAAATTTCAATCTTACTCCTAAACTTTCTAAAAAATACAAACCAGTCCAAAACTCAAAAAATCTCAAATCATCCCTCACCAAGAACCCTAATCACATCAACCCAATTCAGAATTCAAGCTACCCATATTGCCCAATTTGCCATTCATCTCCATCTACAGATATTGCAGATAGTGAAGAATGGCCATTGTCGATGAAGCTGCATTGGAAGAATCACATGAAACAGAAGCAGAGGAATCAAGTGAAAAAACCATTTCTGTGCTCCCAAGTTTGCACCAGCCAAGAGTTCAGATCCAAATTCGTTTTGTTTGGTGCCAAATTGGTTAAGACCCATTATTTGGCTAGGTGCACCAGGTGGAGACGCACCTAACCCCGTTGAAGCACGACCCTGGATCGTCGGAATATCGTCGGAAATTGCAGCCAAGCAGTGCGCTGTCTACATATATACACAATTTTTTCTGCTTTTTTTTTTCAGAGCACAGGCAATTGGAATGGGCATATACTGAATTGGGCCTAAGCTAATCCCATAAATTCATTCTTTTTTTCCTTGAATTTACTCAAATTTAAAATTAACTACAGATTTTATATTATACAAATAAAAGCTGAAAACTTTGAAGAACTTACAGCCCAGTAATGCGGTTCGCTAATATTCCAGCCTCATCTGTATTTCTCGAAATTATTTAGAGGATCCAAAATTATTTATGAATGGCAAATTGGGCGATTTGGGTTGCTTGAATTTCGAATTGGATTGCTGTGATTAGGGTTCTTGGTGAGGGATGATTTGAGATTTTTTAATTATTATTTATTAGTTTTAAGAGAAAGACGGGTTTGGATGATTTGGGATTTTTTTAAAGTTTTGGATTGATTTGCATTTTTTAGAAAGTTTAAGAGAGTAATATTGCAATTTATTCTCGATTTTTCTTTTATTTTCCTTTTTGTTTTATTTAAATTGGAGGGTATATCGTATGTCAAAAATTAGGGAAAATGACGTTTTGCACAAAAAAAAGTGAAAGGTAGGGACGTTCTGCACAAAAAAATCAAAGGTTGGGACGTTTTCCACAACAACCGGCAAAGGTAGAGACGTTTTGCGCCAATTACCCATTTTCCCATATACAAATTCACGTTTCGTTAGGATCATAAGCAACGAAATATCCATAAGATGAGCGTAGCAAAAATAAGAAAGAAAATATAGGCGAAGTTAATAAGTGGTATTAACTAAGGATAAATTAACAAAAGAACGACTTGGAGGATTGAAAAATGAAATGAAATGATATGATATGATGCTGACGTGCAGGGCTTAATTTCATAGGGGCCTTACACCTCACTGTAGCACAAGGCCCCACCCCAATGTATTAAAAAATCTATATATGTAGCCCCTAACCCCATGTATGTTATTTCATAGGCACCTATAAGTGTAGCATTACTCTTTTTTTTTTTATGTAAAAGACATCAAATGTCCCTGTTTGATAACAAATTTTTTTTCCCTCATACTCATTTTGAGCCATAATCTCGCGATAAAATATTTTTCACGTAAATTCAAAATCTTTTTCTATTTTTTAATTACATATTTTTCAAAAAATTACTATTTAAAAACTCGTTCTTCCCCAAAAAAAGCCTATTCCATAACTATCATTCTAATCTATTTGTTTCAGCAATGACCGCAGAAAATTATTAAAGCATTTTAATCGTAGTATTTAATATGCCACGGTGATCCATCATATTAAATTAAATTATTTATTAACATAATAACGCGGTTAAGCTTTCTATAATTTTTATAAAGCGTTTACACTTTCGATAATATATTGAGAAATACAGAAATAAATAATCCAACACGTGACAGTGTCACCTAACCAACCTAACGGACGCATTGACATAAATAAATTTTATCAACGGTCATCCAACTATAAATGAATTTTCAATTGGGTAACCTAACTATAAATGACATATAATTGAACTACCTCAATCAAATCATAAACTTCATAACATTTCAATTGAGGTCATTCCATCACGTCGTTACTAAGTGTCTGTCCGACAACAATTATTTTCAAACTCCTTTTTTCTACATATTTATTTCTAATCAGTCACATAATAAAATATTGTGTACGTAATTCAAAATTTTTTCTTACATTTAATTACACATCCTCCTAAAAATTATTATTCAAAACTCTATTTTTCCAAACCAATTGTTGTCAAACAAGCGCTAAAACTAATAGGACCTGCTTGTGAATTAAAAGCTTGATCAGATGAAATTAGTCGTGTTTGTTTACTGTTAGATTGAGGATGTGCATGCCTAGTGCCAATCACCTCATCCACATTGACATTCCGTTAACGTTCACACAAGAGAGTCTTTAATTTTAGTAACGGCATGTGTCATAGTGACCTTAATAGAAATAATTATAAAGGTTCGGTTATCTGATTGAAACATTTTAAAGTTTGATGACCTCTTGTAAAATTTATGCTTTTCCTCTGCATCCTCCAAAGCATTCAATTCCTGTTGTCTTCGTCAAATCCAAATTAATACACACGCATCAATAGGAGCCCAACGATCCAGACCAGATTGTGGAGGAAATATATAGATACAAAAAAATCTGTATCTATATATTATCATTCTCATTACTCCTTTACGTCTCTATAAAGTCTATAATCCCCACCGTCCAAACCGAATCACTAGTATTAAGGGTTTCATATCCTCATCAAGAAAGCATCTTTCCATTTCTAAACTATTTCTGGCCAAAAGTAGTTGAAATTCGAAGGATTTATTCATATTCGTTTCTTGACTCTTTTTAAGACCATATAAATTCTATATACATATACATATACTGTATTTTTCAAGGCATTATTTCCTTTGGTCTACAATGAGTTTCTTGATAAGAATTTCCCTTTTCTTGTCCCTATTTTCCTTTGTTTTCTCTGAAGAAAACTCAAATTTACACCCTTTTCAAAGGCCTTTGATTCTTGAATACCCAGAAAGAAATGAACCCAATGTGAAACAAGGATGTACAGATGAAATTCAATTACAGTGTACAGGTTGGAGGTTTGCTGTGGAGGCCAATAATTTAAGTCCATGGGAGAGCATTCCAGCAGAATGTGCTGATTATGTGAAGGATTATTTGCTTGGAAGGGGTTATGAAGTTGATCTTGAAAGGGTCTCTAACGAGGCTGGAATTTATGCAAGAAATGTGGAGTTGACTGGAGATGGGAAAGATGTTTGGATTTTTGACATAGATGAGACTTTGCTTTCAAATCTTCCCTATTATGCTGAACATGATTATGGGTAATATTTTTTACTTTTCTTTTAAGATTAAATTTAATTTTTAATTATGGTTGGCCTTGTGCATTGCAGCAAGAATTGGCTGTTTTTTGGGGCTTTGGGATAAGGGCATTATTCTTTGGTTTTGTTTTCAAGGTTTGATACCATATTATAGAATTGTTCTTGGATTTTGTTAAGAATTAATTTTTAATTGATTTGGTCTTTAGATTTTAATTTGAGATATTCTATCAATTCTCTTGTATGACAATGATTATTAGGTGGATACTTTGAACAGTTACGGGATTTGTCTTTGTTTGTGGGTGCAATTTCTGATTGGATGTTTCTCTTGCTATGATTGGAAATGTGGAATAATAAATATGACATTTGTGGCATGTTTGGGCTTGACTATGGGTATACTGTTGTGTTGTATCGTGTCGTGCTGGATGCTGCATGCCAAAATATGTCCATGATGTTAAATCATTATGCTTATTTGATGAGTTTTTGTGATTTGCTAAGCATTCAACTGGAAACCCTTACTAAGAGATTTTTTTATGTGATTTCAGTTATCTGATATGCGGTCTCTGGTGGTGATGTGTAGGTTGGAGCTTTTTGATAGCGTGGAGTTTGATAAATGGGTCGAGAAGGGAACGGCTCCTGCTATACAGTCCAGTTTAAAGCTTTACAAAGAGGTTTTGGGGTTGGGATTCAAGGTGGTCTTGCTGACTGGGCGAAGTGAAAGGCATAGAAGTGTTACCGTTGAGAATTTGATCAAAGCTGGATTTCAGGATTACGACAAGCTCCTATTGAGGTTAGTATTGAAATTTCTCGTTTCTGATAATAGGTATGATAAGATTTTCTAGGCAAACTCTTGTTTATAATACCCATTCAGTAACCTTGTTTCATAATTCTCTACAAGCAACATGTCGTTCATTAACTGCGGATTTCAACTGCGCAAACAAATGCTAATTCTCAGACGAAGTATGAAAACGCCTGTGTCCATATAGAACTTTACCTAGAAGACGAGATGATGGATAAGATTTAAATGAAAATAATTAATTCTTATCAAGGCATAATTTCATAATGGATGCTCAAGTTGAGATGATGAACAAGAGAATCTTTCTTTTCAAGGTGTCATTGTACTTAAAAGCTATTTGCGGCGAATTTCAGTCGAGATTAAACCTTAGTTATGACTCATGATTAATCTTGGGCAATTTTTTATATGTGCTTTTGTTACTATCATTTTGCAGTACAATTAGATCACTTTCAAGCAGGAAGTGAAGGAATATTGAAGAATAGTTATTAGGTGAAAAGTAGCATCAAACTTTCCGTGACTGCAAAGCAGTATAGTATTAACTACATTGGGAGTCGGAATTTGATTGCTGAGAGATAGGCGTAGATGATCGAGAGTGCTACCTTATTAGCCTGAATTCAAGAACCCTTGATTTTCACAAGTCTGAAGTGTGATTTTCAAGAACCCTTGATTTTCAAAATGTAGAGTAGCCCATTTGATTTTTCTATCCTTCAAATGATAAATCTTTTGCTGCAACTGTGAACAGTTTTTTATCCTTTAGGAGTCTGGATAAGGAAATTGAATTATCCTTTGTATTTGAGCTGAGAAAGATTTGAATGTAGTGGAGTGTATTATAAGTGCATACAACATTATATATGCCTAACACATATATTGGATCGCTGTTCGGGAACATTTAAGGCTCAAAATAAATATTAGCGAATCTTTGGTTAATTGTCCCCTTTTTGGTTTAATGGAGTCGGATTTGGACGAATATTCCCAATTTCCATGCAAATATGAGCTTTTGAGCAAAACTTGGGGCAAAGCCTCGAGCCATCGCGAACCATATCAAATTTCATTTATGCATTATACATGCCTAACACATTTTTTTTTTCCACACACGCTTCCTACGTCGCCTATCTTGTTTATTTAACGAGATGAAATGCATTTAGTTTTCAATGTGTGTATGTCTTAGTTTTGGTCATAGTTTTGATGCTATTCTTTAAAAACTAAGCACCTCTAGAGCATGTATGGCTTAAAAAACCTACAAGTACTTGAAAGAAAATCACTTGCTTTGGAAAAAATTACTTATAAGCTTATGCTGTTATGCATATGCTTGATTGTGCTTACGATAAAGTAACGTTACTTATAAGTACTTTTTTGTGAATTATGTTCGAGTTTAACTAAAAATTCCTTTTTTCCGAAGATTTTTATTCCAAAAACTTATTTTCTTAAAACCGTGCAGGGGCTCAGAGGATCACGGGAAGACAGCGACAACGTTTAAATCGGAGAGGAGGAGTGAAATGGAAGCAGAGGGTTACAGAATTATGGGCAATTCTGGAGATCAATGGAGTGATTTGTTGGGTTCTTCCATTTCAAAACGTTCATTTAAGCTTCCCAATCCCATGTATTACATTCCTTGATGATTTTTAGTTGGATTTTTTTTATTCAAATGTTCAATAAGTACCTGTACAAATAGGATAGAAGATCATTCTTCTCACCCTGGAAAGGTGTTGACAACGGTGATTGGATAGTACAAGGAAGAAAAAAATTAAAATCTTATTTATCCAGTATACCAAACATGCATTGATGGTTCGTTTGAGAAGCTCAATTATGAAATATTGTACTAATTATCGAGTTTAATATAATATTATATGTCGTATATAGCTATGTGATACTATTGGTTAAATTTTATCATTGATCACGATTATTAAGTACTAACTTTCGAGTTTAATATAATATTTTTTGTCGAATATGGGTCAATTCAATGTTGTTTTAAATTTCATTACTCTAATGCCCGCAGTTCGCAAAATTGACAGAAGTTGCTTAGTTGAGAGCTAAATTGTAACGGTTTTTTCACGTAGTCACTATACGAAATGCCAACTAAGCAAATATTATGTGGAAATGCAAAACGTGTTGTTAGGTGTGGCTTTGATTATTACTTTTTTTTTTTGATATGACGTAGTGGTGAGATAGCATATCATATTGTTAGGAATTTATTTAATCATGCACAACAGGAAATAAATAATTTCAATTTCGACCAAAAATCTTCTTTGTACTGTGATAGGAATTATAATTTTTGTAGATTCTATAAAATACTTTGCTGATCTTGGAACATGAACAATCAATCTACAAACCATAGTTTTTTTTGCTCAGAACGTTCCTATCTTCGCACGTTTTTGTGCAAAACGTCCATATCTTTCGAGTTTAATATAATATTTTTGTTGAGGTAATTGGCACAAAACGTTCATACCTTTTACATTTTTAGCGCATAACATCCTTACCTTTACCTTTTCTTGCGCAAAACGTCATTTTTGTCTCTTTTTTTTACCATTTTACCCTTCTATTAAAATAAAATAAACATGAAAGAAACGAAAAAAAAAGAATAAATTGCAATTATGGGTTCAAATTGCTAAAAATGTGCAAATTAGTCACAAATATGAAAAAAATCATCGCCCTATCTTTGCCACCTACGAAGGCAAAATCCCCAACCTCCGATCACCTTGGCCGCCGAACCAACATACCACCTTAAAGCCCTCATTGCCCTCTTCACAACCCACCCAACCCCCAACTCTGGCAGATTTGACCGGAACCGAGCTTCAAACTTCGCCGCATGAAATACAGTCAAAAGTCGGAATCACGCCGTCCGGCCACCTTCCTGGCCAGAACATACCACCGGCCAACTCCCCTACACAGGAGGACCTCTACCATGCAAACAATTTAGCCCAAACAGCAAGGATAAGATCTGAATTTCAAATTGTAAGCTATCCGTCACGATTGTCGTGACACCGCACCAGTTTTCCTCTAATTTAGGCCCCGCCGTGATGACCCATGGTGGCAGAACACCTGGGCTGGGTGCGCCAGGTACCTAGCCCGCCATGGGTCCCCTTCAATTTGGCTCCAATCATCTTCAATCTGGGTCTCAAATGTTCGTTGGTGCGAACTCACGACTGGACTGTCTTTGCTTTGAAATTGGTGGTTGTTGGTTGCTTGTTGGAAGAAATTGTTTACATAGGTAGCTTTGACTTGATGAAGGGAGTCGACTAATGGTGGATTCCGATCGGTTGGGTGGCCGGACGACGAGTTGTGGGTGTTTGATCGATTTTCAGGCTGCAATTTTTGAATTTGATTTCCGGCCAAATTACAGTGAGTTGTGGGATTTCTTGGTATGTAGTTGTATAGGGTAATGAGGAGAACATGTTGGGACCGATATTCGACGGTTTGGGCGGCCAGATTTTTTTTGTTCTTTTTAATATTTTTATAAGTTTTGGGTTGATTTGCATTTTTTAGAAAGTTTAGGAGTAAGATTGCAATTTATTCTTTATTTTTATTTATTTTTCTTTTTTGTTTTATTTATGTAGGAGAGTATATTAGTCATTTTATGTTAAAAATTAGTCAAAATGACGTTTTACGCAAAGAATGTGAAAGGTAGGGACGTTTTGCGCCAAAAAATGAAAAGTATAGACGTTTTTGCACAAAAACATGCAAAGATAGGGACGTTCTGCACCAATTACCCTTTTTTGTTGAATATGGTTAATATTATCCACAGTCATCAAACTTTTAAAGCACTCTCAATTCGATCACTAATTTTAAGTTGTCTTAGTTGGCTCAATAAACTTCAATGTAGTTTTAAATTTCATTACTCTAATGCCCGCAGTTCGCAAAATTGACAGAAGTTGCTTAGTTGAGAGCTAAATTGTAACGGACTTTTCACGTAGTCACTATACGAAATGCCAACTAAGCAAGGATTATGTGGAAATACAAAACGTGTTGTTAGGTGTGGCTTTGATTCTAACATTTTTTTGATATGACATAGTGGTGAGATAGTATATCATATTGTTAGGAATTTACTTAATCATGAACAACGAGAAATAAAATAATTTCAATTTCGACCAAGAATCTTCTTTGTGCCGTGATAGGAATTATAATTTTTGTAGATTCTAAAAAAATACTTTGCTAATCTTGGAATACAAACAATCACGATCTGCAAACCACGGTTGTTCAATTGTCCAACCTCCAATGTGAGTAAGAATGAGAAGATTATGGTTTCTCTTTCTTGTGTTAGCAAGATAATGAATTGTGTTATGTTCTTTCTGAAACCGTAATGACTTATTAATATAAGTTTAAGTGACTTGTCCCATCTCTTAAAACTTAACCCGATCTAATATTTAATTAATTTAATTAATTAAATTTGGTTCATGAATTAATTAATCCACTTAATTAATTTGGGTTTGTTAACAAGTAACATAATTAATCAATTATTCAGCACTTGTTAATTAATTAATTGTTGAATCTCATTCTTCTGGTTTTCCTTTTGTGTGTGACCCATTATTTTCCCGATGTCAACGACGTGAATTATTATTTTGATATAATCAAAATCACTAAATTAAAATTCTCCTTTTAATTTGTCAAAAATTCACATCCGTTGTCCCAAATTGATATCAGCAATATGTTAGAACAATATATATGACGAAAAATGTCACGGCATGGCAAAACCAAATTTGTTCGTTTGCTGTGAAACTATAATCCTTTAATCAATATAATTCAATCAATTAGGAGATATGGATATCTGTTAATCTTAATTATGATCATAAATTTCATCTCACTATTAAATTAATGTAAGTCTAATTTTTTTTGACTTATGAGTACACATTGACCAATGGTTTCGTTATCAACTTAATTGAATGAAATGTAGATAATAATCTCTTATTATAGTGACGAATCATCTATTAATCATTCACAACCTTCATATAATTCTTGACATATCCGAACGATGTCGTATTAGCAATTCTTAGCAGAGTGACATCCAATATCACCAAAGTATGACCACTCTCATATAAGGCACTATATTACCTCAAATCGAAAGATCAATTTCACTACCAAACGTAAAATATTAACCACGTACACTTTCGTATAAGTTATCCATGTGGAATCTTTTCAATGGTTCTCCAATATTTTGTTCTATAATAAAACATTCATGTGTTCTTTTAAATGTCACCACACTTTAATTTGTGAGATCGGCTACTTACTTCACTAGTAGGAAATACCACGTGTGATGGTCTAACCGTAATAACGATATCTGTATCTCATTATTACTTATAGCCATAAATGATTTAAGATTCAATTATATGTAATTTGTATCTCACAATCACACAATTCATTGTGATTAACAAATTATTAAGATTTGAATCTATGAATTATATTATTTAATTTAATTAGATAATAGATTTGTCATAAAAATGCAACAATTATATATTAATGGTGTGTTTGAGCCACATTATTTTGGAAGAATGTATTTTAGAATAGTAGATTGATGGAAAATGTGTGGTTAAAAAAGAAGGAACAATTATTGATGTGATGAAAAATATTATTTTATTAAAAAATGTGCGGTTGAAAATAAGTAGAAGAATGAAAATGAAAATTTTAATTTTAATGTGGCTCAAACAGGGACTAAAAGTGTTTATATCCAAAATTGATTGGATTTAGTGCATAACACTTATACATATAATAATTAAGTGAAAATTTATTTATGATTTGGCTGCCAACTAGTAATTTTCATTAATTTTGGATACAACATGTAATGAAAAGGTGAAATGTAAAGCTAAACCAAAGTTTAATGACCGATTAAGACAAACTAAAGTTTAAGGGTTCGATTGCGGTTTCTCTATAAGATGTATTTTATACCATGATATGAGGATTAATTATCTAAATGATTATTGAACTTTGCGTAAAGTTTTCACGGGGTTATTGAATTTCAAAAGTTACCTTATTAATCATTGAAAATGTTTTAAGTATAAAAATCAATCAAAAATACTGCTTGTGCAGGGACTTGCTTAACAGGTCCCTTATAGGCAAGACACAATGGTGGGTCCCACCATTGTTTAAAAAAAATTAAGCATGGCCCCACATGCGTGAGGGGCCTGTAAGGGACCTGTCAAGCAGGTCCTTATACAAGCAGCAGGGCTAAAAACTAATAGACTAAACAAGTGAAAAAAAAAACTTTTTTTGAGGCCCCAACTTTGGAAGTCCAATTGGAGGCCCTAAGGCATTGGTTTAGTGACTCTGGCTCAGAGCTGGTTATGGTGCCCACCATCATTTCACATCCACAAATAACTTCATAAAGACATTGAGGTGAATAATAGCAAGAAAACAGACAGGCAGATGGAAAATAGCATTCAAAAGCGTATGATTAGTGTTGACCACTGAAAATGAGCCAACAGATGTTCGAGCTCCGACAAATGAAACAAAAGCAATTGCTCTAACTTCGATTGCCCGGTCGAAATTAAACTAAACTATGTAATTGTAAACATAAATATGTGGAAGGATAGATATGATGTGTATTCAAGTTGCTATGATGTATACGAGAATTTATTACTCATAAACATACCAAAGAGATGGAAAATAAACAAAAGTGATTATATATATTTCAAGTGTAAGTTATTCCCTCTTTCTCAATCAATAATCCCCCTTTCTCGATTACAAAGAGAACCTATTTATACTATTTTGGCTTACGTGGTGATAGTTGGATTAGAACCACGCGACCTCATCTCTCTAATGAGGATGTCACATCACTGTCTATTCATACAATTAATACATTTATAAGAGGTCAATAGTTCTATACAATAGGCTGACTTGCTGATAAACTTTTATTACAAGTGTTACATCAATCATTTCACGTAGATCTTTGAATCTTCTAAGTGGAACAGCCTCAACTACGAGCTTCGGACTTATTGAGAATCTCGGAGGAGTCTTCAAAGTAGTTCTTTAAGTGAAGAGCCTCAGCTCCTTTATTTTCTTCCTTACTTTCATCTTCGAATAAGTGCCTTAGCCCGGACTTCGGCTTGTTGTGCGAAGACCCATCATGTTTGCCTTCTTTGTGTGTTTGACCTCCGGGTCTTCATTTGACTTTCTTATTGACTCTCTGCCCACATGACGTGTTACGTGTCATTGTCTCTCTGAGCCTCTGGGGTGAGGAGTCACAATTAGATTCAAAAAATAAAAGAATTGTAGGAGGATATGAAATAATTATACCGAAGAAATCCATGGATAAACGGTTCATTCTATTGGATTGTCATTGTACTTTTTCAAATAAATAGTATATAGATTATGTCTCAAGATTTCATTGGCCAATACAATTTTTAACGCTATGAAATTTTTTGTCTTTATTGTGGAATTTGAAATTGTTAAAAGTGTATTTTGATCTAAATTTTAACAAAATCGGCATTGAATAAATTTGAGGCATTTTGCAAATGATCATGAGAAGTGTACATTTTTTTTTTTAAATTTCCTCAATAATAATTATAAGGTGTGGTAAGTTAATATAATGCCAAATATTATATTAACGAAGGCGGCAGTTTGGGAAGAAAATAAATATTTTTTTTATTATTCTTTTTCATATTTAAAGTTGAGAATAAATTTGCATTTTCAAGTTAACAAATTTTATTTGAATGCAATAACAACTCCCATTAAATTTTTGCTTGACAAGTCATGTGTGTGGTTTTAATTAATCAAAATTTTAGTAGATTTTGATAATGTGTAGTTAAAATTAATTGTCGATTTTGACTTAGATTTTTTTTTTTTTTTTAAACAAAATAGGGACTAAATTTTCAGATTACAGAATTTTAAAAATTTTGGATTGTTTGCTTAACATAAAAATTCATTCTACATAAATTTGTAATCCATATTTCAGACTTTAATATATATAATCCAGATTTCAGATTATACAAACCTCATTGATCACATAAATCTTGTTAGAATTTTATGCATCTTGGTCAATCAATCCATCCATATAAAAGGATGCACAGCTTCATAAATCTTGAACAAAAGATAGGATCACCACAATCACAAAATGGTTAAGTTCTCGACTTCTTGTGCATATGTGATTGTTTTCTTGTCTTTCATCGCGTCTGGTATGAATTCGATTCATCTTATTTCTATATGTACGTAACTAGTTGAGATTGTGATCAAGAAAAACCTCAATCGAATACTTTAAAAATTCGTACCCACAAAGAATTTTGCAATTTACATAAAATACAAGTGTAAATTGGTTTGGTTAAGAGGAAATTACATATCTCGATAGTAAATTATTTGAGAATATTGACAATAGTTAAATTATATGAATGCAGGTTCGGCGGCGGGTTTTTTCACTAGAGACATTTGTATAATAAATCTAGATTTCCAGTGCCAAGTGGAAATTACAAAGTCGTGCGTGAATGTATGTGGGAGTTATGTTGGAGGAACTCGTCTCGTAGAAACTGAATGTAGAAGGAAAGGGTCAAGCCGTGGTGGCAAATATTTTTATTGTTCCTGTCATTTTTATTGTCGTAAAAAGAACGAGGCACAAGCCCCCAACTCAAGGGTGCAACTCTTGCCATGAACATCTTCTTTGCAAATTGATTGAAGAAGTAACTATAAATAAATAAGGGCAGAGTTGAAATATTTAATGAAATAACATTTAATGAATATTTCCTAGACATCCATTTGGCTGGTCAAAAATTAATCTTGATTATCATACAATTTATTAAAAGTTTGTATGTGTCTCTTAGCGTATAATGAGACCTGCTGCACCTATAAATTACATGACATGCATGCGACGGAATGTGTCTCATATATGCCGATGTGGTATCGATCATTCAATTGATTGAACTATTTAATTAAACAACTTCAAATTGGGCATGTGCTTGTTTGATTAACCCACTTGGCCTATTTACATTTCCTTATCTATACGAGAGTTCATTCACAACAAAGTTATGTTCGGTATCCATAACCAAACTCCCTCTCCCGTCACCTGCATTCTTTATATTTTGTTCAGCCGTTGAAGTGCAAAAGGTCGCCTTTTTCTTGACCGATAGCATTTGTCTCCTAATGGGGTGTTCCAGTGCGCGGATGATGTTCATGTGAAAGGAAGGTGGTGGGGATTTTGTTGATGCATTGAGGTCAACAAATTGGCATAGGAAATCGGTACATTAACTATGTTATGCCACATACAAAAAGCCATCGGATCTGGACAATTTCTCTACCAAAAAACGTAAGACAGCTTCCAAAGAATGAAGAAGAAGGCTACTAGAAGCATTTGAAAATTTTCGACGAAGGGTTGAATAAAGCCGCTAAGAAAGTGGCTATTGCAAATTGATTTGGAAAACGAATTTTTCGACATGGTTCCCGCTGTGAAAATGGTTATCGCTAGAAAAGGGAGAAAGAAACCCGGGTTGAAAAATCCGCCATGAAAAATGGTTATTCCAAATATGGGTTGTGTAGCGACCGAGAACTTTTAAATAATATAAAATTATTTCTCGAAAAACGTGTCGCTCGACTTAAACCCTAATTTTAAAGAGATAGCGCGTTCGTCTAGCCATTATAAACGAATTTAAATTATTTCGAATCGAATCCAATATCGAATAATTATTTTGGTGTCAACTCCGATTTATTTTATTTGTATCCAATTTTAATAATTTCAAACCCAAATATTTAGAGCCCAATATTTAATAGTCCAAATCCCAAATTATTTAGCTAATTTCAATTTAAGCCCAACTGTTTGGCCCATTAGACAACCTAGGGAATTGTTCCCTAAAACTTTCTATTTTTAATCACCCTCATTTCCCACCATCATTACCACCGTAGCATTCTAGCAACCATTTTTTTGGGTAAGCTCTCTCCCTTTTCCTCAATTCTTGAAGATTAATGTGGATGCTAGAACATCAATTTCTAGCATCAACACCATCTCCCCCTCACACTCTCAACTCCATTTCACTTTGGGTCACCATTGATACTAGAACGACCATTTCTAGCATCAACAGTAAGCTCCCCAAGCTGCAAACTCACACACCACAGCCACTGCACTATGCAGCCCATTCACCTCACTCACGAGACCACTACCTCAAACTACCAAGCTCAAGCTACTGCCAAACAACCACCATCACTTACTACACCCATTTTCGAATCACCAACACCAAGCTGCAACCTCAGGAACACTAAACCAGTCACTGCCCAAACCCAGTTGCAAGCACGCTCCAAGCTGCAGCCATCCATGTCCCAATTCCAGCCATCCCTGCTAGCCAGACCACCACATCAACATCCTTAGCCCAAAATCGAAACCTCAACCCCGAAACCCAATTTTCAAACCACCAAGTGCAACCCCAAAATCGAAAGCCACTTCACCCAAAACCCACCTCAAATCAACCACAAAACCTAGAAAACACGAAACCCATAGACTTACCTCACTTCGCCACCCATTTTGCAGCTCGAACACCACCAGAAAAACCTAAGATTCCGAGCCGAGAAACCCAAAGGCTCGAACCCCTAACACCTCGGTTTAGCCCTTCAAATCCGCACCAAAACCCCCTATCACCTCTGTTAGGAATATTGGGCCTAACTCCACCTAATAAAACCGGCTTATTAGGGGAGGATTGTCCTCACCTTATTAAGTGGATCATTTATATTTTTCCAAATAATGTGGGATTCTAATACGCCCCCTCACGCACAGCGTGAACTATGCCAACAACTGTAAACAAATCGATATTGGGAGGCACCCAACATTGCATAATTGGGCCTAGCTCTGATACCATGTTAGGAATATTGGGCCTAACTCCACCTAATAAAACCGGCTTATTAGGGGAGGATTGTCCTCACCTTATTAAGTCGGTTTTATTAGGTGGAGTTAGGCCCAATATTCCTAACATGGTATCAGAGCTAGGCCCAATTATGCAATGTTGGGTGCCTCCCAATATCGATTTATTTACAGTTGTTTGGCATAGTTCACGCTGTGCGTGAGGGGGCGTATTAGAATCCCATATTGCTTGGGAAAATATAAATGATCCACTTAATAAGGTGAGGACAATCCTCCCCTAATAAGCCGGTTTTATTAGGTGGAGGATTGTCCTCACCTTATTAAGTGGATCATTTATATTTTCCCAAATAATGTGGGATTCTAATACGCCCCCTCACGCACAGCGTGAACTATGCCAAACAACTGTAAACAAATCGATATTGGGAGGCACCCAACATTGCATAATTGGGCCTAGCTCTGATACCATGTTAGGAATATTGGGCCTAACTCCACCTAATAAAATCGGCTTATTAGGGGAGGATTGTCCTCACCTTATTAAGTGGATCATTTATATTTTCCCAAGCAATGTGGGATTCTAATAACCTCCACCCATTCTCGACGCCACCGCACGACGGCGGCGCTGAAGCCGCCGGCACCATCACTGCTCTTTCTCTTTGCTTGAAATCGAAATGAGAGAGAGATATGAGTGATATATTTTAATTTAATTTGATTTTGAATTTTACCCTTTTAGCCCCCCAAGTTTTGAAGTTGTTCATTTTGGTCCTAAGGTTTTAAATGCAATGAAACAGTCCCTGAACTTATTTATATCATTTTAACTTATTTATTTTTAGTCCCTATTTTAAAAAAGTTACTATTTTAGCCCTTTAGTTTTAATTTCAGTTTTAATATATTTACAGTTCAGTCCCTAACTTGTAAAATTTATCATTTCAGCCCCTAAACCTTTATTTACAGTTTTAACAGATTTACAGTTTAGTCCTTAACTTATAAAAGTACAATTTCAGCCCTTTAAGTTTATTTTCAGTTTTGATAGATTTTCCAATTAAGTCCCTAACTTCTAAAAGTTTAATTTTAGCCTTTAAACTTTTATTCAATAACTTCCAATTTAGTCCATAAACTTTATTTTATCACTTTAAAAATCTTAAATATTCGGAATACTTATTCAAACTTATTTTCTATTTTGGTTAGACGATACGTACGAACAATTAGGAGTTTGAAGTTATTTTCCCGCTACACTTTTCACGCAACTCGAAATATTTGAGGTAGACTCGCCACCATTAATTAGTTTAAATTATAATTGCATGTCTTATGTGAATTTACGTGAATTATATGCTTTAATGTATGAGAAGAGAATATGTCATATGAGATATATGATATTGTTATGCTTGTCATAACTTATATGCTTAATTGCATGAGAAAGAAGAGAATCTCTTATGAGATAAGATGAAAATGTTATGCATAACTTATGTGTTTAAATGCACGAGACGAGACTACCCACAACCCATGTTTTTAAAGAGCCTATGATTTTCAAGAAAATGAACCAAAGATGATGATGATATCACGTTGTATATTGCATAAGTGTGTGTTCAATTATTCTGTAAATTAATTATCGGCGATGAGTCTACTGAGTATTTCCGTTATTTTAACAATATTTGCAGATTTCGAAAGCGATCGTGATTGATGGGCAGTGTGGCAACAATTTAATGAATTCAGTTATTTATATTTGAAAATTTCGTATTTGAACGCTATTAATGTAATTTGTTATTTCAGTATTTTAAAAACTCGAGATTTGAAGTTTAATCAATTTTCTTAAGTTATTAAAATGAGTTTTGTTGTCGACGAGTTTTTTTTACCGTTATAAATGCGAAGTTTGAAATTTAGTTATTTTTCGCAAAATTTTTTAGTTAAATCAGTGACAGAAGACGATGACGTGACAATCCGGGTTAACGGAACTCGGGGCGCTACAGGTTGAACGAACCGACCATGAAAATATTTGCAGCAAACAAAAAGGAAAGATGGAAATTTTCCGATGAAAAGTCAAATGAATCAACTACAAAAATGACTAGATGGCATATGATGTCGATGAGGGAGCAAAACTTATAAGCCTTCCCACAGTTCTACTTACTGGATTTTGAATAATGAAAACCATCATTTTTCATTTAAAGACGGACAAGAAGTAGGAAACCACATGAAGAGAAAATATTTGATTTGATTCAATCTAAAAAGAAAGAAAGACCACTCCTGCAGCCATTTTTATCCCAATTTTCAGCGCACTCTAGTCTCAAATATTACATCTAACTGCTACTAAACAAATACCCATCTGTAAAGCTTTCAACACATGCCAACTATAAATCTTTGGCCATGATGGAAACGTTAGATTTTTAGGGTGCAGACTGTTGAGAATTTACTTAACATGCACAGCGAAAATAAAACAATTTTCAATTCCCAAACGAGGATCTGCAATGTGTTTAGATAGAAACTGTGATGAGAATAATACTTTTGATGAATTCCACAAACTCTTTTGTTTTTTCTTGAACTCCAATGATCATGATCTGCAATTCAAGCTGTCCAATTGTCCAGCCTCCAATGGTGATCCACACAGAGAACAAGAATGACGACTAGGGTTTTCTTTTCTTGTGCTAGTAAGAATAAATGAAAATTTCATACTGTTTTCAAACCCTAGTAGCCTATTAATATAAGTTCAAATGGGCTCGGCCCATCTGTTAAACTTAACCCGATTCAATATTTAATTACAGAAAATTCAAATTCACGGCTATGGACACCAAGAGTTCAACAAAATGCCTTAAGCTTGGATTTCTCTAATTCAAAAAGCCTTTTTGATCATCTCTTTATTCAATCCTCACTGTAAGATCTCATTATTTTGAGGCCCTCTTATCGGACTCCGACAGTTCGAGAGCTAATCGCAAAATGTTTATACATCGCCTCGTAAGATATTTATTCCCCACTTCGCCAGATGCTTTATCATGGCCTTGCGAGATGCTTAGCTCTAAAACCTTGTCATTCTGAGGTGAGCTCATAAGACTCCGATAGTTTGAGAGCTATTCGAAGGATATTTATTCCCCGCTTCGTCATCTGTTACCGTTTTCCATTTTCCACCTCACTTTCAAAAAAATGTTACCGTTTATGGGCCACACTTAGCCCCTTTTTTTGATTTTTATCTTACAACTTTTATTTTGCAATGGCAATATTTATTCTAATAATGAGTAAAAAGAGCGCCCAAACGTAGACTTAACAAGTACAAAATGGTGACAATTAGCTCCAGTTTATCGACCACATATTCAATCTCTTTATCTATCATTCCAAATTTTATGAGTAATCCAGAATTATAACAACTACTGTTTTTCTCAAGGTGAAATATAGTGTTCTTTATGTCATTATTTATTTATTTAATGAAATAATTTTATAAATAAATTTTCATATTACTGTTAGTTTTGAACTGTCAACTTTGAAGGCTGGAAGAAGGCCACAATGAAAAAATTGGGTAAGACTATATTATCCTTGGTTTTTTAAAAAGAAAAATTACATTTTTTGTTGAGTTAACGGAGTATTTGACAGTGGGTGGATGGAAGGACATTTTATGCAATTAAAGGTGAGGGTGATGGGGAAATTGTCAAAAAATGAAACATTTTGTACAAAAACATTGAAAGATGTGGACGTTTTGTGCTAATTAGCCTTTATGAAAATAAGGATTGCTTATTTTTTAAAAAGTCTTTTCCTCTTTTTATTTTATTTTATTTATACTAAAAATTTTCCGTAATATAAAATGTAAGTGGCTTTAGTTTTTTTTTTTTTAGAACGAATAATTTTGATAGATGGACAGGCGATAATAAATTGTAAATTAAAGACTCGACGTCAAAAGATATTGTTCAAGTGCTCTCAAATTCAATAAATAGTACGGAAATAAGATCTAATTAATTTGGAAATAGGAAAAAATACCATTAAAACCACTAAACTAAAATAAAGAATATATACTTCTTAATTTTTATTTAATTTGTTTGAGTCAATGTTTGGATAAGCTAAAATGTTGGAATTCGAACATATTTGTTTCATTTTATAAAGTTTTCCCACGTTCTCTCAAACTAATTCCAATACTCGTGGATTGATTGTCAATCGATAATACCTCGAATTTCGAATGTGGGAAAACTTTATAAAATGATACAAATATGTTCAAGTTCCGACAAAATATATGAGATAAATTACACGATAATGAATGATCAACTAAAAGCCAAATTCAAGATCAAGACTACACATCGAACATTAAAAACTAAAGATTAATAAAATGGGCAGAATGTATGGCTTACAATTGATATATTTGCGTCCCCTAAAAGGACACGGAAGGGAAACATTTATAGTCTTACATGTGAAATGGTTTCCATGTGATGGGGGACATGTGACCTTATCTCCTTAACTGAGACATCTTATCATGTGTATCAATTTTGACTTCACTAGCCTTTGGAGCATTAAATATCTTCGAAAGGGAGTAGCCACCCTATAACTTATGTCGACAGATTTCGACCTTTTTATTCATCACAAAAATCTAATCAATCATTCCAAAATTATTTCATAAATTCAAGATTTTCAAATATGGATCGTCACCCGTCTTAATTGAGTTTCAGATTCTACTTCATTTGAAACTCACCACTTCGGTAAAAGGGGTTTCGACATGTCCACTCCATGAAATTGTTTCGGTGCTTCAAATTATACTTTATTGAGTCTCGCTACTTCAATAAAAGGGGGGCTTCAGCATGTCTATTTCATGAAACCGCTTTGGTGCTTCGAATTTAGAGGACTCTGATATGTCATATGCGCTCCATGTGGGATGCCACATAGTTTCGACATAAGGGGTTCGGTTGAGCCACGTGAAAGCCTAGATGACAAAAATGATAGCATAGTATTGAGTTTGAGAAAGCAGGTCTCAACTCCGAAAGAAATAAGCACAAAAAAAGTGTTATAAGCTAAGCCAAACATGCTATTAGGCCTTGTCCAATCACGGTAATACGTATACTAACCTAACACAAAGACCAGAGGATTCAACTCTATAAAACCTAGATCTATTTCACGGCTTTCTATTTCCCCAATTCGTCAAATCTCAGTACAAAACTCTTATCTCTCTATAATGGACACTATTCAATCGAACTACATGGACTCTCCATCTGAACCTACCTCCGAATCACAGCAGTACTCAGGTTTTCAGAATTATTCTTACTCTTATCCTGAAAACCCATCGGATTCACATCCCGAAACTCAATTACAAAAAACCCTAGATTCATCACCTAATCCGACTATTGAAGATGGAGCTCCGAATGGAAGTTCGCCAAAACCCGAGATGCCGAAGATCTTGGTTTCGGAAAATGGGTTGACCAATAGCACCGACAGGGATTTCTCCGGAGGCGAAGAAGAGACGACCAGCAGGAAGCGACGAAGGTCCCGGTGGGATCCTCCGCCGAGCGAATCGAGCAACGATGGGGTTGGACCTGGAGGAGTTGATAGTAATAGTGGAACTGGTGGGAGGAAGCGGAAGTCCAGATGGGCCGATGACGAGCCCAAGCCCGTGATTCAGTTGCCTGATTTCATGAAGGATTTTACCGGAGGTATTGAATTTGATCCCGAGATTCAAGCTTTGAATAGTAGGTTACTTGAAATTAGTAGGAAATTGCAATCTGGGTTGCCTTTGGATGACCGTCCCGAGGGTGCTAGGTCGCCTTCTCCTGAACCTATTTATGATAACATGGGAATCAGGATAAATACTAGGGAGTATCGTGCTCGTGAAAAATTGAATAGGGAGAGACAAGAGATTATATCACAGATAATTAAGAAAAATCCAGCCTTTAAGCCACCTGCAGATTATAGGCCGCCTAAGCTTCAGAAGAAGCTTTACATTCCGATGAAAGAGTATCCAGGTTATAATTTTATTGGACTGATTATTGGACCAAGAGGGAATACTCAGAAGAGGATGGAAAGAGAGACGGGAGCAAAGATTGTGATTCGGGGTAAAGGTTCGATGAAAGAAGGTAGGCTGCAGCAGAATAGGAATTTGAAGCCTGATCCTTCAGAAAATGAGGATTTGCATGTCTTGGTGGAGGCTGATACTCAGGAGGCTCTTGATGCTGCTGCAGGTATGGTTGAGAAGCTCTTGCAGCCAGTTGATGAGGTTCTCAATGAACATAAAAGACAACAGCTTAAGGAGCTCGCCGCATTGAATGGAACTATTAGGGATGAGGAGTATTGTAGGTTGTGTGGTGAGCCGGGACATCGGCAGTATGCATGTCCTTCTCGAACTTCAACATTTAAGAGTGATGTTTTATGTAAGATATGTGGTGATGGTGGGCATCCTACTATTGACTGCCCAGTGAAGAATACTACAGGCAAGAAAATGGATGATGAGTATCAGAGTTTCTTGGCAGAATTGGGAGGCAGTGTTCCTGAATCTGCAACCAAGCAAAACTCGGTAACACTTGCCCTTGGCCCTGGCAGTTCAGGAACCAATCCTCCTTGGGCGAGTAGTAGTAACACTACACAAGCTGGTTTAGGGTCTACCATAATCAAGCCAAAGGAATATGATGAGACAAATTTATATATTGGTTATCTGCCACCTACTATGGAGGATGATGGTTTGATCAGCTTGTTCTCTCCATTTGGTGAAATTGTGATGGCTAAGGTTATCAAGGACAGGCTATCTGGTCTGAGTAAAGGATATGGGTTTGTTAAATATGCTGATGTCCAACAGGCTAATAGTGCCATTGCGAGTATGAATGGACACAGACTAGATGGAAGAACAATTGCAGTGAGAGTTGCTGGTAAACCTCCTCAGCCTACTGTGCCACCTGGCCCTCCTGCTCCAGTAATGCCGACTTATCCTGCTCCAAATCAGCCTGCTGGGGCCTACCCATCCCAACAGTATAATGTAGGTGGTCCAGTTGGTAGTGCACCACTAGGGGGCTATGGCGGGGCTCCAGTTCCATGGGGACCACCTCCACCTCCTCCTTATGCATCTTATCCTCCACCTCCTCCGGGTTCAACCCTGTATCCTCCGCCGCCTCCTTATGGAATGCAATATCCTCCACCAATGCCACCAGCATCTTCTGGTACCTCATCACAGACTGTTTCTTCTATTGATGCCCAACAAAATTATGCATCTTCTGGAGAGTCGCAGCAAAATTATCCACCTGGAGTGCAATCTCAGAGTAGTGCGCCTGCTCAATCTGCTCCAACTTATGTCTATGGAAATTCTGTGACATCCATGCAACCAAATGCCCAAGCTATGTATCCAATGCCTTCATACGGTTACCCGTCTTATTATGGTTCAGTTCCCCCTCCCCCTCCTCCTGCTGTGCCTCAGCCAACTGTTGACCCTTCCCAAAGTTTGAATAATGCTCCTTGGGCCTCGAATCCACCTGTACCTCCACCTTCATCATCTGTGGAGAAGAGCAGCTATAGCACAGATGCAGAATATGAGAAGTTCATGGCAGAAATGAAATGATGATACAATTTTCTAGGATGGACGGTAAACGCTCTGGATTCTTTTCCTTATGTGTCTTGCATATAACATGATATAATTGTTTATTTTAGGGCAAGAATTGTCTCAACTCCATCAAATTGTAATTACATACCATCTGACATCTATTGGTGTGAGACTCATGCTGTTCATGTGGTAACTGGTAATAGATTGCTGGAGTTCATTGAGGGAATTGGGAATACAAGAAAATTGAACTAAATAAATCTCACATCTTTTTACCACGGCAGTTGGTTGTGATGTGAGTTTAACACGTGTTCATCAGGGCAATAATAATGGAAGAGTACAATATGTTTTCTTCTCTAGCAAGAGGAGAACAAAAATTTGATGCAACCTTTCCCTTTTTACCTATTTTCATTTTTTGTTCTCCATTTGGTTGTGAGAATTTTGATGAGAGGGAGTTGAAGTTTCACAACACCTACGGAGTAACCTGACTTGGTCAAGTTTTGTCAACTCATTCTTCATGATGGGCATACCTTTTCTTTTCAGTTTTTAATGTTAACTGGCAACGTAGTAAAATGAGGATGTTCAAATACTGGTAGGATGACTTAGGTGATTGTAGATGCTACATTCTTGAGTGGATGTAAAGAAGTCCTCAGTTACAAGAATGATGTTGTCCTAATAGATCACATGAGAAGATCAAGAGGTAAAAAGATCTAATTTATTGTATATTTCACTGGATGTATAGATGCGTGAATTGAGTAGTGAAAATGATTAATGCATAGAACTCCAGATTTGTTAATGGTTAGGCTTAGTATGTAGTTATTCTATTTCGAGGTGATATCTAATTGAGGACATTATGATTCTGCTAGAGTAGGCTCCCCGGTTTGTGAAATGGTTGATTTGACGCTAACCAGTGACACAGGGCATGTATGGGTAAGAGGTTCTAGAATCTGTAGTTTCTTGAAGAAGTGTTCTTTATTGAAAATGTGTATGAAACTGTGTATATATGCCTCTGGCTATCGCTCGACTCTCAAGTTTTAAGTTCAGTCTGGACCCTGGCAATTTCCGTTAGTTATTGATTTCATTTTATTATTATGTCTCGGAACTTTTTATTTCACAGAACTTGCAAGTTGCCTGTCTTTATTTTCTATCGTATCCATAATTGAACGATTTTTTTTCCTCTTAAAGAGGAGAAAAGAACCTAATTTATACACCTACAGCAATATACAGATTATGTTTTGGTATTGCCTCATATAAATTGTTGTTTAAGTTGTGCGGATAGTCATATTCGTATAACTCTTATCTATGTTGCCAGTCAGCGCCTTCTCTCCCATTTATAGGAGTTGGGCTTTCTTTGACCTCATAATTCTGTTTGATAATATTTTTTTATGCATATTTTCACGTTGGGTGCAAGACTACTTAAATCATTATCTCATGAATCATAACACTTGTTTCTTTGTTGTTATTGTAATATTTTGACAGGCTGTGTGTTGGAGCACTTGTCATCCTGATTTGTTATCTCTTGCCATGACTTACTTGTTGGAAGTTTGGGACTCACATCTTTAACCTTGCTGTACTATTATGACTTTGCAGAGAGTTGCCACAAAGTTCAGTTCACCCAGCCTTGTGTTACAGGACTCATTCAGAGATTTATTGCTATGGGTTATTCGTTTTGTAGGACTACCTTCCGTCTTTATGAGGGTTATTTTACTTTAGAGCATCTGGACCTCTCAAATTTGATTTATATTTTATGTTTGAACTTCTTAATAATTGGTTACTGTCATTGTGTGCAGTTCTATCTAACGAGTACTCAGGTGGCGGACTATTTGCTTTGTTTTTTGCTTCAAACTTGCTCCCACTTTTAGTTTATTGCTCTTTAGTTTGACAATTCCACATTGCTGTAGTTCCTGTCTGTGAAAGCAGGTTAATGCCTGCCTCTACAAATCATTGCCGGAAGGTGTATGCATCTTAAATTGTGAGGTTACGTGGGGGTATGTTAATATTATAAATTATTTTTTATATATGTATCCTGTTTTTCTTTCCTAATATTTTCTCTCCAGTGTCTTTTTCTAGTGCATGCATGGCAGGCGAAGTGTGATTATGCCAGAGTTAAATGTTGTGTTCTTGAGCCATTCTTTTGATGTGAATAGGCTGTGCTATTCTTAGGTCTCTTACTAATTAAATGAATTCAGGAGTAAATTAATTTGGTTGTGGTGGTTGATGGTTTTGAATGATTAATTGCAGGAAGAATACAATTGGTACAAATGAAGTGGTTAGTAGGATTTGTTTGGAGTTTAGTGAGTCTGAAAGGAATGATGGTTTAATCTGTATATGAACGTCAGTTAAAACTGGTAAATTATTTTTGGTTATGTAACCATGAAGTTCTATTAGCTGGTGTCAAAGTATGGTAAATACACTGTAGGAAGATATTATTCGTTTCTCAGCTTCAAAGCAGTTATTTACGAGTATCTAGAGACCTCTCGTGATAGAATTCATATCTATTGTGAATTTCGTATATGTCTGAAGGAGAAAAATGAAAATAATTTTGCATAACAATGAATTGGTATATTCTTGTAGATCATTTATCTCTATTTCACATAGTTGTCTAGTTTTCTTGTGTACCTACTCCATATTCTACATAGGATTGCCTCAATGTGAGTGCATGTGTTGCTGTTGATAAACCTTGTTTATGAAATTAGATAATGATTGTTAGGATATTACCTTGTCCTGCTGAATTGCATGATGACAACCGCGTTGAATGTTATGGTGTATTCGAAAAAGCAATTAAGAAAAGAAAAAATGAATTCCTTCGAGATGGTAATGTCATTTGCTTAGGGTGTTCTAAATGTTAAGAGATGTTATTTGCTTGGCTATTGATCTTTGTGAAGTTATGCACTATTGATGCCTTAATCGTGTGTCCAATTGCAATTTGAAGTGGTTATATTCATGCTTTTGGATATTCTATTTCTTGTACATATTATAATTATGCTTTTACATTTGCCCTAATCGGAATATGAGCAACAACTCGAATAATTGCATTATCATCTTGTTGTTTAAGAGTTAATAATATATCTAAATACTTTTTATTTTTTTAATTATTATGCTACTCACATTAACTTGCGATCTCGATCCATAGTAAGTTTTATACATATAACAAATTTGCTGCCTTCTGTTGGCTGAAGTACGGACCAAACTAGCTTGTTCAGTCCAATTTTGCATTTTCAATTTTGTTGCAGTACTCGATTCTTGGTTCTAATACTTGTGATTAAAAATGTGGTCTGGCTTGATGTATGATATAGAGGCTAGTAGTAGTGAATTTGATTAGTCTAGACGAATTTTAATTTTCTTTTCAGACATTTTAATGAATTAATGAATGAAAAGGTATAAACACGCACCAACATAGATAGGCTGGGGATCATGCCTCCAAGAAACATAGGTTGGGACAAAGTTGTGACAACATGTATTGGTTAGGGACCAGTGTAGCAATTTGCCTATATTATTGTAGTACTTTTTACTTTTTCATTACTAGGGTACTATTTACTTGTGCGACACATGTTTGAACTTATTACACATTTTGTCCCTATTTGGTAAAATTTAGGAAAAATTACAGTGGAGGTTCTAAATATTTCATTTTGTTGCAAATTACACCCTAACCTTTCATTTTTGCGATTGGCCAAATCTTTATATTTAACAATAGTGAAATTGCAAAATTAAAGGTTAGCATAAATGAAAGGTTTTTGGGATCTATGTTCCAATTTTTTCTAAAATTTAAGTCAAAGCTAACAATTAATTATAATTATATATCTTATAGGATTCTCAACTTTTTAATCACATATTTTATCAATTTTTGTTCGTGGTGGTGAGTGTTTTGCAAATGGTGGTGATGGTGAGTTGGGGCGACAACGGTAGTGGTGGTGAGGTAGCACGGTGTTTGGTTGGTGCCCGTGTTGGTGATGAATTGGGGTTTGGGGGTGAGGTGGAGTGTAATGAAGAGTGTTTGTGACCAATTATATAGGTGATTATGATCAGTAAATAATGTGATAAAAAAAGATGTGAGATTGCAATTAAATTTGTAATTTTGAACAATTTGTTGGGTTTTGACAAATTAATTTGATAATTTGTAACTATAAAATAAGTTGTGATTTATGAAATTTATGATTTTTGATTGAAAAATAATGTATGATCAATAATTTGATAATTTGTGATTGATAAATAAGTTACGATCTATAAATTTTTTGATTTGTAAATGTGACGAAGAGGATAAGATGTTGCTCGATTGTAATTAGTACATAATTGTGAATTTGAGACCATAAGTTGTATAATATTGTACCTTAATTAATCAAATATATGATATATATATTTAATTATCTATTTAAGTAATAAAATTTAACTATGATCTGATTTTTGAAAATTTAAAGTAGATTTCTTAATTTTGAAATGTATCTGACAACTGACTTAGATATGTATTGTTCCCAAAGAAGATAATCAAAAGTTCAACCCAATTGAATCAAATGCCAGAACTACTCAATACTTTGTCCAGATTAATAGCTCAAGATGATGAATTAAGCTACTTGTATATCATTTTTGTATTTCTTGGCATTACGTTCCACGATGTGCAAAAATCGAGGTCATTAATTGCTTCAAGTGTTAATATCAATGGCAAAATTGTGTCATATCATATTGTAAACAAAATTGTGAACCATGATATAAGCGTGGCAAATCTACAAAATAATTACGCATTGAATAATGCTATTTGCAATCGCTAACTGCAGCAGTCGCCCTATGTGTCATACATATGTCAAGTGTGTATTTGATGCATTAAATGTGATCAAAAATTACTACATTAATGCATCAAACAACTACATGTCATGTGTGTGTCTGCGTAAGGCAACTATTGCGATGGCAAAATAGCATTACTCTTACACATTCACTTATCCATCAATCTAGATCTTTATGCACTTGAATACATGAAAAATGCCAAATTCACGAGAATCTTTTATGAAACACGTGGACCCTTTTTGCACTTTTATCATCAACCTTTATGACACCTTAACATTTCCCTTTTTTTACACAACTGGCTAGTAGTTACTGACCAATGAGTGATGCTACGTAAAAAGGGTTATTGTCCCATTTTATTTTAAGGGGACACATGTCAAATTTTGATTGAACAGTTAAAAAAAGCCACACAGCAACCGTCAACTTCCCTGTCCGATAACACTGTCGAAGCCACATTACACTCATCCTAAACCTTAATAAGATAATTTGTTCTCTTTCCACAAAACAAGATAGTTTAGAATACGCATCAACCGTTTGTTACACCAAAAGCCGAATAATTTATGCTACTAATTTTTTCTTGTTTAACATAAATGCAATTTTTTTTTTTTTTTTTTAAGCTGCTTCCATTAGTTGTCTAACAAGAAAAAGAAAAAGGCAACGAAGAATAGTCAGAGGGTGAATCCTGCGTAGCTAAGCTGGATGAAGCTTAGGACATTTTATCCAACATATCAACTGCCCTCTGTATAGGATCGGCCCTGGCCCAAGGCAAGTAAGGCCACTGCCTTGGGCGCCTCAAACTTTAAGGCCTCTAAAAAAGCCCAAAAACTGCCCCAATTCAACCCCCGCCCCCCACAAATCACTTAAAATCAAGGTAAAAAAAAAAAAAAAAAAAAAAAACTGAAACTGAAGCTGAGCAGAGAATGAAAAACTTGCCTTGGGCCTCAAATTCAAAGGCCTCCAAAAAAGCCCAAAAACTGCCCCAATTCAAAACCCCCCCTCAAATCCCTTAAAATAATTAAAAAAAAAAAAAAAAATCTGAGCAAAGAATGAAAAAATCAACGAGTTAAAAGTTTCATTAATCATTGAACTTTGAATATTGTCACGTTGTGGTCATTTTACTTTGATTTGCTTCTGAATGCTCACTGAACTTACCAAAGTCCCTCGCCATCCGTCACTCCTCAAGATCCCATTTGAGTTCCAGCTGATGTGTCATGAACGGCATCCTATTTGGCACCAGACGACGTCATTTGCTGCCCATGTTGGAATCCTTTTTTTTGCAAACAAACGTCTTCACTCACTTCAAAATCAAAACCAACACACCTTAGAACCCTAATTGATTCAGCCTCAATTCACTCCCACCCAACTCCAGCAAGAAGACAAACCTTGGATTTCGATTTTCCCTTATTGCTTCCCTTTCAATTTCGAAAATCCCCACATCAAGAAACCCTAATCGCACATCCCTCCATCATCCCTCGTCCTTCTATTAAACCCACAAAAACGCGAAGGAGCAAATTTGCCTGGTTGACCACTTCCACACCTGGTAAAGGTAATCCCATGTCGAAGGCTATTATACGTGAAATTGAAAATTGCGTTTCCTTAAACTGTGGTTGTATGTATATATATTTGAATAGCAAGTTGAAGAGACATTTTTTTTTGTTAAAAAGAAATCTGCTTATTATGATTTGAAATTTCATTATAGTTTCAGTTTTTAAGACGACAACAATTTGGTTATTTTTATGAACTTAAGCAACCTTTTTGAAATTACTTTGTAAAAAATGCTGTATTCCAGGTTCCAAATTGTATTTTATGAATTGAAGCATCATTTTTGAAGTTACTTCGAAAAAAAAAAGTTTGAATAACATACTTATTGTCATCGTTGATGAACAAAAGAATAGGCAGTTTGACATTGGATAAAACTGGTGCAGGCATCCTTGGTGGGAGAATAAAAAATAGGAAAGGAAATTTTATCACAACAGAATTTGGGAACTGAATTTCAAGTGTCATGGTAGGGAAGAACAGGGGAATGTAAGGCTAAAGATCTGATTCCAGTGGAAACCTGAAGGGGATTCTAGTGGGGAAGGTAATGCTAAAGATTCGATTCCAAATTTGTCATGTATGTTACAGCGAGTTGCTCAAATAATAGAAGAACAAGATGTGGAGATATCCATCAACATAGTTGTTCGGAAGGGAAAAGCAGCTACTAAGGATAATGGGAAAGGGCAGGGAAAAGTTTTGTGAATATGTTCCAAGCATGTGAATGAGTTAAAAGAATTTTGTTGTACTTGTCGAACTTCATGTTTATGTAATCGGCAATAAAGATGTTGTCAATTATGTTTGTAGTGTGTTTGTTGACCTTCGATTTAGTAGTTGAATTTGCTTGTAATGAAGCTTTTATTTATGCAAACATTGTGCTAAATGTGATGTTAGATTTATTGTAAGGAGTCTAACAAATTATCCAGTGACAAATTATCTAGTGACTAATTTGTTAATGGTGTGTAAAGTGCAAGAAAGAGATGGAGAAGGGGTTAACTAGTCATGGATAGCTCCTGTTCAGTTTTGATACCCAATAAATTTCGACGATGGTGTTAAAACGATGTTGGGATAAGGGAAATTATAAAAAATTAGGGTTTAAAGATTTATTTTTAAAAATCAGGTCTACAATTTATTTATTCAAAAATCAGGTATTTTATTTTAAATATTAAACATTTAATCTATTCAAACCCTAACCTAATTCATTTTTCTTTACTCCCTCCCAATCTATTCATCTCTCAACTCTCTCACCCACTGCCACCGTCGCTTCTCCTCCCTTTTCCCTCCCCCTCCCACTGTGGCAGCGTCGCGATGCTGCTGCCGACGCTGCTGAGCAAATGACGTCGCGACGCTGCTGCACGAACAAACAGCATCGCGACCTGAGGCCCAAATAGGGAGGTTGGTGTCGACTTCGTCTGCTCGTCGTCTCCCCGTGGGTACTGTTCATCTCCTTTGGGTACTGCAAAGACCTGGTGAGTTAGGTGCCGTCGGTGAGTTGAGTCAATTTCATGGATTGTCGATTAGATGCAGCCGGTGAAATTTCTGGGTCACTGTCGGGCGGCGAGTTTGGGGTTGTTGGTTGAGTGTGGCTGTCGATTGGTATGGTAGAGTGGTTGGAATCGGGATTTGATATTTGGTGATGCTGAGTGGGTGTTTTGTGTATGAGGCAATGGTTGTATTTTGTTTGTTTGTTTATTTTTTTTATAGGTGTCGATTGTGTTGCAGCGGGGTGGACTGTGACTCGATGGTGTGGTGACTAGTTGTAGCGATAGCAATATGGATGTTGTTTTGGGGGATGGTGGCGATGTGGATGTAGTGGTTTTTCCATCCGATATGTTTGGGATGACTCTGCACTGCTCTGAGAGCGACAATTGTCGTTGCAGCGACGGTGACGTGTGTTTCTCCCCTCAGATCTGTTGTAGGATGTTTTGGGCGTTGGCGGTAAGGTGGTGGTGGTGTTGTGCTGGTGGTGAAAATCTGGAGTTTTTAGGGTAATTGGTAGTGGTTTGCAAGTTGTGACATTGTTTGTAGTTGGATGGTGGTGGTTGGGATGTTGGCTACGGTGTTGAGGTGGTGGTGATGTTTGCGGTGCTGGTCGACGATGGTGATGTTTGTGGCCGTGGGGTGAGGTGAGGGTGGTCAAAAGTGGCCGAAGTGGTAGTGTCAATGGTATGTGACCAAGTATTTAACTGTGACCTAAAAATTTGACAATATGTGACTGAAAAATAATCTGTGACCAACAAATTTGAAAATGTGACCTATGAAATTAACCATTTTTTATCTGTGACCTAAAAATTATATAATCTGTGATCAATTAATTTAAAAATCTGTGACTGTGTGACCTATAAATTTTGATTTGTGACCAACTAATTTTGAGATCTGTAACCAACGAATTAATTGTGACTTATAAAATTTTTGAACCATGACCGTAAATTGTAAATCTGTGACCAGAATGGTCACCGGAATAGTCGCCGGAATAATTGTCGGAATCAGAGCAGTGGTCGGAATGGTCGTCGGAATAGTCACTGGAGCGGTATGGGTGGTGCATGTGGGATGAATTAATTATATTATATTAGAATTAAATATTTAATAATAAATTGATTTAATAATTTATTATTTCATAAATAAAAAATAAATAAATAACCTAATTTTTGAATTTTAAAACTATAAACCTGATTTTTGAATTGGTGTAAAGTATACACGTTATTTATGAATATTTCCCTAATTATATCGACACCATAGAAGCAAGTTAATTAATTAAGGTTGCTCAGGGTCGAATTCACTTGAGGATGGCCCATGTATGTTGGCCTAAATTGTGCCGTTTTCTTTGTGGTTTTCGGTTTGCAATAGAGAGAAGAAAAGAGAGGTAGCCGTCTTGGTTGATATTTGGTGTTTAAGTTCAACCATTGCTCTCTTTTTCTTCCTTCCTTTGTGATATTGCTACCTCCATATTTTATCCTTTGTGGGTGGCAACCGAAATGAAGTATTGGTTGTGGGTCGAGCCTCATTTGGTTGGGGTTCGTTTGGATTGACCGAGACCGATTTTGTACAAGTTGGAAGTGTATTCCGCTTACAGCTCGAGTCTGTAATTGACCTCATACAATTCATCAACAATGAAGAACCAGTGTGCAACCAAAATGTTACCCCATGATAAAATGAGAAAGACATGATATAAGCCATCTGATATTGGGGAAATTGCAGAACCTGGGTCCACGGCAACTTTATGATATTTTCAGGGGAAAATTGAGTTTTGTTGAGTTACCTCTAAACCTGGCAGTGGTTGGTGGTGATGGAGGAGAAGAAATGGGCAACTGGGTAGATTGAGAAGCCTGGGACGACGTCAAATTAATGGCATTGTCAGGGAAATTATGTTTGGCTTTGTTGCCTCTAAACCTTAAGGCGGCCTCATCGTATACCCCAGCTGCGGCCTTGGCAGTGTTAAATGTACCCAAGCAAACATTGGCGGTAGTTCTATGTGAATCCTTTATATTTGCAGACCATCTGCCCAATGGCGTCTGTCTCACTCCTATGTATCTTTTTCTTCTATCTTTTTTTTTTCTTCGTCACACATTTCTGTTTGTGGAGTTTTTGCTCTGCGGCATCTGGCTGCGACGGTAGGTTCTGCAAAATTTCTTCTCTTCTCTCGCTCTGGAAAAAAAAATTGTCCAAAATTACTGTTGTAGATGACTTCTTGCTGCTGTTTATACATTATACACACTTAAAAATTAATTATTGTTGGTGGAGATGGACTGTCAGGGCAGAGGGCCGGCAGCAAGTTTATGATATTTTCTAGGGAAAATTAAGGCCCTATTCTCTTTGTCGTTTTCCAGCCGTTTTCTGTTTTTAATTTCTCAAAACAGCAAAAACGCGTTCTCTATCTTATTTTCGAAAGCACGTTTTGGAAAATGAAGAAAAAAATATAACTGAAAACGGAAAACAACAAAAACATTGTTTTGTAAAATTTTTGGAAAAACAAGGTACAAAATGAAAACACGCGAAACGCCCAAATCCGTCACTGTAGCTGTTCCCTCTCTCACAACTCCCTCGCTCAACTCTCTCTCAACTCCCTCCCTCAACTCCCTCTGTAAATCCAACACCAGCAGCAAGAAGACAACCACATCGAAGGCACTGACGACGGGAGGAAGGGTGCTACACAGGATCGACACTTTTTTTGAAGATCTTCTTCCGGTCACGCCTAATCGCACGCTGCAGCGACGGGTTTCAGTTGGAATCCAGATTTCGCATCTCGAACTCAAGGTTTTTGTTTCTTTACTTGTAGTAATCTGTAGGTATGAGTGAGTATTCAATTTTTAGGGTTTAGGGTCCGATTTGCCGTTTGTTTCTTTATTTGATTGGTACGAAATTGTGGCGGGTTGGGGAATAGTTAGTAGTCACTGAAATTGTTCCCTGGGGGCGATTGTTGGTGGTGGAGGTGGAGGTGGAGCTGGCACTGGAACGAAGATGGAGCTGGAGCTGGGGCTGGAGGTGGGGGCGATTGCGAGTCTTTGGAGCGATGGCGATTCTTGGTCTTTGGAGGTGGAGGTGGAGCTGAGGCTAGAGGTCGATTTGGAGCTGGCGCTGGAAATTCAGGTGGTGCTGGAGGTGGAGGTGCAGCTGGAGGTTGGGCTGGAGGTGGAGGTGCAGCTGCAGGTTGGGCTGGAGGTGGAGGTGCAGCTGCAGGTTGGGCAGAGGTGGAGGTAACCTGCAGGGCAGAGGTGGAGGTGCAGCTCCAGGTTGGGCAGAGGTGGAGGTGCAGCTGGAGGGCGAGGTTGGGCTGGAGGTGGTGCTGGAGGCCGAGGTTGGGTTGGAGGTGGTGCTGGACCAGTGGGTGTGATGGTTGTGGTTGTGATGGTGGGTATGTGGGTTGTGGTTATATATTTTTGTTAGGCACTTGATGTTAGTAAAATGAACTTCAGATGCTCTGCTACTCTGTGTTGCATTTTGTAGGCAAATATTCTAGGATTTAATGTGAACATACTTGGCGCTTCTCAAAAGCCATCAGGAACTGAATTGATGCTTTCACAACCATAGCATGAGTAGTTAAAGCAAGTGAATAATTTGAAATTTGAGTTATGGTTATATTGAACTTATAACAGTACCTCAAAATTCAATTAGACTTGCACATGGAATGTTGTACAGCTTTGTAAGGATTTTGATTGTAAAAAAGTAAAGAAGAAAATGTGTGTCATGATGAAATTGTTGTCGTAAGAGCTGACATTTTCCTAATTGCCACAAGTTTTTCTGGAGTTGTTCTTTTATATTGTAAGTTGTCATTTTGATTTTTAGGCAATTAGCAAGTAGAAAATAGGAGGCAGTAATCCGTTCTTTGGTTTTGGTAACCCTTTTGGTAGTTTCGATGGCTTTAGAGACCAAAGAAGTCTAATGTCAAGGTTTTTCGGCGGGAATGATGCATTTAATGATCCCTTGTTCACACACCCATTTATCAGCATGTTTGAGTCAAGCTTTTTTGGTTCCATTAGCAGTCCATTTATGGATCCGAGTGCTGGATTTCTTGAACATCACCCCCCACAACCTAGTAGATCTAATAGACCAATAATTGAAGAGTTGAACTTTGATGATGAAAATGAAGGAAATTATAACGGAAAGAACAAGAATAATAATCTTCATGAGATTGCCTCAATTTGGTGTAATCTACTAATTGTTAGAATATTCTTGAGGTTTCAAATGGATAAAATGGTTTAGTAAATATTTAGAATAGTTTGTCAAGTGTCACATTTGAGTTTAACAGAATATTTCATTTCACCTTCAGTCTTTATTTCTCTCACTTGAAGTTCGTTCGAGAAAATAAATATACTTTAATAATCTACTCACGAAATTTAGATGTTCAACCTTTAACTCCCATAATCAACTAATGGGTCTCGTTTAATCAATTGGGAGTTGCACCATTGGCAAAACCAACCATGGGAGTTGCACCATAATATTCAAGAAGTTTGTTTGATACGTGGGAAGGAAGAATTGTTCAACTATCGACACTCCTCGTGTCGTAACATTATTGAACGTTGTATTGGAGTTTTAAAGGCAAGATTTCCTATTTTGAAATTGATCACCAATTATCCTCTTAGTAGATAAAGACAAATACCTACTGCATGTTGCGCAATACACAACTTTATTCGTCAGGAGCACGCTTTAGATAGATTGTTCGCTGAGTATTCAGAGGAGAATATGATGTTCGATGATATACCAGAGTCAAGTCAAGCACAAGAAGCCATACATTTTGATGCTAGTCAAACAGCTCAAATGGGACAAGTTAGAGATCAAATTGCGACACAAATGTGGAATGACTACTCAAGACGTCGTACATGACTTCGTTCATTTATTTTGTATGTAGTTCAGTATCTGCTTATGTTGTCATGACACGTAAACTTCTAATTGTATCGATTGAATTGTTTCATCAAATGTAATTTATGTTGTGTATTTAATATCTTGAAAAAAAAATATACGTATCACTTTTTCAAATGTATATGTTATTTAGTACTATATTTAATCCCTGGTTGACACCCATTTTGAAGAAAAAATGAATTTTGAAATAGTGATTGATGGAAGAATGTGTGGTTAAAAAATAATGAGAATTTTTGGGTTTCCGTGTAGTATTATTTTATTAATAGAATGTGTGGTTGAAATGAAAAAAGAAAAAAAATGAGAATGAGAATGAGAAGAAAATGTGTGTCAAATGGGGGCTTACATTAAACAATTACAATTTATTGAATAATCAGTTTTTTTGAATAAAATATTATTAAAAAAATTCTCAAAATTTCAAAGTAAACGCGTTTTCCATTTTTATGTTTTCGGAAACTGTTTTTCAGAATGGCAAAAAGAACGCATTTTCAGAAATTTCAAAACAGACACTCAAAACACAAAACACAAAACAAATTCAAAACACAAAACACAAAACTGAAACACGAAGAGAACGGCCCCTAAGTTTTGCTATGTTACCTCTAAACCTGGCTGCGACGGCCTCAGCAGTGTCAAATGTTCCGACCCAAACTCTCATATGTGTGTGTGGTTCCTTTATTTCTGCTATCCATCTACCCGATGATTTCTGTCTCGCTCTGTATCTTCTTCTCTCTCTTGTTTCGTCCCCTGACATTTCTACCTCTAAACCTGGAGGCAGCGGTCGAGGCTGCGGTGGAGGTAGCTTCTGCAATGCTTGTTCGGGGGTACTTTTCAATTTGCCCAAGTAAGAGATACCATTTTTCACTTTACCCAAATTTTTTTTACCATTCACCACAATAGCCTTCCAAGGCTGAAAAGACTAAATTACCCTTAATGTTATATAAATTATAAAAAATTGTATTGTTTAAAAGACAATAATACCCTTTTTAAGTTATAAAAAATTCAAATACTTTCCACTTAAAATTTCGAAATCACTTTCTTTATCTGTTTACTCAAATACAGATAAAAATTGTTTCATTTTTCCTCTATTTCAAACATGAAAACAGATAAATTTATCAAACGCTTAATAAAGAAATATTATTTACAGTCATCAGTCAAATCGATAATTATATTTACGTATTTTAATTTTCGTTCGGTAAAATTAGTACAGTATTTTAATCTTTAAATCTTATTTCGATATAGGTATATGCAAATTTTACGATCTTAAATGAATCTATAATCATTTTTAACAAAAATGATAAAAAAATTCATCTGCATATATAATTTCAGACAAATTTACGATCGATTGTAAAATGGTCAACCAGACATCCGGACCGACCCGGACGGCTCGGACGGCCGAGCAGTCTGGTCCTGTCTGGATCCGGACGGCGGGTCGTCTGGGCCCGTCCGGATCCGGCGCACTTTGCAGTATTTTTGGATCATAACTTTCTCTCCTAATATCCGATTGAGGTGATTCAAGATGCGTTGAAAAGCTAACTCAAAGCACTACAACTTTGCTTCGAATTGGATCATTTTCCATGTCAAAAACTGGTCTCATTATGAGACTGAAAACCGATATAAAACTTTTCAACTTGAAAGTTAATATGCGATAATGTTTTGACTATATTTCATCAATTTGACTCATTTTTCATTCAATTGACCTCCAACACTCTCGAATTTTCATCACAAGGTTAGAAACAAATTTAGAATATTTGCACTTTAATCCATGAACTATCACTTTCCTCAATTTTGATAATTTTCCATCTTTTCTTCTAATCTCCATCGTATTCATTCATTTGCAACCTAAACCAAAATGTAAGTGTAATTAGAATATTTAGGTGCCAATAAATCATGAAAATGCAATTATTAGTGGATGAAAAACGTGATAATTGCACTATTATCACCGCATATTCTTTTTTGTTTCACCTTCTCTTTGAATCCAATTTTTATGATCACGCACGGCTTCATTTTCTCCAATGTATTTAAACTACAAAATGACATGAAAACACATATCAAATCGCTCAAAAGTGCTAAATAACAAGTTAAAAACTATGATTTAAAGGTATTTGCTTAATGAGTTAATTACACTCATCGGTATATTATTAATTATAATGTGTATGTTGCATAATTATTTTCATTAAATATTCAATTATAATTAAATTGCTTATTTTAATTGTTTATATAATATTTAATTATAATTAATAGAATATTAAATAAACAATCGAACATTTAATATTTTATTATTTATAACTAAATAATATTTTATTATTTTTTATTTTAATTGTTAAACAATTATTTCATTATTTCTTGTTAATAGTGAATTCAATATTTTATTTATTGTTTATAATTAATTTAATTATAATTAATAGATTATTAAATAAACGATCGAATATTTCATATTTTATTATTTATAACTAAATATTTTATTATTTTTTATTTTAATTGTTAATTGTTAATTGATTATTTCATTATTTCTTGTTTTAATTGTCAATTCAATATTTCATAAATGTCAATTCAATATTTCATTTATTGTGCATATAATATTTAATTATAATTAATAGAATATTAAATAAATAATCGAATATCTTAATATTTTATTATTTATAACTAAATTATATTTTAACTGTTAATCGATTATTTCATTATTTCATATTTTAATTGTTAATTGAATATTTTATTTATTGTTTATAATGAATTTAATTATAATCAATATAATATTAAATAAATAATCGAATAATTAATATTTTATTGTTTATAACTAAATTATATTTTATTATATTATATTTTAATTGTTAATCGATTATTTAATTATTTCTTATTTTAATTGTTAATTGATTATTTTATTTATTGTTTATAATTAATTTAATTATAATTCATATAATATTAAATAAACAATCGAACATTTCATATTTTATTATTTATAACTAAATAATATTTTATTATTTTAATTGTTAGTTGATTATTTCATTATTTCTTATTTTAATTGTTAATTGAATATTTTATTTATTTATTATAATTAATTTAATTATAATTAAAAGAATATTAAATAAACAATCGAATGTTTAATATTTTATTATTTATAACTAAATAATATTTTATTATATTTTATTATTTATAAACTCTTCTTTCGTGAATTTTTCAAGTTGTATAACAATAAACATTAATTGTGTGATGCAAATATTTCGTTGTAAAAGAAGAATTTATTATTTTAATTGTTTATATAATATTTTGTTTGTTTAATATTTTATTATTTGTAATTAAATATATTACATTTCAAATTTAAATAAACTCTTTTGTGTAATTAAATATTAGACAAACTATTAAAATATAGAAATTAAATGAAATAATTTATTTTAAATTGTAATCAAATTAAATAAGTAGTTTAAAAAATATATAAACAAATTAAATAAGTAGTTTAAAATATATATTTAAAATCGATTATTTTATTCTTTGTAATCAAATTAAATAAGTAATTTTAAATTAAAATTTTAATTTATAAAATAAAATAAAAAAATTTTTGGGCCTAGACTTCTGGGCCCGGAAGTCTGGGCTGGCCATAGACGTGACGGCGTCTCATACACGGAGATCGCCAGAAAACTACATTTTCGGCGATCTCCAACCCTCAAATTGCTCCCAAGACACATTTCATCCATTAATAATTGATTTTACAACAATTTCTTCAAAAATAAACATAATAAACAATAAATCCTATATTATTCCATACTTTTTAATTCAACCAAATACAATCATCATAAAAAAAAATACATATTATTGTTCCCAAACTCACTCACCTTCTTCTTGTGAATTGATCTCGTTGTCTGGGTCGTCCGTCCGGGTCAGAGGAAATGGTGGGGTCGTCCGGGTGAGAATCCTCTCTCTCACTCTTCCAACAAAGTTAAGGGTAAAATTGGGAAAAGTAAAGTTATTTCATTGTTTTTTTTAAATTGGTCAACGCCTATTTTGCAAAAAAATGGCGGGTCATCCGGGCATTTGTCACTATTTCCTCTATTTGTTCGCCTTTGGCTCCGGGAAATTTACAAACCAACTATTGCAAAATAATCCTTCTTGTTCTCTACTTTTACATTTGTTCAAAATTTGAAGTCTATATAATGTTGCTACAATCCAATGTGTTACCAATTTATCTCTTACCTTTGCACGAATTAAAATTGTTTTAACATTCTCGATTAACAAAGAAAAATCGAAAATATATTTAGAGGGTGTTTGGTGAGAATTTAAAATTAGATGTTTAGTACATTATGATAGTAGTTTTTGAAATGTGTGGTTGAAATGTTGTTGGACCTATGAAAAATGATATTAATATTGATTGTTTGATTTTGACATGAATTAAAATCTGATAGATTTTAATCCACACCAAACAGGCTCTTAATTCATTTAGACAATCTAATCATCATCGTCAATATTAATAATAATTTTGATATTGTTAAGAATTACTTTAACTTGATTATATTTTTTTCAGACAACATTTTAGGGCTTGTTTGGGCCTCATTTTTACAAAAAATGCATTTTGCAATAGTGTTAAGATGGAAAATGTGGTTAAAAAATAAGAAATTTTTTTTGAATTTTTGTATAATATTATTTTATTTAAGAATGTGTGATTGTAATGATTTCAAATTACTGTTTAAGAATATATTTTCATTAAAAAAAGGATGCATGCAACAAAACCTGACAATGTTTAAGGAATATTTTAGAAGGATATAACAGCTTGTTAGGGAGGAATTAAAATCTAATTAAAATTAAAAATATAGCCAATATTAGATCTCACTGGTCTAATAAAAATCTACAATAATGATTAGTGTTTCAATTTTAATCTTTACCAAACAATCTCTAAATTTCATTTTGACCAAAAATCGTAGATTAGTCTAGAGAAATGATTATAGTGCAAATGTTTTAATCTGCGTGTAGTCGAAAAATTCAAATTGGTCGAAGTAACATTTACCCTCTTTTTTTTTTTTTTACCATAAACGGTAAAATCATCTCGAATGACAACAAATGTGAAATTGGAGATAATTTGGAAGGAATCAGTGTAAATTTGGAGATAAGGCTGTCAGTGTCAAAATAAAAGAACCAAAGCCCTGTTCGGGAGGGATTAAAATCCAATTAAAATTGAAAATATGACCGTTATTGGGTCCCACTCGTCTAATAAAAGTCAACAATAACGACTATATTTTCAATTTTAATCTGATTTTAATCCCTCCCAAACCCCTATTAAATTTTAATTTATTTTTATATCTCTTCTTATCGATTACACGTTCTATCAATAAAATAATATTACACATAAATTTAAAAATTCTCTTTATTTTCAGCGACACATACTTCAAAAAAAACACTTTCAAAATTAATTTTTCCAAATAATGAAGCTGGCTTCATTAAAAATATATAAATTACTAAGGAAAAAAAATATGACTCACGGTGGACAGACGTACTGGGATGGAATTATGGAAACCAAGCAAGATCCAGCCGTGAGAAATAGTACAATTTCTTTTACGTAATTCTTTCCCACCTTCACCGTAATTCTCAGTGACAATTTGCAAAATTAACTCAATTTTACCCATAGAGATTTCAATATTTTTCCAATCTTCGAGGTTAAAATATAATTAAAAGATCTTTTTGTGATTTTCCACTTTCCGCCCTCGGCTACCCATACGTAAAAGAAATCGCAAAAATGAAGAAAATTGTTTCAGATGAGTCGAGCTTGAAGCATTCACATGAAGACGAGGCTGCTAATCTATCGCACACATTTAAATACTTATTTGGTTAGTTATTTTTATTAGCTCTCTGCAATTATATGATCCAATTTATGCCTAAATTTTATCTATCTAAATTAATGTGTTAAAATATGTGTATGTATAGCTACGCAGTTCTTGTCAAGAGGAATCCCTTTCATATTTAATTCGTGGATTGTCAGGCACCTCACCGAAGAAGAATATGCGGTAATTTGTTTATGTTTTTTCCCCCCTTTATGCAGCTTTTTTTTTTTTTTTTTGAAGTTTTCCAGTTTGTATTGAGATGGTAGAAGTAAAATTGGAAAAATAAGAGAGGAAAAAACGTAAATTTTGGATGATTTGGTGCGTCGAAAAGTTAAAAATAATAATACATGCTGGGGGACGATAGACCATATTTCCATATTTAACATATTTTTGGGCCTCTTAGTTGGAATTCAGAAAAATTAAAATTTGAAAATCTGTTCTTAAATGTATGTAGCATACAATAAATTTTCATTGCGGACTTTGTTGCTTGACCATATAGCGAATCATGGGATTTTCGGACATTGTTAGGGAATATCAGAGACTTGTTTTAAATTTAGACTTGTGGTTTTTATTTGTGTACAGTTGAAGGGTTGTCTAATGCCTTCAATAACATCTGAAGAATGTTAGTCTCCTGTGCATGCTTCTATGCTTCTTTAATTGTGTGTTGCTTGATCATAGGTGTTAAAAATAAACTATATTTTCCATGCTTTTGTTTTTTCGAAGTATAACTTAACAATTGTAATATAATGGTGTGATTTTCATGTAGTTTCTTTGACTGTTTCTTATGTTTGTACTTCCTGTCATCATCTAACCCACCACATTCCTATACATAATGCAGATGTATGCTGTGCAATTCCATCTGTTTGTCACCTGTGTCTTGTTCCTCAGTCGAGAAGGATTTCGGCGAGCATGCATGAGAGCAGTTATAAGATGGTATTTTCAAATGTCTCTTTTGATCCAAAATTTTGAGTATCACCTTGTATATTATTTTTCTACTTGTCCAAACACTGGCTTAGTTTAACTACTTGGATTTAAGTTTCTTCTTTTGTTCACTCACTCAGTTATTGGTCAAGTTCAATATATTCATTGTCGTGTAGTTTCTGGCTGCTATCCTAATTGTTCATCTAATATATATTTCATATGTCACATGCTTAAAATATACGAAGTTATTTTTTATCTTTTTAAAACGGACGTAAGATTCTCAATTCATATTGAATTTCAGATCTGGTTCCAATATTGTCATCAAATTTTCATTTACCTTATCTTACGCTGGTTGTGGTCTATCTTAATATATAATGCTTAGGTACATAACTACGCGTGGTTGTTATTGTGCATATGCATATTCAACAATCTAAATAACTGTGCCTGCTTATCATTTTAGTACTTATATTTTGATATTCTCCTGATGGATGTCTTGGAAAATGCAAAACTGTCACAAACCATTTATGCGATTTGATTTTCGAAGTATGAAACTCAAAGATGATTTTGTGATATCTTGCAGTAATGATGCGTCAACAACGAGAGAAAATACAGCAAAACTTTTGAAAGTTGCCTGGCTGACATTTCCTTTAGGAATAATTATTACACTTGCAGCATGTGTATACGTATTCTGGTTGAAAGGACTAAGTTATTCTAGTCCATATGCCCAGGGTATCTTGATTCACGGTATGCTAATACGTGAAACACCAAACTTTTCAAATCCAGTTCCATGCTGCTGGAGCCAGTCCACCTGCTGGGGAAAAATCTTTGGCTTTAAACTTGTCGACAAATATGGAGGAGTGGAGGGAAATAAGAACTACCAACATTCTGTAAAAAGAGGACCACATTAGAAATTTTCATACTGCAAAGTGCCAAGCTAACTGTGTGAAGGCACCAAATGCAATTCTAGAAAATTTATTCCAATGGGTGGGAGGGATGTAAGAAGTATTACAAGTCTAAGACACAATGCTGGGAGGTGGGTGGGTGGGTGGGTATGGATAGGCATTGAACTTGTTTTTGAGGTAGTGTCGCTTGGTGCACAACAACGTGGAGATCGATATTCGTGTCATCACACATCACATAGATGTTGATATGTTGTGTTGTGTTGTAATGCTTGTTCATACATAGGGCGTTGTGTTTCCTATATGTTTAACCTTCAATAAAGACTCTTGATGTCTGGTTTGTTCATTCATATGCAGCTTTTGCATGTATACTTGAACTACTAGCGGAACCCTTTTATATCTTATCTCAAAACATGCTGCTTCTGAGACTGCGGCTGGTTGTTGAAAGTACAGCTACTCTTTCACGTTGTATAACGACGTATATCCTCATACTGAAGCAATCTAGCATGGTAAATAGAAGATTTACACTTTCATTTTAATTTTTGTGGGCAGTGGCGACTTTTGGAACTGTCATTAGTAACATTTAGTTTTCAAGCATATCTGTGTTGTAAGCTTTAAAGCATGGACAAAACTTCGTAGGAGCTCTTGTTAGAGTTGAGGCATGAGGTTGGATAAAGATTGTCACATTACTTGTCATTAGCTTGGGGCACATAATGCGATTGCTTGGAGCAGTATTTGACCTTCTAAATTGAAGTGAGACAATCAGTGACGAATTTTACAAAAAATTAATGACACGGTATGAGGTTTTTGACCTTTCATTGTGAAAGGTCATAAGCCTACTATTATCATCGTCGTTCATCATCGTCGTTATCATTGTTGCAACAAAATACTGCTAAATAGGCACTTTCTTTTCCTCGTTTCTTCTTCAATATCTGGGAGAAAGGGTGGGATGGATTCTTACAATCACCTTAAATGTCCTTTGGCAACCATATTGAAGCTTATCGTCATGTCCTAATCACCTTGAAGGTGCTTCTCTTCTTTGTTTCTCATTTTTTTACTGATTGGTTTTGAATTCTACTCTCTATACATGTTGGGAAGGAGGATTCTATTCCCTTGTGTTGATTCTTCTTTGGTGGTACTCATGATTTAGCCTCTCTTCATGCTTATCCTCTGTTATTTTTCAGCCTTAGTTACCCAAGTTTTGGTTTGGAGTCTTTTTACCGTTGTATGATGGACTGTATTTTTTTAATCAGATTTTAATGAAATCGATTTATTATGTTTGATGTGTTCTGGGCACGCTTCTATCCTTCTTGACCATTTGTGATTCCATGCCACTTGTGGTTTATCTCCCTTCAACATCTCTATATGTGCAACATTTGTACCACAATTGGAGCAGCTTCCTAATATGAAAATTTACTGTTAAATTTGCAGGAGAAAGAAATTGTATTTGCCTTGTCTCAAGTAGCATATGGAGCTTCAATATTCTTGGGTTATTGGGGATATTTTCTTCTTTTTCGTGTATCTGAAACTTTTGACCTTTTTCCTTTCAGGTATTACTTTTTTTCAACACCTGCTTGTTATCTTTGCAACTTTACACGAGACAAACATTTTACTACACTCAGAAAATTTGAAAAGTGCTTATTTTGTGATCATTGTAGTATTAGCAGTGTAGAAACTTTTTTTTAATTTTTTTTCATGCCTGGTGAACCTTCATGATGTTTTAAGTCTTCTTTGGTCCCCTTCTCAGATGGTCTTATCATATAGTGATGAAGTTTAATTTCCATATCATCAATTTCTTGAAGTAATATGCTTCTTTTTAAGCTTTAAATGTTACTAAAAAAACACCTGATATTCACAGCGTAGGGAACTTGATGGATTATGATAGGCCACTAGCAAATATGTGTAAGCTGTTCACTCTTCAATCTGTTAGAAAGTTGATTCTTCAGGAAGGAGAAAAGATGGTCCTTGTATGGTTGGATACACCGTATAACCAAGCAGTATATGGAGTTGTAGAGAAACTAGGTTGGTATTTCATCAATATACATCTTGCTTATAGTTAATACATTGGTTCTCAAGATAGTATGTTTCCGTGGGAAAGGTGCAATTGTCTGATACGAGGCTCAAGTTTAAGTGTTTTAAGCATGTAATTCACTTTTCAGTTTGAAACTCGAAGAATTACCGAGTATGCTAAAATAAATCAGGTTGGTATTTCAGGGAGCTTAGTGGTTAGGCTGGTGTTTCTTCCATTCGAAGAAAGTTCATATGCTACCTTTGCAAGATCTGCATCAGGTTTATCCCTCTTCTTCTTGTTCTCTTGATGATGCTACATTCCTTCTCTATTTTCCTCCATTAAGAGTAGCTTAGCAGACGTCCCTCAAGATTCTTACATGAACTGTTCCTTCTTAGTATTTTTCACTGCATGCTATCCAATGTTTAAAAAGGCTTAATCGGGTACCGGGCATTTTCTCTGTGAGGTGAGGCGTAAGCCTCAAGATAGAATAATAAAAGAATTAATAAAAATACTAAAATATGCTCGCAATATACCATGAACCCTTTCAAAAAATTCATAAGAAAGCTAATTAACAAAATTCAAAAAGTCTAACTTGCAAATAAACATAAAATAGATCAAGAAAATAGAAAATAGTAGGTTTTCAAATTAATAATCATGAACCAAAATTATGACTGCTCAAAAAGTTTCTTACATCACTATTAATATGATCTTTAAGGGAATCATTAACATCATTATCCTCATTATAAGTTTCTTTTCATTCTTTGTCATCATCCGCAAATTTCAATTGCAATGATGTATTCTCCTTCCCATTTTCCTTTCTTGTAGGTAGAAAAAAGGAAACGACGCCATAAAACATTTTAAGTTATAAAGAAATAATTCGAAAAGCTCAGGTTAATAATTAAGCCCCTATTTGGGCTTTGTTAAAATTATAGTTCATTTTTCTCTCTCTTCCACTCGTTCTCCAATAATATTACACGTATATCCAAGACTTTCCTACTTTTTTAACTAAACATTCTCCAAAAATTATTCTTTCAAAATACATTTGTCCCAAAATCTAATTAAAATGGAGGCCAAACGAGGGCTAAATCTTTGAAAAATACTAGGCAAAAGGGCGACCTTAGCTGGTTTGAGGCTCAGGCTTGAGGCATAAGCCTCGCCAAGTCGAGGTGTAAGCCTTTCAAGTGGCCTTAAAGGTTGGGTTTTGAGGCATTTTATGATAGCCTCACATGAGACGAGATTTAAGGCATAAGCCTCATATAGTTTTTTTTTAACCTTGATCTATGCATGTGATGGACAGAAATATGCAAATTATGCTTGTTTACTTAGATCTTTGAATAGATCTAGCAATGAACCAAACGGAGTGGCAAAAGTGGTTCATGTAGCCGACCCCAAATTTTTTGGAACAAAGCCTAATTTGTTGCTGCTTAAATATTTTTTGATTCATCTGACTGAATGTCCATTGGTCAAATCCTCTGACATTTTTCTCTCTAAAGCTAAGGATTGTCAGCATACATATTATTCATACTTGATGTCATAGAAATGATAGAACTGGGTTACAGATGCAAAACAAATTCATCTTTTTCCTCCTTTGACCCATAATCTGTACTCTACAATTTCATACTGTTTTGCTCAGGCAAGGCTATATTTCTTTGATGATACTGGAATTATATTTCTTAATATTACCACGATTTGAGCCTCTCACATTTCATCAATGAATCAGCTGGGCTTGCACTTTTTGGTCTATAAGAATCGAGTAACTCGTGACAACTTGTCTGTGCTCATTTTCTTAATATTGTTCCTCTAGTTACTTAAGGCCATTTTCAGTGAATGTTTGTCAATTAATATTGTTTCAATGGATTATTAATGTTTGTAGGTTTTACTTTTTTGCAGCTAGACTATATCATTATCTTCATTCCTTTTGGCAGGAGACAATAAAGAGAAAAGCAGGAAGCTTGGACGGTGTCTTACAGATGCTCTGAAACTTGTTCTGCTGATAGGTACCTCTACTTTTGGTGCAATTTATATCCAAAAGACTGAAAAGGCCCAATAACAATCTCAATATAAATTCAGTATGGTCTTGAAAAAATAATGTTACGCAGTAGAAGTTGATTTTTGATTATTTTAGTCTTGATCAAAAGTATTTAAGTCTGTGGAGCTACTAGCTGATTGTCTGATCATAAATCTTATGTAAGACATTAAGAGTATATTCAATGAGGTGCTAGTGATATGAAAGTTTTAGCCGCTGGGCCATATTTTGTTGCTAACTGTTTGGGCTGCCACAATTTCGTAGGTCTAGCAGTACTTAGAAAGCCTAAAGCTTTCCTTTTCCCAAATTAAGCCCTTATTTGATCCTCATTATTGATCCTCATTATTGAAATGTCTCCACAACAGGATGGTTAAAGAAATAGACCTACATGACCGATGATGTTGCCGAGATTCAGTGAAGTGAAGAGTTGCTTATAGACACCAGTACAGCAAGTTGGTCCATGTTGGGAATTCTAGCCACACTCCTGGCTATCCTTTCTCATTGAACATTAAGAATAGTTGTGAGCATGTTCTCAATTGCGGTGACCAGTATCAGAATTAGAATCTCAGAATTTTTTTCACTGCTGGGATTTTCATAAAAATTGATATGAAAAGATTATAATTCAATGCCTACATACCGAACACATCCATCATTTTTTTTCTTCTCTTTTCTGGATTTGGTGTTAGATCCAGTCTGATCTGATTAGTTGTAAATAGCTTATAGCAAGGCCCTTCTATGTACATCACACTCTTATGTAGCTAGATAGCTAACCTTGAGGGGTTGCTCAGTTGGTCAGGTATTGAGTTTGCTCCCCAATGATCATCAGTTAGTGTCCCCTAAGGCCATTGAGGTGAGTATCCGACTGTAAATTTCAGGGCCCCGTGGAATTAGTCGAGGTGTGCGCAAGCTGGCCCGGACATTCAGGGTTATTAAAAAAAATGTAGCTAGATTGCTATCAAAGAAGTTGGATATTGTACGAAATGGGTTAGCATTAGTGTATTACCATTTACGAAGAACAATTCATCAATGTTTTAAAAAGTGCATTTGGGCTACTTTTCTGACTAGATGTTATTTAGTGGTTTGTGATTTAAAAATATTATTTCTCGTCAACGAATGAAGGTTACAGGTGAGGAGAAACAGAGAAATGGAGAAAGCTGTGATTTTAGCTACTCTTAGCATAATCATGCTTGTTTCTACTAAACAGCGGACCCTGATGAGAGAGATTGGCCATATGAAGCTTACCTATGTGGTTTAAAAGATATTAATATTGAATAATCTGAAGGACGTATCATGAAAATACTTATCAATATTTGATTAATAAAATATTTGATTACCTTTCAAAAAAAATACTGATCAATTACACTTGGTTGCTTATAATTGATGTGGGTATGAGCTGAGGTGAGGTGGTTTCCTATAAATAGATAAAAACAGCAGGCTTATGTATTGATCACAATTATGATGGGATTGACCACATTCCGTCAAGTTGGGATGAAACTTTCATGCAATGTTCAATAAATCTGTGCTGTCAATCCCAAGCTAAGTGTTATCCGACCTTATGTTTTTATAGAAAAATGAATTATATAGAGCACAAGTTTTATATGGCTTTCTAATTATGTCATTTTGCTTAGTCAAAGTTATAAGTTGTCAAAAATTATTTAGAATTTTTTGACCTTTTTAAGTGAATATCCTAACCTTGTAGTTATCCTAAAAGATTTGTGTAGCTTATGCTGTTTTTCTGATTGTGTAGGCATGGTGGTTATCTCCTTTGGTCCAAGCTATTCTTACTCTCTCATCAGAATATTGTACGGTAGGAAATGGAGTGATGGAGAAGCTTCTACAGCCCTGCAATATTATTGCCTTTATGTAATAGTCTTGGCCATGAATGGTAAGTGATCCTACATGTCACTCTATTAATTTATTTTTTTGTTGTCTATGTGAGTAAGTTGCATCTTTAGTACTTTCCTCGCGTATCTGTTTTTATCTTCTATTAAGTTCTATATGGTACTTGTCTTACTCTACATTTATTTTCATGACAAGAAGATAAATACCATGTAACTCCCCTTAGTTTAGCAGTGGCAGTCTTGCTTGCATTAATGGAATCCTTAATTCTGTAGAGAACTAAATGACCTAAAATTACTTGAGCCAAATAGATGTTACCCGCACCATTGAGATTGTAATATGGAATTTTTTTTGATTTTGTTTTTGCTTTTGCTTTAGGTACATCTGAAGCATTTTTGCACGCAGTTGCAACAGAGAATCAACTCAAGCAATCAAACAATTCGTTGGTTGTATTCTCATTTGTTTACCTAGTGTTGAATGTGTTACTTATAAGATCAGCTGGAGCAGTGGGGTTGATCACTGCAAATTCTTTGAGTATCCTCCACTATATTAATGAAGTTCTGATCATATTCTTCTTTTCTGATCAATTCTTTGTTGACTATTCTACATGCCATCTTAGATATAAAATTCTTTCATCAATAAGCAGTGGGACATTCAAGTGAAATAGGAAATCAGGCTACTTAATCAGTCCAATCTTGGCATTTTAAGGCCAACAATTGCAAAATATTTTTGCGGGATGTGTGTTCTGAGAGTGAAGGTGGTCATGTAAATGGCTGGTTGGGTGGTTTGACAGGCACAGTGAATTTATTATTTTGTTGCCAACCTTCATGCCTTGTCAAAATTAAGACAGTAATCATAATTTACACACTGCTTCCTTGACTGTCATAAAGACATGATTTTCAGGATTATTTATTCAGCGAGATTCATCAGCAATTATTTCAAGGTATACCTGTAATTGTGCAAATCACTTTGTTTGCATTCTGTAAAATTTGAGCTTGACCTTTGTGAAATGTGAATGCATACACGTATGAGCATGAATATCTTAAATGCGGACTTATAATGTATTGTTCATTCTTCTTCTCAGGAGTCATCCTCGTTTTCTTTTCGTGAGTGCTTGCCCTCAGGCTGGGAATATCTACTATTTTCAGGGGTAGCCACTTTCATATTTGAGAAAATATATTTGGACCGAGATAACTTCTGGGCCACATTTTTCGTTCACTTCTCCTTTGGATTCGCATGTTTCAGTGTAACAGCATTTGCAATGTGAGTATCTATGCCCTCTCTCTTAATTCAGAGATATTGTCTTTCCCTACTTCTTTCTTTTAGTGATACAATCTTGCAGCGACATCTCTACTCATGATAATAACCTTTTATTTTCATTAATATAGCTACCGTAAGGAGAGACCATTTATCAGCAAAATTATTCATTTTCGCGAGCATGCTGACTGAAACTTTAGAAGTTTTGAGTTGTCTTGAAGGTGAGACGGTATATTCACTGCGCATTTTTAAAAAAAAATATTATTCGTCTGCATATGTATGTATGTATGTATGTACACGTAAATAATTGTAACACCTCTTGATGCAGTTCAAAATCCTGTACAACATTTTCCTGAGGAAAAGGGAGGTAACATTCACAGCATAGCATCTTTATATCTTGTTTATTTTTCTGATTTTATCATGGATATACAGCCACGGTTTGACTGACAGCCTTCGTTAACCTATTTTGGTTAACCTCAGAATAAAACTTATTCTGGATGCTTGGAATTAATTTTCTTCCCCTTATAAGAAACCTATTTTGGTCTGAATGCACGAAGGACTTTTAAGTAACTTATTTTAAATTTTGATTACCGAAAAGTTATATATTTTAAAGTATACTTATTTTGCTTATAAGTAACTTTTTTAAAGCTCATCCACATATGCACAAGGTTTAGACGAGAATATTTTCATGTTTGAAAGTTCAGTGAAATTTTAAACGAGTTACTCACCTTTTATTTTTGTCAATTAAATAATTGAATTTCAAGGTACTTTTTCAGTGTTGGTCACTTTGTTAACTCTCATCTCTATGTTAATGTTAAAAATTGATAGCAATTTTTTGATAAATATGCCACATAATTATTTGGTGAATGGTGACAATAAAATTGAAAATAAATTGTGTTTTGAAATCAAGGTAATTCATCCAATTAATCCCCAATTTCTGCAGTCGTGATATGATTAGGTGGCATTTTTACCTAGAAACGAAGGTTAGTGGAGGGGGTAAAATTTAATAACTTGGACTAATAGAGTGGAAATTGAAGTTTGGCGTACTGATTGTGATAAATTGACAAATTAAAGTCGAGTGACCTAATTGAGATATCATTGAAAGTTTAGTAACTAAAAGTTCACGGATAGTACAAAAGTATATCGCTTAAAAATGTTTTTAAAAGTTTCAATTGAATACACCTTAAATTTCATTTTACATAACATTGGGACTTGAACCATAGACCTTTTTAATTAAAAATAAAATAAAATCATAGACCTTTTAAGTTTCTTTCTTTTCCTTTCATTGGGATTTTATCATTTTACTCTATTTGTAAAAAAAAAAAAAAAAAGATTAGGAGATGAATCATCTAACCTTCTTTTGTAAGAGAGATGGAGATAGCTCAATTTGATCAAGAGTGAAGTTTTTTTTGAAAGATTGTTCAAGTTCAACTGTGATTTGTAACGATGATACTATTTAAATACATTTAATTAAGTTATTTGTACTTAAACTCGATGTTGGCTTCATTTTTTAAAATTCAGTTTGAAAACTAAATAAATTAATTTCAAAAATTATAAAAATTATTCATGAAGTGTCAAGTTTGAACATATCCAATTTGTCAATAGGATTATTTACTTCTATTCTGGGCGCGTTGTATTGTATTTTTGTTATATCGAATTTGATAATTTTTTCATCTTGGTTTTGTAGGAGATAATTTGAATTCTATCGACGATGAGGGTTCATACACTAAATATTTTCTCTTCTTTAATTATATCGAGTTCAATGTAACAAATATATCGAATTTTCCGTATTTTCATTAATTATCTATCACTAGTAAAATTTCACGAAGAAGGGGCATTTGTATTGCTTTTCTTTCATGTATTTAGATTCTAGTCTTTTTCTTATCTACTTTAGAAGGTCCAAATCATTTGTCTGTCTATTTATCATATCTCCACATACTTTAAAGATAAGTGGAGGTGGGATTTACACAAATGTTCATACTAAAGCAACTTTATTTTACCACAAATGATAGGAAATGACATGTAATCATGAATGTGGGGCCCTTTCTATACCCCTCTATTCTCTTGGGACAAAAAAATATTGATCTTTAAGAGAATGTTTCAAATGTGTGATTATGGGCTCAAAGATTGCATGAATCCTTAATTGTCTTCTTATCTTTTGAATCACAAAAAAGTGGACTTATTTTCTAGTCATGCATCATGATATGTTGAAGATTAGAATTAACTTATTTGTATAATTGTGGTTAACAACATTGATGTCGTCAAAGTCTGGACCATTAATTTTAAAAATAATTTTTAAAATGGATGGATGTGATGTTGTCAAGTGTGAGTTGTTAACCAAGATTGTAAAAGTAGCATGATTCCAAAGATTATACCTACAAACAAGAAGGCTCGAGTTTTTTACTCCTTATTTTTGGATTCGAAGACGACAAAAAGATAACTATTATTCCTTGAAAGTTTAACTGCAATGAAAAATTTTCTTAAGCAAGATAAGAGCTCCGTAAAAATTTAGATTTTGAATTCTCTTAGTCATTCAACTTTGAACATAGCTCTTGTTTGGTAGCATGCCTCCAACTTTAGAGGGTTATGATCAAGTGAAATTTTTTGACTTAAAAGACATTGTTTCACATGCTCAGTACCCTCATCTTCAAACACTAATGATTTTGTCCTCCACTAGGGATAAAATGATGAATAAAAAGTCCCATTCTACAGTGGACTAACAAAAAAAATAGTAGATTATTTACTCCGTATGGTACGTTTGTACGTATATATTTTGAATAATGAATAGTAATTTTGAATATGTAGTTGAAATTGTAGTTTGACTTTCCGAGAATAAAAGGTAATTTTTAACCAAATACCAATGGCTTGGTCCAACCCGTATATGACTTCTACGTGGATTATCTATGTTAAACTAGTAAAAAATCATATATATTGAAACTATAAAAGCAAAAAGAAAAAGAAAAAGAAAAAGAGATATTCTAGCACAGAATTATTTTTCCAAACAGTTTTTTAATCAGAAATGAACACTGTAATGAATTCCTAGAATACCAGACAAAATCATTGCATATTTGAAATTCCCTTTTAACCTATATATCCTACCTTTCTTTTTCTAGTTTTACTTTTAAGGTCCGTTTGATTGTAAGATTGAAAAATTGGTGAACAGAAAATGAATTTTAGAGAAAATAATTGTCTAGAACTTATTTTTTCGGAAATTGTCAATTAATTGTGTTTGATTAATATAATTTTCTACTTGAAAAATGTTGAAATTTTGAATATTGGTTGTTCGTTTGACTTTGTTTTCCATGAAACTTGATCGCTAATATGTAGATATGAGGTAGTTCGAATTGATTTGTTTTAATACATGAAGTATCTAATTGTGTTCTCTTGAGTAGTTTCATCTATCTTTACATAGCATGTTAAATTTACTACTACGTACTTGCACACAAATTTATCTACTTAAGGGTGCGTTTGATTGCAAGGGTGGAAAATTGGTGAAAAGAAAATTACAGGGAAAACATTTGCCTAGAAAATGTTTTGTAAGAAAAATGATTTCAAGTGTGTTTGATTGGTATAATTTTCCACTCGAAATTTTTTTAAAATTTTGGATTTTTTTGTTCACGTTTAACTTTATTTTACATAAAAATTGTTTATTAAAATAATTTTTTTTTTATAATTGGTTATGAAATTTGTTACCATTGTAAACAAAAAAAAAAAAAAAAAGGTTGCTCGAAAACTATTTTTCATCATTTTTTATCAAAGTTTAGTGTTCGTTTGGCTTCGTTTTACATGACAATTATCCATTAAAATGAATTTTTTTTTTTACAATTGACTATAAAATTTCTTACCATTGCCCAAAAAAAAAAAAAAAAAAAAATGTGGCCAGACTTAGAATTCATTTTCCCACCAAAATGGTAGGAAAACATTTTCAGCCAAAAAGTGGAAAATGGACGCGTGGAGGGGTGGGAGGGAAAACATTTTCCTTGGAAAATTTGTGCAGTCAAACAGCACAAAAGTTGGAAAATTAAAAATATTTTTCATGGAAAAAACCCAATCAAACACGGCCTAAAAGTATTATTACTTGAAAGCTCTATAATTTGAAATATATGATCAACTAACACGATTCAGTCCCTGTCCCGTATTATCTTAGTAAACTCGAAATGCATATTTAATAAAGAGATTGAAAAGTAAAATTCAAGAAAAGTGAGAAGATACTTGCTAAGAATTCGACAATGACAACCTTAACAAACGCCTGAGATAAATCAATCCATCTAAAAATAAATAAATGAAAGACAAGGTAGAAAAAAATATATATATTATTCAATATTTCCCCCTCCTATGCTTTCTATTATTAAAAAAAAATTGAAAATGAAGCTTAGGATTACTCTAATATCTGCTAACATAATCATGAAAAGAAATAATAACCATAGGCATGCTCATCATGCATGTGTGGGTCATGTTCATCACTACATGTAAGATAGTTGTAATTATGTAATGTACGTAACAAAAAAGTATTAAAAAAAAAAAATTAATTTTTTAAATTAATTGTTTAATATTATGTATCAAATATATTACGTTCATACAACGTATGTTAAATACAACAAGAAGTATTTTGTACCGAGTAGGCACTAGTTAATATGCACACTGCACTACTTATCCCGCGGTCGCTAAGTTTTAGCAAAATTTTATGTCATCGCTGACCTTTATTACAATTTAGTAAAATTAATTAGTAAAATTTCATGCCTTCTCCATTGTCAAATGTTTTTCTTCCAATCGAAGAAAAATAAATTACCCTGTTGTTTGACCCTCATTATTTCATATTATAATGAGAGGAATAATAATTTTTTGTAGAATGCATGGTTAACGAAGAATGAATTTTTTGGATATACGTGTATTATTATTTTATTGAAAAATGTGTTGTTGATAAGAAGATAGAGAAAAATGAATTATAATTTAATGGAGAATAATGGGGGCCAAACGGGACTGACAATATCATATACCAAATTGGAGGGAAAATAACTTATTTAGCCCATGTTTGAAAATTTTCATTTTCATTCTTCTACTCATTTTCAACCACACATTTTTCAATAAAATAATATTTTTCTTCACATCAATAACTTTTCCTTCTTTTTCAACCACGTATTCTCCATCAATCTATTATTCCAAAATAAATTCTTTCAAAATAATGTGGCTCGAATACACCCTTAGACATATTAAGAAATATTTATATTATTTTATTTAGAATAAATAAGATCAAAACCATTTTTCCCTAACTGACAATAAAAATGATTTCCAATTTAAATTTATATAAATGGAAAAGGGTGAACTTGTAAGTCAAATTATTAGGCATGGCCTCAAAGCTTAAAAAGTGTCACAAATAAAGCTTGAAGAGACGCTTTGTTGTTCATCTTTAACAATGCCAAAACTAAAGCTTTAATTTGATTTGCTTCTTTAAAGTTTCCACTTTTTGCCCCAGTCCACAGTCACCCTTGAAGGGGGGTAATTGAGCTCGTTAGAATGTCTTGCCGGTAAAAATCTCCTCTCTTTATTATGAAAACTAAATCGAGGAATGAAATGTGTAATTGGTATGCTTAGACGATGGATATATTAAGCTAAAAATGTTTTTATAGAGACGAGGACGTATTATTTTTCTTATTTGATTTGGGATATCGTCCTTGTGCATGTATCTTAATGGCTCAACACGATCTACATTTCTTGTCACCTTGATTTGTTTAAAAAATGCAAGGCATGAGACTTCTTGGTCAAGCGACTGATCGATTTTGTTTAGTTTCTACAGACTTTTAGGAAGTTTCTACGAAATCAAAAAACCTAGAAAGACAGATGGGCACTAGCGGTGCAAGTCTTAGAGTCGAGTCCAACACAACTTGCCTCTTTGTACAGATCGACGTATCTTGGGTTTGAGCTAGATGATCCCAAGCTTACACATTCTTTGCTCTACATCGTTCGAGAAAAGATAAATGCGAGTTAGTTATGGAGGGAGTGAACAAAATAATTCTTTAGTCCTTGAAACATAGAACTATCACACTTCGCTCATTTTCATCATGTCCCCCTGTATTGACTCTGTTAAAAATTACTTGTACTTGTAGTGCTTCTCTAAAAAGTTTACTTTTAAGTACATTTACTTTGAGTAAAAATATGTTAAATAAATTATCTTCTTATATGTAAAAATAAAAATAATTTACCTATCAAAGTAAGGTCAATGTTACTTTCAAAAAAGTAAAAATTATTTTCGAAGTTGGAAAAAGTAAATTATCCAAATATCTATGAGACCAAAAAAATTACTATTTTTATGTTTACCCTAGCATGCTCTAAATAAATTGAACTTTAAAGTTCTTCCTAAACATATTTAGAAAGCTATGAATGAGATGTCAATAGGATATTGGATAAATATCTCACATGCATCTCTTCATTAATATTATTTAGTTTTATCTTGTCGTCTATTGGCGAAATATCTCGAGTTTTATAATTGAAAATTATAAGAGTAAGAAGTTAATTACTTGTTATGTGAATTAATGCTTTCATTCACAATGTATTGTATATAATTAACTAAAGAAGCGACTCAAACAATTTGAGGGCTTTAGGCAAAATCACTAATAGGGTCTTTACAAGAATAATAATAAAATATTGATGAAGCAAATGATCATTGACGAAAATTTCATTGGCGATCCCTGCTGGTATGACGATTGGTGATTCTGATTAAAATAGATGTGTTGAAGATTTAGATGGAATTATTGGCACTCACATCGGTGATTATCGTTGACACATCTTCGTCAGTGATTATCGACGATATGTCGTTAGATGGCGCTTTAGTTATCATTGAGAAGTCGTCATTGATCACTTCCGAGAAGTCGTTAGTGGCCGTTGATGATATACCGTGTGATTCTGATTCAAATCAATATATATTGATAATCAAGATGAATTAGTGAAAGTGTTGCCTTTAGTGATCACCAACACATTTTTACTATTCTACTTGTGCCACTTATCTTTATTTTTCAATTCTAGCTTCTACTTGTAATTTGTTTCTTAGATTTTCCAATACACTCCTATATTTACTCGTCTTTCTTTAGGTACTGTAATGGGGGTGGAAATTTATTGTTGTCTATGCAATAAGCATTTTGAATAAGACACAACCATATGGCCCACAACAACGTCCCGAACAGCAAAGAGGCTAAGACGTGCAAGAAATACAACACGATATATACCATACCACATCCCAGCAGGAGATCACAATAGGAAGGACCGCAAGAAGTGATCGTGCGACAGAAAGTATAGTTTATAGGGCTATGGATTGATTGATTGATTGATTGCAACACACATTCAACCTGTGAAGTTTATTGAATATAGAGGCTACTCAAACAATTTGGGGACTTTAAGAAATATTGCTAACTAGGCCTTTTTGGGGACAATAATTTAAAAAAATATTATTGAAGTAAATGATCGCTGAAGAAATTTATTGGCGATCGCGATGGTGTGACGATCGATGATTCTAATTGAAATAGATAGCTGCTGGTGATTTAGATAGAATTACATATAAAATTATCGTTAGTAATGACTGACACATCTTTGTCGACGTTACCAACGACAATATGGTTAGTGATGTTGTCGAGGATCAGCGAAGAATATTGACCTAAGGAGAGTGTCTAACTTACCTGATGTTTGATCTAACTTTGATTAAACTACAAATATAACTTTCATCATTTGATACAAACATCTATTAGATAGTGGTCAAAATTTGTATCGGTTTAAAATGTCTCAAATTATTATAATATGGTTAGTAGATTAATTATCATTAACAGAAAATGATTATGACTTGGTATCCACCAAGTAGGAGTAACCGTAGAGTTGAAGTATACGAATTCAAGATTTTGCAGGGAATTGACAATTTATTTTAAATTTCAAAAAGGTCTACGATAAAAACAATTTATCGAAAATAATTAACTTTATATACATGCTTGAATATTCACACTTTTGCAAGACTAGTGTTGCTCTAGGTCAAAACGATAATACATATATGCTTCTTTATTAAATCTTGAGCAAATTGTTTGAACAGTCACTGAACAATCTTGAATCTTAGATTGGACAACACAACAAATATATTCATTCACTTGATGTTTACCATAAAACATGATTAAAAATGAAAAATAATGTTCATTGTACAATGTTGGGTTACAACCTCTCAAAAGGGAGGTGGGGCCCACTATTATTTTAATCGCGGGGCCCACCTCCCTTGTGAGATGTTGTAACCCAATATTATAACTCATGTGTTGTACATGTAGTATTGTTAAAAAATGAATTACTTCGAATTATCAATATATCAAACTCGTCCCATACTTGTATTTTGTAGCATTTAATCCGGGAAAAAAAAAGTCCATTTTTAAATGTTATATTTTTTTTTGAAACAATTAAATGTCATTCTTGTTGTGTAACAACCAAAATATGAATATGCTCGGATCGCTGTTAGCAATATTGGAAATACAGGAATTATGTATTGTTTGAATACCACTTGATGAAACCAACCACTAGAATGAATTGTTGAAGTTATATTACAAATAATGAAATACTAGATCAAGTAAAAGAATAATAAAAACAAGAGATATTGTAGAGGAATTAAGAAATTTTATTGACTCAAGAATAATTAAGAATAGAGAAAATTACAATGGATCTTATAATTCTAGTAATATATTTTCTCACACTTATAAAATTGTATAGAAGAGCCTAATATTTATAGGGAACATGTAGGGAACGTCCAAACCCTCTTAGTAGAGTTGTTGATGAAGTAGGATGTCAAAAAACAGAGTCCAAAACGAAAAAGAAGAGAAAACTGCGGAAAATCGGAAACGTGAGGTGGGCGCCGATCCTTTTTACTCCAGAACCACCAACTCCTCACTGCAACATTCTTTAACTCTTGATCCTTGTTAGAATCTCATTACTCCTCCCCACCACGGCTTCAGCCGCCCCGACTTGACCTCAAAGCTTCTTGAAATGGATCTATTACTTTTTTTGTAATCTAGTACATGCTAACAAAGATGGAGTTTGCAAAATTTGCATAAAACGCTGCACAAACTCAATAGATATTTGTCTCCAAGGAAAACTAATTATTCATCACGTTGTTCCTAGGATAGCATTAGCCCATATAACGAAATGTTAGACGAACAAAAGTCATGTCTAGCAGGAGAAAATGTTAGGGTGCCTCGTATACTTTAAGGATTGCCAGATTTAAGCTATAGAGTGCAAAATAAATTTACTGAGTACTCCATGCTTTGGGAGTAATAGAATTTCTCCTAAAAATAAAAATAACCTTCTAGTTCGATCAGTTAATTAAGGGCTTCGTTAAATTTTCCCTAGTAAGGCCGACTATGGCCACAATACAATATCATGGAAGGTAACATGGAACTACAAACATTAGTCAAATTGATATGTATATCGACTATTTTTTAGGGATTTGTTTGCCGAGGTGGCCATGTCCGACTCATTTAATTGCACAAGGAAGCCTCAAGAAATCTTTAAAAAAGAAAAAGAGGAACAAATTATTCAAAGAATAAGAGGCATGGATAGAGGGATATGGTATCACTTTCTTGGATCCTGCAAAAACATTGCCTCTTGTGCCCAAATGTATCAAATTGCTGGGCCAAAGATAAAAGGAAACAAGGAATGATGAAAAAGTGAAGGGGGGAAAAAAAGAAAGAGGAAAAGAAATCCCAAGAAAACTAAAAGTATAGGTAGAGAATAGACAAAGTTAAACACTTAATAGATAGAAATGAAGAACAGTTTCCTCTCTCTCTCTCTCTGAAGAACAGTTCCCTCTCCCTCTCCCTCTCCCTCTCTATGTATATAAGTGTATTTCTTTCTCTCTCTTCACACCAAACAAAGCCCACTTGAGAAACTAATGATCATGAAAAACACCCTCTGCGCCCTACACTCAAGAAAAGCAAATCTTGCCTTCAAAACCTTCCATGCCATAAATTTACTTGTCTTAGGACAACACAAATTCTACTCCTACACTTTCACTACAGCCTCAAAACAATGAATTTTGCTTCTCATCTTCTCACAATAACATTCTTAATCCTTGTTAGAATCTCATTGCTCCTCCCCACCACCGTTGCTGCTACAGCTGCCTCGACTCGACCACTAGAGCTCATATCACTTGTATCGATAAAATCATCCCTCAAAGACCCTCTAAACACATTCAAGGATTGGGACCTCACAAATGGATTCTCCAGGCCTGGATTCACGCCAATCTGGTGCTCCTGGAGTGGCATTAAATGTGACGCGAAGAGCAAACAAATCACGATTTTAGACCTGTCAACACGCAATCTTTCAGGCACAATCCCAAGTGATATAAAATTCTTGTTGAATTTACAACACTTGAATTTGAGTGGAAATGCATTTGGTGGGTTACTACAATCTGCCATTTTTGAATTACCAAATCTCAAAATACTTGACATTAGTCACAACTTGTTCAATTCGAGTTTTCCGCCTGGAATTTCAAGACTCAAATTTCTAACCTTCTTAAATGCCTACAGCAACAGCTTCACCAGTCCTCTGCCGGAAGAACTCATTCACCTCCCAAATCTCGAGTACCTAAACCTCGGTGGAAGCTACTTCAATGGCACAATCCCCATCAGCTATGGCCATTTTCGAAAACTGAAGTCTTTATACTTGAATGGAAATTCACTGACAGGTCAAATTCCTGCTGAATTAGGCTCCCTGGATCAGCTTCAACATATGGAATTGGGATATAATGTGTACTCTGGTGGACTTCCGGTGGAGTTATCAAGTCTACCGAACTTACTCTATCTCGATATCTCATCAGCCAATCTCTCCGGGGAACTTCCAGTAGAGTTGGGAAACTTGAAGAAGCTGGAAGCATTGTTGCTATTCAAGAATCATTTTACGGGTAAAATTCCAGGAAGTTTAGTACAACTGAAATCTTTACAGGCTCTTGATTTGTCCGATAACAATCTGACAGGGAATATCCCGAGCGAATTCTCAGCATTGAAAGAACTAAAAACATTGTCCTTGATGAACAACCGGCTGACGGGTGAAATTCCAGGAGGAATTGGAGAACTCCCCAACCTGGCATTCTTATCTCTCTGGAATAATTCACTTTCAGGAATTTTACCACAAAATTTAGGCTCCAATGCCAAGTTACAATTGCTTGATGTCTCTTCGAATTCCCTGTGGGGACGAATTCCATCAAATCTTTGCCTCAGCAGGAAACTGCTTAAACTCATTCTCTTCTCGAATGAATTCACTGGTGAGATCCCTTCGTCCCTGGCAAATTGCACGGCCTTGTCAAGATTCCGGATTCAAGACAACAATCTCAATGGGTCGATACCATTTGGGTTAGGCTTCTTGCCAAACCTCACATTCGCTGACATCAGCAAGAATAATTTTTCTGGTCCAATTCCGAAGGATTTAGGCAATGCGGCTAAGTTGGAGTTCTTGAACATATCCGGAAATTCATTCAACACTGAATTGCCTGATAATATTTGGAGTGCACCAAGTTTACAAATTTTCGTTGCCAGTTTTGCTAGCCTGAAAGGAAAAATCCCTGATTTCATTGGATGTCAAAACTTTTACAGAATCGAACTAGATGGGAACAACCTTAGCGGGAGCATTCCGTGGAACATTGGCCATTGTGAAAAGCTCATCAGATTGAATTTACATCGAAATTCACTGACAGGAATCATTCCATGGGAGATTTCCACTCTTCCTTTCATTACAGATGTCGATTTATCCTATAATTTTATCACTGGAACTATCCCGTCTAATTTTAAGAATTGCAGGACATTGGAGGATTTTAATGTATCATATAATCAGCTCACAGGTCCAATACCTTCTTCAGGCTCAGTATTTTCAAGCCTTCATCCGTCATCATTTACTGGAAATGATGGGCTATGCGGTGGAGTTCTTAAAAAGCCCTGCTGGGCAGATGGACTGGCGGCCGGTGCAGTGGCAGTCCCTCCGCCGCCCAAGAAGACTGCAGGGGCAATTCTCTGGATCATAGCTGCAGCATTTGGCATTGGATTATTTGTACTAGTCATCGGCATCAGGTGTTTCCAGGCGAAATACAGCCGCAGATTTTCTGATGATAAAGATTTCGGGCCCTGGGAATTAACTGCATTTCAAAGATTGAATTTCACTGTTGATGATGTGTTGGAGTGCCTAACAACCACTGATAAAATCCTCGGAAGGGGGTCCACCGGGACGGTGTACAAGGCCGAAATGCCAGGTGGCGAGATCATAGCGGTCAAGAAACTATGGGGGAAACACAAAGAGACAATCAGAAAGAGGAGGGGAGTTTTAGCAGAAGTTGAAGTTTTAGGCAATGTAAGACATAGGAACATCGTTAGACTGTTGGGATGTTGCAGTAACAATAAATGTACAATGTTGCTCTATGAGTACATGCCTAATGGAAGTTTGGATGATTTATTGCATGGCAAAGTTAAGGGCGATGATCATAATTTGATGGCTGATTGGCTCACTAGATATAAGATTGCAGTCGGGGTGGCACAGGGTATCAGTTATCTTCATCATGATTGTCATCCAGTTATCGTCCATCGTGATTTGAAGCCTAGTAATATACTTTTAGACAATGAGATGGTGGCTCGGGTGGCTGATTTCGGAGTGGCTAAGCTGATGCAAAGCGACGAATTGATGTCGGTGATTGCTGGATCATATGGCTACATTGCTCCAGGTACGATTTACATGTTGAATAATTGATAAATTAAAACTTGTCTGATAATTGAAATGCGTTTAATTCCAACATTACGTGCTTCACTATTTTAGATAAAAACTTGAAGTTAAATTATCCCCAACAATATTTATTTTTTGCCTATTGGTTTTCTTATCTTAATTTGTTATTTATTTCATGCTTTTTTGTTGGATGGTTCATGTGTTTTATTGTTGGATTAACCATGATGTTTTGTCATGTTGGTTTTGAGTTGGTTGTGTCGAGTGACGAAATGCTTGCTTATTGTGGTGTCATGTCCCATGTGATGCATATAGTGTCTTTTGAGGTTTGTCTTTTAGCCTTTTTTAAAAAAAAAAAAAACTAATTCAACTAGTTGGGTACTCAGACGTATTCCAAATAATCTTGTCTAATATGTCGCACTAAATATGTGATGTAAGTTTAAAATTTAGCATTTTATTTTGCAGAATATGCTTACACACTACAAGTCGATGAAAAGAGTGATATTTACAGTTATGGAGTGGTGCTATTGGAAATTTTGACTGGAAAACGATCAATCCAAGCAGAATTTGGTGATGGAAATAGCATTGTCGATTGGGTAAAATCTAAAATCAAGACCAAAAATGGTGTAGACGACGTGCTAGATAAATATGTTGGAGCATCTTGTACTTATGTAAGGGAAGAAATGCTATTATTGCTTAGGGTTGCATTGCTTTGCACAAGCTGGAATCCGGCTGACCGACCATCCATGAGGGATGTTGTATCGATGTTGCAAGAGGCCAAACCCAAGAGGAAATTACCAGGAGGTGGCGCTGATGGTGTTGGTGATACTGTGATTGATGTCAAGAATGTCCTCGAGGTACAAAAGCCAATATAATGAAAGATTAACGTATATGAGTTTCGTGGCCTTGGTTGTTTTTTTTTTTTTTTTTCGAGAAAATTTAAATTGTGGGGGTTGGTATAGAAGAAGTGACTTTCCTTTCATATTATTATTAATTTGAGTATTGGAAGTGTGCTCTATGGTTCTTTGCACTAATTGTGTTTGCAAATTTCATTAGTAATCAAGCATGATATTTAATTTGCCCAAGAAAACTGAAATTGATGTTCACAACCATTCATGCATGTATGATGTATTGATTTATTTAGTATTCAAAATTTTGCAAAAAAAAAAAAAAAAACCCAACAATTTATAATAAGATAAATGTTCTATTTATAACAATTTAAGATTCAAAATAAGAAAATTCAATATGGTATCAAAATATTAAATATTAATTAAAATCACAGTATCAGCTATACATAAAAATGTTAGTCGACCAGGCATGTCAGTGTTTTTTAAAAATAACTTCCGCTTGCATGCAATAGCAAGTCGTAGACAAAATAAATTGCCTAACAAGTATGTGTAACGGTTCATGTTTGCCGACGCTAAATAATTTATCTCTTAAATTAACACTCACATTTCTATAGGGTTTCTTTGTAAATTTTGCGAGTTCGATATTACTACTAACATGGTAGAAGGAGCATGTAAAAAATATACACAAGCATAAAAGCAGCTAGACCATTATTCATTTTGTAGGCAAAGTAATTGAGTAATGTTATTCATCCCCAGTTGGGATGAAAACACAATTTAAGTGACTTTAAATGATAGGTTAACTGAAATGTGAAATTAAATTACTTATTTAATTTCACATATCATTTAATGTCATATTAACGCCACGTAGACTGTATTTCCATCTCCAGTGAAGATGAATAGCATTACACAAAGTAATTTTCAACTTCAACAAATATATGTGTAATAATTCAATTCATAAGATCACATATGTGTATAAAGTATTAACATATAATCTGCCACAACCAAATTTGCCACGTGTATGATTTATGGTTAGTAATTTGTATTAAAACTGGATTGGTAATTGAAACATGTAAAATTCAAATTACTCATTTATTTTAGATATAAAAAAAAAAAATCAAAATCAAATTATCCCCTCGTTATTGTTTTTCTTCTCTACTGGTTTTCTTATCTTAATTTGTCCTTTATTTCTTACTTTATGGTGATGGTTCATGTTTTTATTGTTGGGTTAACCATGATGTTTTGTCATGTTGGTTTTATGTTAGTTGTGTTGGGTGACGAAATGAGTGCCCATGTACCATGTGATGCATGGTGTCTCATCTTCTAGTTTTTTCTTTAACTAATTCAATTTGGTGATTTAATCTTAAGCGATAATAAATTACTGTTGTTTAACATATCATACTAAATGCTTCTTGAGTCGAAGATTAAGTGGGCTTATAATTCAGCTCGAACACAATCTCTTATGAAATAATGTTATTTGTCGATAATTTAGTTGTACATTAAATTAAGCAACTTGGATCACAGCCAATCCCATTCTTTTTTACGTGTTTCGCTGCGACTTGCCACTATTTTAGTTTATTACCGGCCACTATTGCGCGTGAAGGGCTCTAATCCTTTTAACTTTCATCTTTATCTTATATTTTGGACCCACGAAGATTTTTTTTTTTCCATTAGTCCAACGGTGATTAATGACTTTGATTTTGTGACAATTTCTGATTTGGGAAAATTTTAGTATTTCTTTATTTCACAGAATATGCGTGCGCACATTATAGGTTGATGAAAAGAGCGATATTTACAGTTGTCGGTGAAGTTGATGGAAATTTTGACAGGAAAACAATCGATTGGGCAGAAATTGGCGATGGAATACCCGGTCGAATACCTAGCTTTGTGACGTCTATGCTACGGAAGAAATGCTATTATAGCTTAAGGTTGCATTGCTTTGCATTAGCCGAATCTCGGCCGATTGGCCATCCACGAGGGATGTCAAGAGGAAATTAGCTGAAGGTGGCGTTGATGGCAATGGCGATATTGTGATTGATGTCAAAAATATCCGAGGCACAAAAGCCAGCCAAGTGAAAAATTAGTTGTTTGATGTATTAATCTATTCAGTCTTCAAAAGGTTTCGGACTATCAGCAAAATTCAAATAGCTAAACGCTATCTTGATAACAGTCCAAGTTTAGTTGTAAAAAAGCTGTTGCACGATGATCTAATCCTCAACTTGTTTTTCTGCTTGTGCAATATGCCGCTCATGTATTGGTGATGGTCCGTTTAGATTGATGGATGATGATTTTATTTCTTTTTTTTGCATGAGCTTCTTCTTCTTCTTTAGTTGGCTCAGTCGGTATATACTATAACCTTAATTTTGAAGTACCATTTGAGCCTTGGAAGTTGGAAATGACAACTTGCTCAGGTCAATTCAGAGGCGGACGCATACCTTAAAAGTTAGGGGGACACAATCGAACTTACAAAGAAGTTGGGAGAAATTTTACAATCGAAAATTTACGTTCAAAAAAATCATACCCCGTATAATTTTACATCTGAAAATTTATATGGGATATGATTTTTTCGGATGTAAAATTTCGAAAATTTTTGATGTCTAGTCCATATAAAAATTTCCTAATAAAATGATGAAAATTACATTGAGAAATTTGTATCGCAAAAATAATAAATGTTAATGAAATAATTGAATTTTTTAAAAAAATGAGAGTTAAACGTTTTTTTTTTAAAACTCACGTTTAACGTATTTTTAACTATTTTCGATATCTATTTGGACTGTTCAATATACCCATAATGTAGTTCTCGAAATAAGTTTTGAGATGACATAAGCAATTTGTAGATTCGACTAGCGTATGATCATCGGAGAATTTTTAAAATTAGCATGTTATCGAAATTCAAATTTATTGTGATTTTGCCCCTGTTTGGTGGAGATTAAAATCAATTTTTTAGTAAATTTTGATAAAAGTTAAACAGTTCTAGATTTCATAAAATATGTTATTAAACTTAATTGTTAATTTTGATTTAAATTAAAATTTAGATTTCAATCGATACCAAACACGAGTTTATTATAAAAAAAATCTCAAAAGTTGGGGGCATTTGCCCCCGGACCCGCCTAGGTCCGCCCATGGGTCAATTTGATTTTAAACAATTTAATTTCTACAACCCCATATTAAGTTTGAGGTGGAATGTTGAAATATGAAAATACTATAAGATAATGTTCTCGATAATATTTTTCCAATTGTATGTAAATATTTTCGTTAATATTTGATTGTGTGATTATAAAACAATCTTTTTCTTTTGAGTTATTTGTAAGCCCGTAAATTGAAGCCTTCTATTTTATAGTAGTTTGACAAATTTATTACATACAATTTATAATTTTAACAACGTATGGTTTTTAGATTTTGCTTCGTTTTGTTCATACTAGGTTTAGCATCTAGCATATTACTTCCAGAGAATATGTTCTTGTCTATTGAATATAGAAAAATCAACCGAAGAAAGAACGAATCTTCACATTTCCTTCTCTAAAAACCATTGGAAAAGCAATAAGGGCACACTTGGCACGTCACATGGGGCACTAAAACGTAATGAACAAGATTTTACCTTCATTTTCTACCTTAAACACTTGAGTGTCATACATGACGCTTGATCTCTTAGAAGTAGTTTGTGATTCTATTTGCTTCTTGATTTTTACTTTATTTTGAGATTATTAATTTTGAAATAGTTTAAGTTGAATCCACACTTGATTGCTAATCAAATCTCATCGTCCCATAGATGTTGGATGGTCTTGTATGGACTTGTTGTCGAATTAACAAGAAATTCTCCTTTCATTATCTTCTCTTGCTGCACCTTCTCAATTTCAAGTAAATCATAGTCGTCCAATTTGAGATCAAGGGCACCCATGTTCTCCTTCAACCTATCTTCATTGAAGCTCTTCACTATTACACTAGCTCCTTTGGACAATCCCCAATTTAGAGCAACCTTAAAGTTCAAGAAAACAATGTTAGAAGCGTTTATCTCAATAAGAAATAGTGCATGTCGAGGTGTGAAGTGAGAGAGAAGAATGACACAATTAGAGTTTTGAATAAGACAACCTTTTAACTTTTGATTTGTTTTTTTTACCCAAAAATCTAACAAGAACAAGAGATTCTAAGCTTTTTATATAGTCAAACAACTCTTTCAACCCGAACTTTCACGACGATATTTAGTCAAACAACTCATGAAACTATACACTACATATTTTCATATGCACATATAACACATGCTCGAATTGAAGTTAGAGTTGGAAATATATGGCATACTCGAGATTTTAGCTTTCATGGCTTCGTTGAAAAATATAACAAGAACAAGAGGTGCTAAACTTTTTATATAGTCAAACAACTTGTTTGACCCGAAATTCCATGATTATTCGTACACACGTCTAACACAGGCTCGAATCGAAGTTAGAATTGGAAATATGGATATACTTTAAGCCATTATCTTTGATGGCTTACCTGTGCTGGAGTGGATCTATGTTTAAGAGCAATTGATTGTATAATTGGGTTATTCACAACAGCAGTTGAGCCCCATGCGTTTCCAGGTCCCCCAAGTGGTGAATATGCACTAACATGAATTCTGTAATCCCCACAAAAATCCCTTAGCTTTTTTTGCCTCCACATTGGATGCATTTCCACCTGCAGTACAATTTTACTTCTGTTATTTATTTATTTATTATCCTTTGTATTAGTGAGGGGAGGTGGGTTAATGAGAGACTAGAGATGACAACAGCAGGGCACCCTCGGAAGTAAAAAGAATCGCGACTCGCCTCACAAGTTTGAGTTGGCCCACCTATTTTGACACCACTATGATATTTACGAATTATATTGTTACGCTACTTTGCGTACCACTAAAATTAAAGAGAGAAAATACCTGATTGATAGCAGGTGGAACAGAGGCAAAATCCAAGAGGGTTTCAATCTTTGTGGAAGAGAAATTGCTGACACCAATAGACCTACACAAGCCCATTTCCAGGCATTTCTCCATCCCAAACCATGTCTTTTCCATGTCCAGTACTTTCTCAAAATCTTCTTCTTTAGGCACTGGATAACATACCCATGGCTTCAATTTTACTGGCCAATGCACCAAGTACATATCCACATATTCCATCCCAAGCTTCCTGCATGTATCAGAATTATCAGGCTAGACTTTTTTCATCTAAGGCTTGATATCGAACAATTTTCACAAATGTGACAGCGAGACTTGAAAACGGGATTTTTATTTTTTCTAATATCACGTTGAATCACCCCCATTTAAAAATTTAAATGGTTAGAGAAGGGACAATTCTTTTTATTTAAATTATGTTTGAAAATACTTACTGCAGAGATTGCTTGAGTGCTGAAACAGGATCATTGTGATCACTTCCCCACAGTTTAGATGTAACAAAAATGTCTTCTCTTTCAACAACTCCATCAATAATTGCTTCCCTTAATGCATTCCCCAAGGCTGGCTCAGATCCATATATTTTCGCAGTGTCAAAATGCCTATACCCTATCTGTTCATACATACATACAACATCAGACTTACACAGTCTATTTCTATGCAAAAATACACCACTAAAAAATCATAAGAAAACGCATGTTAATGCTATATAAACCATGTTGTGTGACATGTTTGATAAGGTAAGTTGGACAAGACGAAGAAAAAGAAGCTAAAATCAGATACCAAACACGCCTAAGCAAATGGCATAACATATTGAGTATGCAAGGTTCATACCTTGAGAGCCATATGTACAGCATTCTCAGTAGTTTTTCTATCATTTTCCATAGAATAAGTACCCATGCCAATTACAGGTATGGTTATGCCATTGTTCAATCTCACTTGATTGCTTCTCATTTCTGCACCCTCTCTCTCTCCCCCTCTCTTTTCTCTGTTTGTATACACAATGCATGAGATAAATCCAAAAGCTGGTTTATATAGTGTTACTCTTACATAAAAGTCAACCTTAAACTAATCTAATAACTGATCCTTACAACATTTTTCAGCAACAAAAATCCTTATAAATCAGATTACAATCTATAAACAAATCAATATAAAAAATATACAAACTGAGGTTTACATATCAAGGTATAGGGATCTTCCATGTCTAGTGATTTTTAAAATGTTATTATTTATTTAATAAAAAAAGGAATCTATTACAGGTGTTCTTTTCTTTAAGTAGGAGGTACTCTTCTTCTTAAATTTTGAGCTTAACTGGTTTCGTAAAAATAAAAGTGCGGAGCGATAGATTTGAGCTATACCATAAGTCGACCTATTAAAAGATATTTACTTTCAAAAGAATTTCTAGGAAACTTTCGAATATTGGAACGTTAACAAGATTTCTTGTAAAGTATTTCAAACATAAATAAATTGAAATAAAAAGTCAAATAACATTAATGTTTTCGAAAATAACAGTATTTCATTTACAATGTCCCTAAGAAATATATTGATATTAATGGCAGAATTTGTTTGTAAAGGGTGTGTGTTGGCGTCGCGTGGAGGGCACTTGAAATGGCCAATGGCATAGGAGTCAAACCCAATATTTTGTTTGGGTACAGCACGGACGTTGATCTGCCAATAATACAAGAAATATATTGAGGAAAGTCAAACAGTTGACTTTAGTTTGAAAAACTTTTGAGTTTTGACTTTTGAGCAGTGTTCTAAAATGAGCGTCAAGACGGCATGAAGCTCGGCAGAAACGTCAAGCCAAATGGCTTGACGTCTTATTTAGCGGTCAACGATTGCCGCTAACCGATAATGCACGCCTAGGTGAGCATTATTATCTTTTTTAAATTTTAAAAATTCTTTTGAATTAAAACTTAAAGGTTGATTTACATTTGAAACTTTATCTTTTTTTTTGAAAACTTTTGAAAAATGTATAAAGTTTCTATAAATTTGTTTTAGATGTTTGATAGGTATTGTTTTTAATTATTAAATAATTTTTTGATTGATTAAAAATTAAAATAAGAAAAAGTCTTTTTACGCCTATGCTTTGTCTAGCCTATAGTTTGGCATCTACGCATTACACATTTTAGAATACTGCTTTTGAAAAGTTAAAATGATTTTTTGAGATCTAAAAGCTACAATTGAATCCGTTTGGTTAATTTTATGAAAGTAATTCTTCTAATTGGAAAAACTTTTAATGGAAAGTGGTACAATATGACTTATCTATAAACACCTCTGAAATAGAAATCTTTTCTAGAAATTAGTTTTTTTTAAAAAAATTAAGGTAATTTCCTCAGGAAACTCGTCTACAAGAAACAAAAGCAAAATTCATGCCAAACGAACTTTAATGAAATTGAAAGGATGTTTGTATGTAATATACCGATTGTATATATTTTGGAGTCAACGTTTGATTAGATGAATCGTAATATGTTGAGAATAGCAAAAAAGAAAAATAAAAATGTGTAGATGATAATGTATACATGGTTATGATCAAGATGAAAAAATATGGTATGAAGTTTGTTAATTGACATGTTAAGTTTAATGTACTAAACATCGTGTTCTAATCATGTTAAGTCTACCATTTAAATTATTTGAATAATAAGATCTAAATCACTTAAGAATTATTAAAGAAATGATTATTCCAAACTCTCTCTCCTCTCTCAAACAAGAACAACACATAGGGAGATGAATTTAGAGGTGGGCTGATTGAAAGAAAATTTCCTTCAGTTATTAATTAGCCAAGCTCTAGATACTAACCATTAAATATATTGTTTGACATGAAAGGAAAGTCAAATATTTGACTTTCATTTTGTAAGAAACAAAGTTGAAAGGTTATCCTTGTAATTAATTTATCGTACGGCAACTAGCTAATTAGACGAAATCCCCTCATCGGGCGAATTCCTCCTTTTGCTCCTCAGCCTTCAGGGTATTAGCTTTTCCCATTGAGGTCGAACGTAAACCTGTACTTGAGAGATAGCTATCCATTCACTGATAAAGGATATATAGATTCTCGAGAAGAGAGGAGCCGTGGTGGTCCCCCCGGACCACTCATACGGCAGGAGTCATTGGTTCAAATCCAATAGTAGGTAGAACGTATTAGATACTAGAGTCAACGGTACCCAATAAGTTTTTCAACTCGGAGAATCGTGATTTAATTTGGATTGAAAATCGATTTCTATTCAACTAATGATTTCAAAATAGAGATGCATCTTCTTTGCATTTATTACGATTCTTTCTCCATGGCATCAAAGTTTCGCGTAAAATTGTACACTTTTGGAACAAAATCAAATGTCTCATAATCCAAATTGTACTACTTAACAAAAATGTTCTTAAAGGTGTTAAGTAATTAATAAGATGAAGTAGATCTTTACTCAAATCGATGAGACGAACTACTTGAGCAAATTAACTGTAAGATTTAAATCGCTTAATATTCTTGACGAAATAACGATTATCCCAAACTCTCTCCTCTTCTCCCTCTCTAACAGGTACAAACATCTCTAACAGGTACAAACACTAAGGGAGATGAATTTAAAGGTGGGATAATCACTGGAAGAATAATGAATTTTTTTTCTTCAATTATTTTTAAGTCAAGCTCTAGAGACCAATGAACATTCTAATATATTGTTTGACATGAAAAGATAGTCAAATGGTTGACTTTTATTTTGTAAGAAAGACTGAAAGGCTGTCCTTGTAACATGCAGACCACATTGTCAGTTTTTTTTTTGGGCCAAAACGGTTATGGTTCAATTAATAAGTTATATTCAAAAATATTTTTTTTATAATTTAATACTAAGCAAAAAATATGAGATACAAAGTGCGATGAATTGGATCTTTCACATAGTTGATGTGATGTCTTCTTCGTTAATTCAGCAACACCATACATAGCCTAGCCACTCAAAATTTAAAAAAGAAATGTCGTTATAAAATTTGTTAGTTATCATATTCAGTTCTGTTTAATTCAATAGAGACTTTAACAGTATAGGTGAAATAAAATAGTTTAGTAACATACATTTAAGATTGTTGGCGTCCGACCTCTGAGGTCATTAAATACAGTTGGTTATATGCATTAAGCTCATACTAATATGAGTTCGGATATATGAGGTCAGCTCTGTTTATGTAGTTTATCGAGGTTTAAGAAGACATAATGATTAAAGGTTTCTTACACGTTATACAAACTCTCAATTAACGGGTGACATATGGAAGGCCTTACATCAGAATCCGCCAAGTCTACCAATTATATGCTTTAGCTTCCTCCCCTAAGTAATTCATTAACTGTTGGAGACCACCTGTAAGGTTAAACTCATGATGACCTGACAAGCCGAGCTCGTTAACCAATCCAAACATGTCAATAGTGTGTTTTCTCAACTCGGTATTGTAGTTGATTAGACAAGTTAATGATGAATGCATGTTAACCATTCCTTATAAAAGGAAGAATGAGAGTCTTAGAGAAGGAGGGGAAGAAAAATGCTCAAAACACTTCATACTTCAAATATTTTCTTGAGGAAAAAGAGTAAGCACTTGTAGTTATAATTATAATTTACAAGTCGTTATCAATAAAACTCTTATTTCTATTTTAAGTTGGCTTGAATTTTGTTCATACAATTTTCGACGTTAACAAAGATTATTTCTCCCATTAAATTTTAAGTCGTATAAGACACTTATAAAGACCACAAACAATTATGTCATTTTCCTAGTAAGATAGTTATCTTTGCAAAGGGGAGTAATCATCTTGTCTTAGTCTATTCTTTGAGACATGCTATGTACCCATTTATCACACAAATATAACCGTGTACATGCATATATCAATACTTCTATTTTTCTTTTGTCACAAGAATTCCAAAAAAAAAAAAACCCCCCTGTGTTTTTTAGTGGAGTTTTGATCACTTATATTTCATATTGATTATGACCAACAACTTAATACGATTGTCGTATATTAAAGAAGAGAGACAATAAGATTTCAAATGAACCTAAACGTCAATTTTTGTTGACGTAATTAAAGAAATTACGACTCTAATTTTCTAATACTTGAGTATATAATTTTATTGTTTCCCAATTCTACCAAGGGAGATGAATGCAGAAGTCGACTGTCTAATCATTGCAAGATTAGATTAATTTTTTCTTTAATTATTAATTAGTCACTTCACAATCCCTATTAACTAACCATATGAAGTTTGTCAACAATAAGTCATTTTTAAATCACATATTAAGTTGACTTTATTAGCAAAAATCAAAAATTTGGTTTAAAAAAAGTAAAGGTAGGGTGCACCATATATATATATATCTAGATATTTTTCAAACAATACTCAACTTTTGGGCATTGGAAGGGTCAAATACACCCCCCCACCCCACCCCCCCACCCCACACACACACACACTCCCATAAACCATACCCCAAATTAATTATTTTTAAACTACGATAATAAGATGTAAGTCAACCATAATGATCCATCTAATTACGTTTACATAATTTAAGAGAGATGAATTAGTAGTTCAACAAAACAAATCAAATCAAGGGCTCGTTTCATAAAGATTTTCTCCCGACAAAAAAATTTACAAATTCACTTTTTACTCTACGTGATTTATTGCCTTGTGCACGGGAAAAAAAAAATACCAATCAAGGTTCTACTGTCGGTCAAAAGATTAAATAAATAAAATATTTCTTTATTAAGAAATGAACATTGAAATCGATAAAAGTCAGCTCGCCAAATTTTCAGGTGAATGTCAATTTTGAAATTATTTTGACACGTTTCAAGATTTACGGTTTTTAACATGTAAATGGATTGACTTCTCCGATCAAACTATTTGTCTAATCCGATTCTTGTAATATTAATGCATGTGTTAGTTCCGATCGATTCTTCCCGCTTTCAATGTGTTATACGTGAAATAGTTTTCAAAAATCATATATTCTCTCTCTAATCTCCATTGTCCCTTCTCTCTCTAACACCAATAAATGTCAGGATATTACGAAATCGTGTCATGTGATTTAAGATTTTGGCACATTTAAGAATTACGTTAATTAGATGTAGATGTCGATTTGATTTGATTTGGATTATCAATTGTTTCAATGATACTAATCTTGCCACTTGAATGTTACCTAGTTAGATACTGTCGGGATTAATTAAAATTGTGATAGTATTTCTACCGATTCAAGAAATAATTAATGAAATTATCGATTTTTTGAGCTACGTGGGAGAAAAAGTGTGGCGAAAGGGGACTTGGGGCAGAGGTTAACTGTCTTTTGATCTTTTAATTTCTTTTCTGAATAACTCAATACATATATAGAATGTAATCCTATTAATTTCCGCATACACTATGCATATTACATATGTTGATCCCGAAAAACGTAACACGTACGTGGACAACGGATGCTAGCCCCACTCACACCAACTCAAGCAAACTTCGACGCGTTTCGACTGGAGTACTGGTGAGAGAAGGATAGCACGTGAACGCGAGAGATGCTTTACGGCGATAAACAAAAGTGTTCGAGCACCGATGATAGTGACTAGGATGATTACATTAACGAACAATCACGTACGAAGCGTAAATAACCTAAAATCAAACTGATAAATATAGAATAAGAAAGAATGTTTCTTGAGAGTATTTTCCTTATGAATTAGAATCAGTGCTCAAATATGCATCCAAAAGCCCCTACAATTTACAAAAAAAACCATCTATTTATAGGATTTTGGCCGACGTGGTGTTCGTTGGATTAGAATCACATGACCTTATCTCATTGATTGAAGCCTCACATCACCGAGTTGACCACCAATATGAAGCTCCCTCCGGCCGAAGCCCTTAGTTCGTCTGAAGTCCTTGAAGCTGAAGCTATCCCTTACAAGATTTGTAGACAATCTTTAAGAATAATTGATGTAACGTTTGTAATAAAGAATGTCAAGTATGTCAGCCTAATATATAGGGTGACTGACCCGTTGTCAATGTATTTGATGTATAAAGGACTTAGTGATGTGAAGCTCTAGTCAAGAAGATGAGGTCACGTGATTCTGATCCAACGAAGATCAGGTCGGCCAGAATCCTATATATAGCTGGTCTTTGTAAATTATAAGAGCTTTGGATGGTTATTTGAGTACCGATTCTAATACACGAGGAAAAAATTCTCAAGAAATCTTCTTACTTGTTCTATATTTATCAGTTTGATTTTAAGTTATTTACGCGTCGTAGGTTATTGTTCGTTAGTGCAATCATCCTAGTCACTATCGTCGAATTCTTTTGTCTCGCGCCGTTAAACATCTCCCGCGTTCACGTGCTATCCTTCTTTCATTAGTACTCCGATCGAAACTTGCTTGAGTTGGCGTGAGTGAACACGACATCTATTGTCCACGTATGCGTTACGTTTTTCGGGGTCAACAACATCAAAATTTACGTCCACGATGTCATCCAACTTAAGTGCCACACGATAAACACTTCATTGGCATTGCAAAGCTACACTAAATACATTAACCACCATATTGCCACTCCCACCATTGCATTCTTGATTCTAAACCACATTCTTCCTCCTTTGTTATTGCAACTTCTTCAACCTCAAACATATACTACGACAATCATCATCACATAGGATAAAAATTATAGTTATGAGACCTGACTCGATCGTCAACTCGAACAAATCATTACATCATGGGTAAGTAATTCAATCTGTAGATCAATGTTTTAACAACTGGGTCATTGTTAGGTCGAATTTTAATTAAAAAAAAATATATATATATATATATCAGAAATGATCTAATGAGCACCGATACTCATCTTATTCTAAACACCAATGAGTTGGCACATTAATTCATTGGTGGATTGGAACTCACAAAATCTTTATCCACCAATTAATTAATGTGCCAACTCATTGGTGCTTAGGATAAGATGAGCACCGGTGCTCATTAGATCATTTCTGTATATATATACAGAAATGATCTAATGAGCACCGTTGCTCATCTTATCCTAAGCACCGATGAGTTGGCATATTAATTCATTGGTGGATTGGAACTCACAAAATCTTTATCCACCAATGAATTAATGTGCCAACTCATCGGTGCTTAGGATAAGATGAGCACCGGTGCTCATTAGATCATTTCTGTATATATATATATATATATATATATATATAATTTCTTTATTTTTATTATTTGAACAGATACCGATTTTCTTTGAACCCTTTTGGTTCAGATGGTTAGAGATTGGTTTAAGAGATTCTTGCCCGGTTCCTTTGCTAATGGACCAACATATGCTAATCGGACTGGTTCACCATCCGATTCGTCGGTTCCCAAGCCAAACCAGTCGGTCCGCTCCGATTTTAATAACTACATTAAAAATTCATGTACATCTTGTCTCCCCACCCAAAAACGTTTCAAAATATTATGGATAGAAATGGGATGGACAAGGAATTTTTGAAATGAGAGACGTGGTTTCACGGGTTACCTTTCTTCTTAGCACAGAAAGGGACACCGTGCGGCAGTAGTCTGCTCCGCTAGACTACCTTCCGCCTTTTCTCGGTCCGTCTCGGGACAAAAGTAGATTTGATCACAATTTAAAGAAAGCTTACAACACGAGATTGAAATGCATTGAAATAAACTTGATCATTGATTGCTAGAAAACTTGAAATTACAATAGACTGAAAGCAGGAAATTACAATGGCTAGTGCAGGGGGCGAACACTAGAAAAGCTTGAAAGATGTTTGAAAGTCATATACCCCCTATAATAGACTTAGCAACAAAAACTCAAATGACACCAGTAGACGTCTTTTGGCCGAGGAATCATACTAAAATTTTCTAATTATCAACTATTTTACAATTAAATGAAATATTTACAAGGTGCAGCGACTGCAATAGCGTCACGGGGCTTAAGTAAGGCTGCTGCCCGTGACACGTGGACTAAACATCCTCGATTTCAATCCCATTTAGTTATTTATTTGTTTAAATATAATTTTAATTTATATACATTAAATAAAAATAAGAGTTTAATTGAGTGTGGAACAAGAACCACGTTTCTCGCTTTGGCTGCCTTCCCCCGACGGGGAGAGGTGAGGTATTTTGCCATCACTATAAGATATCCTCATATGGCTCTTGATTTTTAAAAAGGTGTATATAATGTTGCTTCAATGGTCAACGAGAGACTAAATGCTCTAAAATTCAATTGCATCTAATTTCAAATATGAATATTGAAACATGCAAAAAAAAAAATCTCTGACATTTGCCCCTGTAGTGTAATAACCTCCCATCCTCTCAGATTGGTGAAAAATCATCTTATATGGTCTTCGAGGTGCGAAAGACACCTCATCGTCCACCCTCGTTAATGCTACAGTTAAATCTACTTAAAAAAGGTCAAAATAAATAATTTTAAAATTGAATAATTGGCACAAAACTTCCTCACCTTTGACTTTATTGCGGAATACCCTCTATTGTTTCAAATTGGTGGAAAACCTCTTAGATAACCTTTCAAGTGCGAAATACAATATTTTCTTTCATTTTCTCAATAAAACCAGGTGAAATAACGAATATACCTTCCTTTTTAAATAAAAAAAAAGAAAAAAAAAGTAAAGAATTAATCGCAATAGTAATCCCAAATGTTTTAAAAAGTATATATGAGTCTTAAATAACTAGTTAAAAAAATATATATATAAAAAAAAAATCTCTCTTTCTTTCCCCCATTATCACCACCACCACCAACAAAATTAAATTTCTGAAACATTTGAAAATAGTGAGAAAGTCTATAACAAACTTCAGAGGAGGTTTGAGTAATTTGCACTAAAAACAGATTTTTTTTTTTTTTTTTTTAACAGCTGCTCTAAAAATTATTTTAAACAGTATTAATTTGAAATAATAGTGCAAAATCGAGCCATTGAAACATATATAGCTGTTTGGTTTGTAACTCGTTAGATGTTTAGGGACCAATAAAGGTTACTTTTACATTTGGGTCTCTGAATTCTATCTTAATATCCAGGTTCATACCCTGACTTTAGAAATAGCTTATAGTTCTTGAATGTGGATTCTGCTGATTTTATTCATAGAAGAACAATTTTAAATCTTGAAATTGCTTTTCTTGCCTACATTCTTTTTACAAGTTTCATATGCAATTTGGCACGTTAATTTGTCATTCAACTCTTTACCAGTATTTCTTTAGATTAGCTTTATCAGAAGAACGAACTTTCAAATTAAGATGTAATAACTATACAAAAGTATCCTCCACCGTTGATATAATAACAAGATTAAAATTGGTCATATATTTTCGAACTTTTTCAATGAACTTAATACTGTATTAGTTGACAGCACATAATACCGTTGTGCAAAATGTACACTCACAAGACCCAATGTCAATTTACTTGTTATTTTGTTATAAAAAGGGCAAAAAAAAAAAAAACATATTTACCTATTGCTGTCCTCTTCATTTTCGTAAAATCCAAAATTCAAGTGAAGCCAAAATGGTCCATTCATCATTTGCTCCAAAAAATTAAAAAACGAAAAAAAAAAAAAAAAAGCCAAAAACAAAAACAAAAACAAACGAAAAAAAAAAAAACCACGGTACAACTAATCATATATGTCTTACTGGAGACACTTAACTGCCAATAGGTATAATTGACCGAATGGAGCTTAAAGCATACAAAAGGTCTAACTAAATTGGGAGAATACATATTCAAGTACGCATCAAAAACATTAAAATTGCAATTCATCAGCACTACATATACAATAATAATAACATACAAGTACAACATTCCTAGACTCCAGCAGCTTGTATTCATCTATAGACAAAGACAGATCAAGAATCTGGACAAAAGAAAACAAGATAGCATTAGAAACACAACCAAGCTTTGTTCTCGTAAATTTGGAGTCGACTACGAGAACATCTTTTTGCCACTCAATATTGGAAAATCTAAAGCAACTGAATCCTCAGCAACTACTATAGTCCATTCTAATGGTGTATCTTTCACTCTTCTCACACGTTTTACTAAAATTAAATCACTTTATGAAAGGGACTTAAGAATTAAACAACGCAACCATATTGATTTGAATTATAATAAATTTCGCATTCTGGAAAAGCGGAGTTTGACATGCAAAATGAGATGCTAATTGACTAAGCTTTTTAGTAAGTATTTTGAATGTCTCCATTTTAAACATTAAACTCGATCAAGTACTCATAAGTTGTTAGATCAAGATTCATTATACTGAACAACTACACCGTTAGCAAGTACAGTATGGCATTCCTTTGGAACACGTCACGAATCATAAGTTACATCTAATTGTCTATAGTGTTCAAAGATACTATGAAATTAGAATTCTGAAGCATAAGTGAGCACTTTGCATATAATTAGTATTACACTGGTATCATCAGGGGAAGTATAATCTCACCAGTTAACTGAAATCACTTGTTTTGCTTATTTGCGACTGTTCTCTGCACAGTAGATACACCATCCACAAATTTCGTTCGGAAAAGAACGTTGGCATTGTTAAACATGCCTTCCTTCAAAGAAACAACAATAAACTGCAGCATAAACAAAAGTAGATTAATGAGAGATGCTATTCTGATATAAATGATTGACTAACAATGACATGCAATCTTCTTGAAATCCATTAGCTTTCTTGAATGATAATCTGATACCATTTCAGATATCAATATTACTTCTCTGTGCTTCTGCTATTTTTATTAAGTTTCGAGAATATACCCCGCTTCTCTATAATACAGTAAAATCATTTGTTTTAGCAGAAGACACAGTCCTGCTTTGATTCCGCAGTTAATTGCATATATAGAATGGTGCTAGGAGGGGAAAAGAAGGGAGAGGGCCAGAGGGACAGCAGGGAAAATAATGGACCTGGGAATGTGGAAAATGAGTTCTTATCATCCTTCCAATGTTCTGCGTATGACTTAGATCAAGAGCTGCGTCAACCTGCCAAACAATTTATATAAGATGAGATTGAATGTTTGTGTGTGTGTGTCTCCATTAATGTATCGAACATAATCCAAATGACATTAGAAAAGTCTGAACCAATTTTTTTTATCACATAATTGTGGAAATTTCTAATAATTGCTAATAAATAGATAAAATATGGTAGGTACTTCGTGAAGATTAAATAAGCATATAGACATGCCATAAAAATTAATAGTAAACGGAGACAGGTTGGCCTATCATTTGATTCACACGGGTGCTTGTATCTGAAAGGCCATAAGAACAGAAAAAGATAACCAGTAAAGGAAGAAAAAACATCATCTGCACTAGGTACAATAAGACAAAATGTACTGAGACTACAGTTCAGCTTCTACAGCCCGTAAAAACTAATGCATTTGGTTAACTTCTAATTAGTAGTGTGTGGACTTAAACTAAATTGTAAGCTATACCAATCACGAAATTAAGCAGCTTCTTAGGGAAGAACAATATAACGAAAAACAGAGCACTGGTGAAAATAGATATTTGAAGCACCTCATCCAATATATAAAGTGGAGCTGGTTTGAAGAGAAGCAATGCCAAGATTAGAGAGAGTGCAAGCAGAGATCTTTGCCCTCCACTAAGTTCTGATAAGGACTGTTTCCAAACATCTCCAAATGCAACACGAACCTCCAGACCATCAAGGAAGCTGCATCCTTCAGGTGGTTCCAGTTTCGCCATTGTGCCAGGTAACAAAGTAGAAAAGATGGATCCAAAATCTCTGAAAAATGGGAAAGATTTAGAAGTTCTTCACAAGCATGCAAAATAAAAATCTGAAGAGTTAGCAGATAAAGCACCCAAAAAAAATTTGGAAGTAAAGTTAATAAATGATGAATGGACGAGATATAATGTAACATTGTGCTCACTTGTTTACTTTCACCCAAGTAACTTTAAGGGTTTCCTTCTTCTTTTCATCAAGCTCTTCAATCACCAACTTGATTTTTGACTTGTCATTCTAGAACAAGAACTTGAAATAAATACCAAGCATCTGAGTATCGAATCATTGAAATGAATCAATGGTACTACCTCAATAATGTTCTTTCTAGATATCAAGTCATTGTACTCATCTTCAGCTTTCTCAAACATGGCCATGACTTTCTTATTTACCCTTTTCTCAAGGCTACAACAGGAAAAGAGGCAAAATGTCAGAATATATCATTTTTGCACTTATAATTGCTAATAAAATTTGTCACTGGGCCTACTGTAATTAAAAAAGCCAGCTCAATGCATACAGCCTTAAAAAAATTCTGCTAAACTCTCACCCAGATTGTTCAGCCTGCAGTTTTTCGAATTCTTCCCGAGCCTTGCTAGGATCACGAGATGAAAAGTCATAATCTGACCCCGTTCTCCCAAAAAGTTGTTTTTCAGTTGCAATCCAGGGATGCTTCTCTATTAATTTTTCAACAATTGAAGCACAATCTTTTTGATCCATTTCCACGCGTTTCACCTACACCAAAACAAAGAAATAAATTGAGTGGTCCAGAGAAACAGGTACAAGAAAATAAATTAACAAGTCACCTCTTTCTCCAATCTCTTCCTCTCAAGGTTTGTCTCACTCATTCTATGCTGAAGCTTCTGCTGCTCCTTGACAATGCTAGTAATTTGTGAATCATGTTCCTTAATCTTCATCCTAGCTGAGTTGAGCTCAGATTCGGCCTGATCATGATTATTTTTTAATGAAGCAACCTGCAAGAGAAAAGAAGGAAAATTATAATTATTCATCCCCACCGTAAAGAAACACAATTTCATACAAGTTATTGTCAGTATATACTGGATGTACCTTACTCTTGCAAGAATCCACTTCCAATGTAAGATCGTTGATCTGCTTCCTCAAAGCATCCAACTGACTTTCCAGTGAAGCATGTTCCGTTTCAACTGCTTCCATTTCCATTATAAGCCTCTCTCGTTTACTTTCATGCACCTAGAATTATGGCCAACCATGTAACTATGGAGTCTAAATCCAGAAGTTATATCAACAAAAATATTTAATATACAGGAAATAGATTCCACCATACGAAACAGAACATTCTTATGAACAAATACTTTAAAGGTACTGCTTTCGGCAAGTAACAACCTGAGAAAGCTAATAACTTAATAAGGAAAGGTCTGCAACAACAAGGATGGGAAGGAAAATAGAAACCACAGAGATGCATGGAAAGATTAAGAACAATCATATATATTTCAATGGAAAAATACCCGGACAAGCAAAAAGTTACTGGCTGTATAAAATTTTATTGCTCAAAGGTGTGGAATCAATGTTAATGTAATGCAGTTACACGTATAAAATGATCCAACACTCAAGTCAGTATCATAAAATACTATTTCACATAAGAAACAATTAAACAAACCAACTTTCGGGCCACAAAATGTAGTAGACATCTGCCATATTTCTAGCAAAATATTGATCATACATGAGTCATACATAGCATTAACATTTTTGAAACATCTTGGTGTTATTTTTTTATTCATCGGAATATTTTAGGTCACTGAACAGAATAATAGTCTTTCCATGAGAATACCATCACAAATAGCTACTTTAAAATCCCTTTTCACCATTTTCGGAATCAGGAGGTAAGAGGAATCAAATTTTATAATGATAGATGCTGTTCCATTAGCCATTTCAATTAATCATGTTAAGAAACTACAAATTGTAAATCTACTTAATAAAAAGGAACGTGTAGATAACCATTATGATAACCAGTGGATCACTTAAGAGAGCAACTACAGAAAACCCACCTTGAGGTCCTTGTTTGCTGACTGCATCTGACTTTTAAGAGCCTTAATCTTCTTCTCTAACTCTTTAAGCCTGGTTTCTCGATTACCAGCATGTTCATGGATTGACTTTTCAAGAGATGAAACTTTAGCTACACAGTTTTCAAATAAAATTCTCTTTTCTTCAATGGCAGATCTTGTTTCTCCAAGCTCTTGCTCGATCTTCTTTACTACTTCAGTAAGCTACATAACAAAACGACACTGAATATCGTCTGGATAAAGGATATCTAACTTAAATGACAAAAAATACAACAAATTCAAAGTTTTAAATTCATGTATGTGACCAGTAAGATGAAAATGTGTAACCTTATGGTGCTCATTTTGCTCAGCCCTTTTCTGGAAAAGTGAGAGATCATACGATTTGAGTTCCAACTGTGCCTTAAGGTCTTTAAACTTTCTTTGAAGGGGAAGGAGCTCATTAATCTGAATGCCAAAACAGGAAACTGTGAGATCCATCAACACAAATCGTTAATTAGCACCTGTTTGTTTCCACTACTCTCAACAACAAAATGAGAAATTTGACCATTTATTTCAAAATAGTGGGGCCCACTCACTCACAAAATGGTCAATTATTGCGGCTAGGTACTATTCCAATGGTAAAAATTCTCATTTTTTGTGCAAATGTAGTGGAAACAAACAGAGGCTTAATATACGAATTTCAGTTTTACACATACGGACTCTAATTATTTCCCAAATAATCTGTATTGAAAGCTAATATATACTCCCTTCTTACCATGCTAAGTGTATCGGTTTTGCTTGGTAAAATTATTTCTATAGGAGTTAAAATATGGTGCTCTTTTCATTGTTTTCAATATCCCATTTATATTAGTTGTAATGTGATTAAACCAGTACATATGGTTTTGCAATTTTTCAAATGCAAGGAAAGTACAAAAGCAGGATTACTTCACCAAGGGTATTGAGAGAGCACAAAGAAAGAACTGGTTTATGAATGAGTGGAAAGACAAATAATTTAAGACCGAAGTAAAAGACAGTTTAGTGTTGGACATCAATCAGGTCATAAATCTTCTACTAAGATAATAACGGAATAACTAAAAAGCAAGGTCACAATTATGTAAAAAAGTGCAACAACAAGTTGTATCCCACTGAATTTAAGATCCACTTCAAGAATATTTGTTCCCACTACATCTACTAAAAGGTACGATGAAATCGGATCATTCACAACTATATTACGCATGTTAGTTTTGGTATGTCTCCCTCTTCTAATATGGTCCACCAAATCGCTTATGAGTTGAAACTTTCTAAACATCTTGATCTATGTCCTTTGGTGGTCAAAGACTTGGCTCCATAACATATCTAGTCTAATAACCATTCTATAGCACTTGCCTTCTTGACAGGTATCACATCGAATCTTTGTAGCACTTCACCATTCAGCCCAACCCACTTTAATTATATGCATTGCATGAATCATATCGTAGGTCATAATCAAACTTAGCCCCAGTTTGGCCCCAATTTCTTAAAACTCATCTTCCCTAAACTCATTTTTAAACATACATTTTATGGGACTCACAACTTTTATAAACTTTCAAACACACATTTCATCAAATTTTATTAAAATGTACTAAAAATCTAATTTTTAGCCAAAACAAACAAGGGCTTAAAAGTACCTAAAATGCTTACCTCTTGCAAACGACATGAATCCCTATCATGAATTCATTATCGTCTTCATTTCTACTATAACCAAAAGCCATTTCATCTATTTCAACCTAGTTCTAGTAAGCTAATACTTCTAAATTCCGAAATGCTCCTCCAGAGTTCTAAGTTACAATTATTCCTCTTCTAATCCCATCAACGAAAACTATGTCACCAACAATTACATAAACTTCTGTGTGTGTGTGTGTAACATGATATCACAATCAAATCAAAATAAAGATTTCATTGACATGGATTTCTATCCATCCTACACTAAAATGAGAATTTACAAAATTGCTAGGTGACAAAGAGAAGAATATGATAAACTATAAATCATTTTAATGCCATAAGTAAGCTAAGTTTCATATTGAGCAAGAAATTTTCCCAACAAATACAGTGCCACACGTCAAGAATGTTTTCACATGTGTAATTCAAGAAACAGGATTTCTAGGTATTGGCCATGGGATAAATAAACCAGCTGATTACAGCACTATTTCCACGGGCAAACACAATACAGACTCAAATTTAAGATAAAGTTTCTTAATGGGGGTGGGGGGAGAGATTTAATTAGCACTAAGAATAAACCTTGGCATCAATTTCTGATAGACATTTCTGATGAAAAGAAAGTTCTAACTCAGCCTTTGCCAAAGCATGAAGTTGCCTCAAGAGTTCACCACCACCCCTGCAACCATTGGTGTTCTATAATGTCCTCATGATATTACACAAATCATATGCAGTGTCCCAATACTATTCACAGACAAATCATGTCATCAAATGAACTTGGTTTATAACATCGTATAAGTTTTTTCCAATAGTCTGATGGGTCCAAACGAGGATGTCAAAATAGAGAAAGAAGCAAGTCAATTCTTACCTGCGACTACCACCCGTCAAAAGCCCGCTGGGCTGAAAAATGTCACCTTCAAGAGTCACACTAGGTCTACCTATATCTCTATTGAAGGCAACCTACATGTCAAACAATAGATTAAAATAGATCATACACATTTAGACAAAAAGAAAATTACTAGGACATACAGACTTGCAAAAGGACGCGTAATATTCACTTAGTAACACGGATATACATAAGGTATCAGCATGTTTTGTCCATATTAAGAGTATCTCCAAGAGACTCTCTGAAAACCTTTCACGGTTATACAACATTTTTCTTATTCTACAATTTAGAGATTAAAATTTTTGAAATACTCCAACAAGCTCTTTATATTTAATACTTAATTTTACTACTCCCAAAAAAATATTTATTGTTTTTCCCTATTTTTTATTTTTTCTAGCATTATTTTCCTTCATTGAAATTTGAAATACTTTGAATGCATTTAGTTATAGGGAGTAGATTTGGCTCTCCAACTCACTCTTTAAATTAAAATGTTAATTTAAAAAGTCTATTGAAGCATGATGTTAATGGTTCGCTCTTTAAAATAAATAGCATATTATATTTAAAGAGTTTATTGAATATGCTCTAAGGCAGCTTCATGAGCAAAGAAAACCTGGATGAGCCAAAATGATGCATTGCATTAAGTGTTATTAGATTCAAAAATTATTGAAGACGGTCTTTGGAGTAACTACAAGCACTCTGTTCCTCTGCCCATAAGAGAAATATATCACTGTATAAAACAACTGTATAAAAACATACCTCTCGTGCAACATCACTGGTTTTGCAAACAAAGGTTGAACCAAATACATATTCCATTGCACTCTGCATAGCATTCATCTCTCTCAGGACCACATTTTCAAAAATATACAGAAGAAAGAACGAAGTTCAACAAAGATCTTAGATCTGGGATCCGTCAAAGTGAATATACATGCACCAGCCATGACTCATTACTAAACCTCAGAGAAATAAATGTTCCATGAACTTTTGACATGTGAGTAATAAAAAAAAATGGCATTACTCTCAAAGTGTCTGGTGATAAAACCATGCCTGCTGAAAGTTCAGTTAAACCAAAAAATAAAATAGAATTGAGAGTCAGAAATAGATCGTGCAAAAACATACTTGCAATTCCTCATCATATCCAACAAGAGAAAGTGCCACTTCAGCATTGCCTTTGCCAACCTGAAATGATGAAATGCATGTTCTAACAAAACAATTTAAGAAGGATGCATTAAAAAATGGAAGAAGCCAATTGCGGAGCTGACCAGTCTAACGGCAGCAGATTGAATTCTCGGAGGGACGGGATGGCTTTGAATTTTGTTTAGAGGAATGATTGTCACTCTCCTTCGTAGACCACCATTCTGAAGAAGTTGTTTTCCAGTGTTTTCAGTGTCCACAACAACATTAAATAACTTCCCACCCGCAGCAACCTGAAAGGAGATCATCAAATAACAAAAGGTTTGATCATCCAACATTTCATCAATGAGATTATATCAACACATTAAAGCCATGGCAATGATAAAACACGTAAACGACAATAGGATCTCAGCATTATTACATTAAGGGAGAGGACCTTAGAATGGACTCTTTTCTGTCTTGATTTTCTTTCACGCAATGACTGACAAGTGTCCTCTCTCTCAATAACTTGTAGCCATTGGATAATCAAAATGATCAAAAACTTTATTAAATATTGATATCTAATTTTAGAATATTAAAGACGCAACTATCGAATTTAAATACTCATTTCTTATTAGCATGTACATGGAATGTGCAGAAGAAGCAAGTAGGCATTACCAACCTCAAGGGCAGTCATTGCAGAGCTATCCTTCACTTTAATTAGCCTTGCAACCACCCCTTTCACCCTTGACCTATCGAAATTATTAGCAGGGTCATTGTAACTGAAGTCCACATTAGCCAATTGCGATGATAGAATCCGCACTTCGTCTCTAAATTTCTGCACCATCTCTACCTCAGCAGAACGATCCTGACAATATTTAACATATGATAATGAGACAAGACGCTAACATCTTTCAAGTTAGGAGAATTAGATGCCACCTAGGGAAAATCATACCTTTTGCAATGCTTCCATATGACCCTCTTCATAGGAAAGGGATTCCAAAGCCTTCTGAACTTTTTCAACATCTTTTCTCCTAACATTCAGCTCATTCTCTATAGCAACAGCTTCTTCACGTTTTGATAATAACCGGCTGCTTTTCTCCTTCAGCTCGTTCTCGCAATGAGTAATTCTTGTCTGCAACTGCTTTAATTCGGTCTCCGTCCTTCCAACTTCTATCTTGGCGTCACCTAATTGATCTTCAAGGCATTTGTCTTCATTTCCACTGCTCTTACCTGCTACTACACCCTATAATAAGACTTGCCTATATGTTAGGAAATCATATTATTCAAACAAGAATGTCCAAATTTTCGAATATATATCTACCCATTATCTTTGGAATTCTTACTTGGTACTCCTTTTCGTGCTCTTCCAAACTCTTAGAAAGCTCTTGAGAACTTCTTTTCAGATCGGCTGCTCCATCTTCTGCAGATTTCACATCTTTGGCCTTCTCTTCTTCAGATTGTTTTAATTCTTCAAGATTTCTCTCAATCTGGCAATATCAGAGCATCAAGCTGGGTATAGACTACACAAATCATGGTGTCTCAAGAAGTAAAAACTCAATGACTTTATGAGTGGATAGATACAAGAAAACAATAAAATTTGGAAAGGCAATCTCCCTGTACCTTTGCAGCATTCCCTTTTTCAGTCATGAGAATATCCTCTTGATTCTTCAGCACTGATGTTGCTTTCACAAGATCCCGGGATAGAGCATCAACTTTCTCTGACAGAACTTTTACTTCCCCACCCATGCTTGCCTCTTTTTCAGCACTCAACTCGGATACCTTCTTCTCCATAACCTGTATTTCCTCATGCATCTTTTCTACACTATTGTCAATCTCAGAAATCTTGTTCTTTAGTTCTTCCATGCCCTGAACTGCATTATCTCTAATCTTTTCTGCCTGAACATACTCATAAGCAATGCAAAATCGCTTCATTCGATCCAATTCAGCATTTCCATTAGCCCATTGCATGTACTGCATTTTCTCTTTCCTCAACTTTTCCAAAGCGGGAAGTATTTCCTGATCAAGAAGCTTATTAATCTCATCTACCTTGCTCTGTTTCTTTTCAAGTGTTTTCAAGGCAGCCTCTTTTTTTGTTTCATACATTCTTGTCCCCGCAGCCTCTTCAAGCATAGACAAGATTTCAGGAGGTTTCATGTTCAATACTTTGGTAATACGCCCTTGCATTATAAGAAAATGTGGATTATTCACATTAAGCTGCACTGAGTGGAAAAGATTTTGAACTCGACTAGGCTGAGCAAGGTGCCCATTGATTAAGTACTTATTTCTTCCACCAACCACAATCTGCAGAATGCATAAACAATTTTGACAATATATGCTGAAGCAATGGTGTTCATTATTAAAAACATAGGATGAGATCAAGCCAGTGAAAATGAACCAAGAAAGAAGAATTCTACATATATATTCGGTGTTAGCTTTTTCTTGAATGCTATTTTTAGAAATTCAACTGCCTCGAGCAGTTATAAGAAATTACATCGTAATCCATCCACAGACATCCAAAAAAATAAAAAAAGATCAACACCTATATTGAGCTAGAAATTATTTTCTGTTGCTTGTTTAAATTTATTAAATCAAAACCTATATTGAGCTAGATAGCTAACTAAGCCTATCAAGATAATTTCCTGGTTCACATTTAAATAAAAAGAGAAAACCTAAATTCCACTTAATGGTACGTACGTAACTCAGCAGTAGAAAATGCAAAAAAAACATTGCTTTTTTAAGACACTGGTATTCAGGTACACGCAAATGTTTATTTACTATCTCAACCACGTGAGAGAGGGAGAGATTAGGCCAAAAATAGTAAAAATCTCACAGCTGTCTAAGATTTTTAGGTCACAAATTCTTGCATTTACAAGGTTTGCGCCATCGGTATAAAGCCCCAGTTATTATTTACTACAAAAATGTACCCTTTTTAGGATATAAATATTGTAAAATGCGAAGAGAAAATAAATCAACTTTCAAAAAAAAAAAAATCAATTTACGGGGAAATATAAAAATTATGAGTACCTGACGAGTAACGGTAATTTCAGGGCAATCCTCGTATCCGATAGGGCTCCGGCTGCGATCTGAATTATCAAAAACTACAGAAACAGTAGCCTTGGTAATTCCAGCTTGACCTTGCTTGTACACCAGCTCCTGCAAATTAGAAGCCCTAACTTGTTGCAAGTTTGTGATGCCCAAAACAAAGCAAATCGAATCGAGGATGTTTGATTTGCCCGATCCGTTCAGACCCGTAATGGCGTTGAAGTAGGGGTCGAAACCTGGTACCACGGTTCTAGTTGCGTAAGATTTAAACCCCTCTAAACATACCTCCTTTATGTGCATTTTTAGTGAAAATTGGGGAAGTGAAACCTGTAGAAATTGAAGGGTTAGAAATGGGAGGAGCCCTAGGTTTTGTGGGGAGAAAAGGGGGAGAGTACTGAGAAGGGAATGTAAGAGGCGGGAAAGGATTTTTCAGATGCGTTTTTGAAATGTTTTTTCCACCATTATTATTAAATATTTATTCCTTTGGCCGTGGGGTGTATAAGTGGGCCAAACTATTAATTAGGATTCTCCAAAAGTTTCGAACCGAACTCAAATCGAATCGGACGGTTTTTCATAAATTAAATATTCGAATCGATAATCGATGCGTTTGTGTCGGGTCTTTGGTCTAGACCAACAACCGAAACTAAATAAATTTTTTATTTTTTATATTGAATTAATTAAATTATTTTATTTTTTTAAACAAATTAGCAAATTAATTAAATAAATCAGATTATTTCATAATTTTAATTTTAAAATTCAAATCATTTTAAAGCCCATTAACCTATTTTAATTTGCTCATGACTATTCGAATTTGCTTATTAAATTTAAGTGAAAATTACACCAAACCCTATGTTTTAATATCCAACTTTAAAAATCAGATGGAAGGTTTTATTGTTAAAAAATCAGATATTTTATTTTTAAATATTAAATATTAATTACACAATTTTCAACCAAATTCCCCCAAAACCGTCTCTTATCTCTGTCTCTCTCTCTCTCTCTCTCTCTCTCTCTCTCCCCTCAGCCAACTAAATCCGACCTGCTTTCACCACAAATCCGACCACCATCTCTCTATTTACTACAGATCTGATGACACCTGCGCGCCTTGCAGGTGGTAGTGGATCTGCGACATGTGGCCGTTGCACGGTGAAGATTCGTGATCTGGGGAAGAAAAATCTGTGTTTGGCTTCGCGTAGAAGGGACACTGTTGTAGTTTGGTGGTGATGGGGGTGCTATAGGTGGTTGGTGCAGGTGGTGGATCTGCGACGACGGTGAGGTGGTTTTGGGTTTGTTTGTTGGTGTGGCGGTGGCGATTTCCGTCAATTAGATCAGACGTTGTGCTCTCGTCCATTATCTCTCTCTACACAAACCCGTCCCCTCCAGCCAGAAGGAACGCGAATCGTCGCCGGGGTTTTTGTGTAGTGGCGATTTTGTGGTGGTGGATTTGGCGGTTGCGGTGCTGTGGTGTTTGTGCAGTGGCGATTCTGTAGTGGTGGTTGTGGTGCTTTGTGTGGTGGTGGTGATGTCAATGGTGAGTGACAGGATGGGGCAGGGTGATGTTGGTGTTGTAGTAGTGGTGATGTGACGGTGGTGGCGATGGACAGTAACGTTGGCTAGGTGGCGGCGGTTCGTTTTTGTTGGTGGTGGAGGTGGTTGTTGGTGGTGGCGGTCACAGTGGTGCATTTCTGTTGGAGGTGGTTTCCCGGGTGTTGGTGGTGGTGGGGTAAGGGTGCGCAAGTGGCAGTGGTGGTGTTTGTGACCGATAATTGGTTATTTTTTGTCAAATAAATAATACGTGACCTAAAAATTGTGACTGTGACTTACAATTTATTAAGTTGTAATCGAGTTGTGACCAATAAAAGTTTTGATTTTATAATCGATAAATAATCCATGACATATAAAAATTTTTATTCGTGATAGAAAAATAACCGTGACCTATAAAATTCTTCATTTGTGATTAGGAAATAAGTTGTGACCAAAAAATATTGTGTAATCTAGAAAATTGTTAATTTGTGACCGATAATTTGATGATTTGTGACCGTCTAATGAGTCGTAACTTGTAATATTTTTGATCCGTGACCAATAAAATAATTTGTGACCTATAAAATTATTGATTTGTGACCTTGAAATAATTCGTGACCTCCAAAAAATTTGATATGTGACGGACAAACAAATTGTCACCTATAAATTTTTTGAATTGTGACCTCAAAATAATTCGTGACGTATAAAATTTTTGATCCGTGACCTTGAAATAATTCGTGACCTATAAATAATCCGTGACCAATTAATTATGTACCTGTGACCATTAATTGTATAATTATGACATTATTATATTTAATTAATTAATCAAATCATAATAAATTTTAATAAAAATCTGATTTTTGAAATTCCAAACTTGTTTTCTTAATTTTGAAATAGGGGATACTTATCCTCTTATGAATTTTTCCCTAAATTTAAAGCCTTCAAATAATTAAATCAAATAGTTGGTAAGTATTACCAATATTTAAAAATATTTTATTTTTATAATTATATTTTATTTTCTTTATGCAGGCGTACTGCTTGAAATAAATGAATTTACTTTATGTAGTGTTACCGTAATATTAATATCTATTTTTTGATTTGTATGCATTGAATTAATCTTATTAGACGACTAGTTATTTATATGTTTTTGAATTGGGTTACGTTAATTTGTAAAAGTTACGAATGAAATGTCATTAATTGTATTTATGTAGTGTTGCTGTAAATATTAAAAAAATTAATTATAGTACGGAACCGAATCTAACCGAACGAAACAAAACCGAACCCGAACAGTTCCATAATTATATTTGGATCCGACGGTTCCATTTATTAAATACCCGAAAATTTTGGGTCGGGTCGGGTCGGGTCGGGTCCTACTATTAATCCAAAGGGAGAAATTCATGGATCGGGTATTAACTTTGACATTTGTAAAAATCAAGTGCTAAAGTTTCAAAATTACAAAAATCGGGTTTTTACTTTTTATTAATTAATTAAATATTTAATTGTGCAATTTGGTCACGGATATCTTATTAATTAGTTTAAAATTAATTTCAGGTCACAGCTTATCAAATTAATTGATCACAGATTAGTTCAAAGTCACAAATCAAAAAATTTATAGGTCACAATTGACTTCGTTGGTTACAAATTAAGAATTTTATGGTCACAAGTTATTTCTCAACCATGAATTAAGTTTTTTATTGATCACAGATTAAAAAAAAATCAAAACTTTTCCGAGTCACAGTCACAATTTATAGGTCATAGACACCCACCCCAACTCATCTCATCCCCCCTACGATCGTCACCACGAGCACCCCCACAGCCATTGCACAGAACCAACAACAAAATCCCTGTTACCAGATCCAATCGACCTCAAACAAAAACCGTGACAATCTCCAGCACCAATAATATCGCCGTCACCACCACAACCAATATCCCAACCACCACCAAAATATTAGATCCACAGGACCACCACCACCAACACGACCACCGCCAACAAAATCACTGCACAACCACCACAAAACAAAGATACAAAATCACCACCACACAGTGCCACGTCATTTTGAAATGAAGAAATGATAGAGAATCATTAATGGAGAAATACACGAAACCACCTGGTGAATACGTCACGAACGATCCAAAACTCTTCCCACCACACACCCATAGCAGTAGAATCGAGGCGCTGCTAAATTGCAGCAGCGCCTCGACACTATGAAAGGCAACTCGCGACGCTGGCCAACAGTGGTGTCGTGACGCTTCTGTGAATCACAGCAGTGTCTCGACGCCAGTAGTCGAGCGTGACGCTGCTGTCACAATAGTGTCAGCGTCGCTGGGTAGAGACATGAGGGAGGGGGAGGAGAGGAGAGGAGAGAAGGGGAGGATACGAGAACGTCGGCAGTCGCGTCGCTGGGTGGAGAGGGAAGGAGAAGGTGAGGAGATGGGAATGATAAATTAGGGTGGAGACGAGATTGATAAATTAGGGTTTTAATATAGTACTTTATTTTTGCAAAAAAAAAAAAACTTCAAACCTGATTTTTTAAAAGGTATACCTGATTTTTAAAAAGGTCAAACTAAACCCTTGGTTTTATGTAATTTTCTCTAATCCAAATTCCAAAATAAATATCGAAAGTTTCATCCATTTTAAATTTAAGATACAATGTTTAAAATTTCAAATTTGAGATTTTTGAAAGATTAAAATTTCAAATCTCAATTTTTTTTAATTAATTTATAAATTAATTAATTAAACATATATTTTATTAATTAAATATATTAAAGTCACAATTCCATATAATTTGGTCACAAATTTTATATAATTGGTCACAAATCATAAATTTTACATGTCACAAATTATTTTACGGTCACAATTCAAAAAATTTATAGGTCACAATTTGTTCATCACAAATAAAAAATTGAAACATCAAAAATTATTTTACCGTCAAAATTCAAAAAATTTATGTCATAATTTGTTCATCGGTCACAAATTATAAATTTTATAAGTCACAAATTATTTTACGATCACAAATCAAAAATTTTATAGATTACAAATTATTTTACGGTCACAATTCAAAAATTTTAGAAGTCACTAATTGTTCATCGATCACAAATTAAAAAAAAAAAATTTACGTAACTTATTCATCGGTCACAAATCACAAATATTCTAATTCAGCACTTAGTAGACAGTTACAGATTGTCAAATTATCGATCACAATTTAACAATTTTTTAGGTCAAACATTATTTCTTGATCACAATCTATATTTTTCATTAGTCACATATTTTTTATCGGTCATAAATTAATGAATTTAATGGTCACAAACGACCAAATAATCGGTGACCACCACCGACACTTGTGACCATCACCTCACCACTACCACCAACAGCATGACTATCGAACCCCAACGCAGAAACCACCACCACCATCTCCCGGCAACAAACCATCATCTAAAAATATAGACATCACCACGACCGCCACTACCCACTCACAACCACCGCACCACCACCACTAAAACAACCACCTCCATGTAAACTGAGTCAAATCTAACCCCTTTGTCCACTCTGAAAATGGATATATTTGGGTGCACTGAGTTAGCCAAAAGGTGCACTAGCCACACAGACTTTGATGCACCAAAAAAGGCCTGCAAAAGTGGCTCATACCAAGCCCTGGTCCACCCTAACATAGCCACAATTTCACTCATTTTCCTATCACAAAACTTACTGAAATCTTCCCTAAAACTTACTGAAAACTTACTAGTGTTGCTACAAACTTCAAGCCCAGATTTCAAGATATGGCAGTAAATTTCAAGCTTGTTCAGCTTCTTTTTGAGCTCGGCCATTGAATACTTCAATTTTGAAGCTTCTAGAATGGCTTCATCTCTCTTTTTAGTAGTTTTAATCAGCTTATTCGAAGGCTCAGCCACCGCGATCTTCCACTGCTCCTCCATAGACACGGTGGTGTTCAACGAATGCCTTAACATTTAGGTTATCGGGTTCGATAGACAGCGCCTCTCTCAAGTCACTTTGCGTCGCAACGAAGAGAGGATGAGAGGTGAGAATAGATAGAGAAGTGAGGTCGTGCCAGCGAGGTGGTGACGGCGGCGGATAGACAGGGAGATGAGAGAAAACAAGGTGATGAAATAATTAGGGTTTTGGTTGGGATATTTAGGATTTTGTAATTATGATTTAGAGAGAAAATATAGATTAAATAGATGAATTAATATCTGATTTTTGTATAAATAAAGTTTATATCTGGAATTTGAAATTGAAATTTTAAAATTCTGATTTTTTGTACCACTAAAATGTATGGCTCATTGGGCTACTTTCACTTATCCAGAAAAAATATTTGTTTGGCTTATTGGGCCATTTTCATTTATCCTGAAAAAATATTTAATCCATGTTTGATTCCTCTAAATAATTAGGGTCCGTTTGATTATAAGAGTGAAAAATGGGTGGAAATAAAATGATTTTCAGGGAAAGTAATTATCTAAAAATTATTTTGTAGGGAATTGTTAATTAAATGTGTTTGATTGGTATAATTTTACACCCGAAAATTTTTAAAATTTTCTATTCGTTTGACTTTATTTTACATGAAAATTATCCATTAAAATGATAATTTATTCCACGATTGGTTATAAAATTTGTTTCCATTACCAAAAAGTAAAAAAAAAATTATTTCCTAAAAAATCATTTTTTCATCAAAGTTTAGTGTTCATTTGACTTTGTTTTACATGGAAATTGTCCATTAAAGTAAATTTTGTTTTACAATTAGTTATGAAATTTGTTTCCATTATAAAAAATAAAAAAATAAAAAATTCAGAAACTTGAAATTCAATTTTCCCACCAAAAACCTTTTCATCAATTGCATGGAAAAAGGAGCCCGTGGGTTTAAACATGGAAAACATAAAAAATTAATTTCTATTTAAACCAAACAGGGACTTAGAGTGTGCTTGGTAGGGATTTTTGGGGGAAGAATTGATTTTTGAATAGTGATTTGATGGGAAATGTGTGGTTGAAAAAGAAGAAAAAAGTATTGATGTGATGAAAAATATTATTTTATTGAAGAATGTGTGGTTGAAAATGAGAATTGATTTACCGTAGAAAAGGAGAATCTGTACCAAACAGGTCTTTAGTGCTTGTTTGATGAAATTTTATCAACTTTTCAACAGATCAAACTTCAATTTTAACCACATATTTTATGAAATTCGCAATTTTTATCATAAGCTTTGTCACACTACCCTTAATCTCTTCGTACCAAATATTAAATTATGCCCCATGTTGGGCGTAAATTTAAATTAAGTTCGTAATAAATTTAGCTAAAAGTTGATGAAATGTGTAGTTAGATAGTCCATAAAATATATGGTTAAAAATAATTGACTTTAACTTGAAAATTTAAGTAAATTCTAAACCAAACACGAGATATATAAAAAATAATAGCATTGTAATCTAACTCACAGAGCATGGTTGTAAAGAAAAACAAGAATTACTTATTTTCGTTCTTAATTTTCTTTGATACGCTCAAATCAAACATGAACACGTTTGGTAATATTATGATTCCCTCTGGCCATTCTTCGGATTTATCCACTAAAAAAAAAAAATGGAGGAGGAGAAATGTAAGTAACTAATAAAAGATAATAAGGTATTCAACTTTTAAGCATAAACTCCACGATTGTGAAGTAGCACTTGATTATTGATGGACAATCAAGGCAATTCACCTAAGCCTGACTTACAATTGATTATGTTCCATGTACACAAATAACATATTAGCTAGAATTTGACTCTGTAGCATTTAGACAAAAAGTTAGCACAACGCGAATTCAAAGTTTCTCCTCGCCAAAGAAAATATGAGGGTTCGATTCTGTTACGTTTAAATTACAAATTATGGAAATAATATGGTAGATTGGGAGTTGCCAACAGACTGATGATTCTCATATGGGGTTTCGACAGACAAGAAAGTCAACCAAAGCCAGTGGTGAACTTTATACCAACGGACAATTCACATTCTGCATTACTATTTCCATGAGTATACGAGGAACCTCCAATGGCACGACTCACAACTTTTACGGGAAATGCATGTAAATTGATATTTTGAGTGCATTTTATGAGCAGTCTAGAAATACCATTTTGGTCTTAAGTCCATTTCTTTCTCCGTCAATTCCCTATACTGATACCACTCCCCTCCAGCTTTCCCGACTGGTAAAGGAGGCCGAACAAAAATCTCTACTGGCTCGGGAACATGGACTAATAAAGATAGCTCTTCAACCGTTTCTCCTTCACTTGAATCAGCAGTTCTAAGAAACTGGTTTACTGGTTCAACCGAAATCCACCCAAGACCGGATATAGCCACATCACAAGCCGGCCTATGGAAGCAAGAGGAGGAAGAATAAGTCTTAGTCATACAGTATCAGCATCTCTTATAAATTTACTACCAGCAAGAAATTGTTACGACTTAAGCAAAACTTTTTCCTCACTTCTCAAAATCTTTGTACTTTATTTCCAACTCCCGCTTAGTTTCAAGTCCCATCCAGTTGTCTAGCTTCTGTTTTCCAGCAGGCGGTGTCAATAGAACTCCAACTTCTTTCTGCAACAAGAAATTGGAAGCGTCAACCCTTTAACACATAAATTAAATCATAATCTAGAAAGATTGTGGTCATATCGGCATTACATTTTACAGCCACCAAGCAATCCCCATCTACTTAGCATGGATCAAGGATCAATAAGACGTTTCTCATCCATATAACTGCGTCGTAACGTCTTTTGAATCCCCTTCTCCCACAACATAAAGTTTTGATATGTTTCCACCATAGAATACAAAACCCTTTCATTTTCAAGAATATGGAAAAGAAACTCGAGTATTTCCAGAGCATAAGATTTTCAATAGACTGCTTCTAATTCCAAATCTTCTTGTGCAATAATTTGAAAACAAAATACTTAGTTAACAAAATTTCTTATAGATATGATTAAATCGAATCATTATTCAAGGAAAAGAACTAATTACGTACCAAGAAATTTTGTAAGTTCTCCACTTTCTAAGTATTAGCTCGTCGTTCACAAAGGAATTGCTCAGGTGAGAAGAACATTTACAATGAATGGAGTGGAATAGGATTCTTTTTAATATCAGATTTTGCTGATTAACATTAAAACTATAATCATGATTTAAGGGCACATAAAGCCTTACCTCCCTTATGGTAAGAAAATCAACCAAGGCATTAAACTTAGCCCCTGTTTGGTAGCCTTTAATTTATTTCTCATACTCATTGTTAATCACACATTCACACAACAAAATATTCTACACAAAAACCTAAATTTTTTTCTACTTTTTAACTACTCATTCTCCAAAAAATACTATTCAAAACATAGTTTTTTTTTTCAAATGAAAGGCCACCAAACAGGGGATTAACATCCCCAACATTAACTATGAATACCGGTAACAAGTTATCTTGCTAAAATTAGTTGGAGAATGTTAATTCATGTTCCTCTTTCCTTTCCAAAATAACTGGAACTTAAAGCCACTGCAAGACGACACCACATAGTTGACAACAATTTTTTTCTTGAGAAGGTTCACCATGCACTGCAATTGTTCTATCTGGTATTGCTATGAAAACAATAATAATTTTATTAATGAGTCACTTAAATTTATAGCTTTCACAAATAAATATTTAGAGTATATGGAACCTTTTGGACTGTTGAGAATTCTGTCGTTCTGGGGATTTAGGTGTAATTTTAGTGAACCGTCCTAAAGCCAAAGGTACAAATAAATTGAAACCTGAATTGTTTTCCCCTTGTATGAATGTGGCACTAGTGTTGCTTGGCTACTCGTGGGATCTTTGAATAATAAATTATGTAAAATAAGTGTTCTACAGCTACCAATGGAATTATATAGTGCCCTGTGCACCACTGTGCCTTGACTGGGGAATACATGTTATTTTTTTGGTTTCTTAGCTTCCCCTTCCCTTCTGGCGGTGGTAGTGGTCGGATGGGGGGTTTCCCTTTCTCGTATTATCCATACCACACCACTATATTAGAGATACGACTCAACCAACACAGCTGCAGATATACGACTCAACCAACACAGCTGCAGATGCACACGACACCAGAATTGCACATACCAGAATTCATTTCATGAACACTTTGAAACTTTCATAATGTGGCACAGATCATGCATGCATATAGCAATAACCACCACCACTACAATAGTGTTATGTAAAATTACTTTAACCATTATTTATTTCAAATGTTACCTGGTAAAATTCATCTGCTTCTTCAGTGGGCACGATATGAATTTGCAGCGACCTAGGTCCATAGAATGTTAGACGTGTCTTTGGAAGAACCTGGAAGGATAAAAAGGTGGCAATGAATTGATAACTTGCAGATTAACCAGCTCAATAAGCTAATTTTATGAGATCACAAAACCTTCATAAGATCAACTCTCACAAGACCACCCCAGAATATAGATAAACCATTCAAGCCATTTGATCCGAGTCGATCAGCAGTCACCTTGTCCAAGACTAGCTGAGGATTCTAGTTTATATCAAAACAAACAAAAAGAAAAAAGAAAAGAAGAAGCATTTAACGGAGATGGAACCTGTTGAGAACAAGTATTTGATGGCAACATGAAAACAAAGAACCTACCGGAAAAGATCGGCCTCGAATTTGACTCTGTGGAGCAAGAGCAGGTAGATCTTCTGAATGGATTACTGCAGCTTGCCTATGGTGGAGATGGACTCCAGGTGTATCATATAATTTCTAAAATAAAGAAATGTCAAATTTGAGGTTGTTCTAAATATGTAAGACTCATCCACCTACCACTCTGGTATTTACTAGCATCTAACATACAAATACAAAAATGTTGATTTTATCAGCTAAAAACAAAAACATCTAAATGAACAAAAAGATCAAAAATGGATAAAAAAAAGTGCAAGCCAGTATTTATAGGGTTCAAAATTGATTTTGAGACATCCAAGGTATGCATAATGGTGAGGCTGAAGGTCATGAACCATATTAGTTCAATGGATCTTTAATATAGGTCATAGAGAATTAAAAGTTAAAAAAATTGACTTTGCATAGAGTGGTGAAGTTCTAAGAGATTTTTCCTTGCCCTTCTTTTCATTGTCATGCATTTTCAACCCAAGTCATCCCACCTTCACAAATTTTACAATAAAAACATGCAAGCCGATAAATACAGAACAGTTGGATATTAATTAGATGAAACCAAGACTTACCCCTCCACCTAGGAAAGCATCAATCTGAATCGGACCCAAAGTAGTTCCAGGAACAGCAGATTGTATAGGTTTGTATTTTCTTGCTGCCGCAGCAACTGGGTCTTTGTATGACATCATTTCTGATAGCACAAGTAGAAGTTGAGAACAGGCAGAAGGAGAGGAAAGAAAGTAACTAATGCATACATATATGGTCAAAGAAACATAAGAAATGAACAGAAGATGATTTTGACAAAGTAGTAAAATTGAATTTGTTAGAATGTGTAAAGCATGTGATGCCAAGGTAACTGTTGGTTCAGAAACATACAAAACCAACCTTATCCTAAGTTAAATTAATATGAATGAAGGATGAGAGCTTTGGACAGTTCTCTAAGTAACATGCAATAGTAACCAAATGTAACAAACTGATGAACTTGACCAAGAAAAAGGAACTCCTTGGAACTGAAATGGAAAAGCAGATTCAAAGTTATTGAGAAAATATTTCCTTCTCGGAAATAAGCATGTCTGGGTCAGTACGAATCATTTCTACTTTCATATAGCATTTATTGGCCCAACCTACAATCAATTTGCAGTCCACTACAGTCAGAAATGTGTCTCAATAGACAGTTAGCAAATAGAAGATTCCATAAGTTTAAAAAAGCAAATGACATATATTGGAAAAGGATAAGGGTCCAGATCTTATCTCCTAATGCTGTGCATAAAAATAATTACAGGAAAAATATAAGTAAAAACACTTCTAATTGTTGAGATGAGCTTACTCAATACAGCATTAATGAATGCAGATTTTCCAACGTTGGCTGAGCCCTGTAAAATCAATTTTGTGTAACAATCAAATTTTAAAATGAAAAAGAAATAAAATTCAAATTTTTAATTTTTTTTTTTAAAGAATTCTAAGATTAAATTTATGAGGTCAAAAGGTGCATTTAACAAATATTAAGCACTTAGAGTTGTATGTACTACACATGTGAGCATGAATGCATACGTGCATCTACTTGTCAGCCTGCAGGAACGAATGCCACTCAAGCACATATATATCTGGATTGGCTGATCATGTCTCAGACTAATGGTTAGAAATATAATGAAGAGAAGATACATATCAGAAACATAAAGCTCACAAGTCACACCTGAATAGCATAAGCATATATTCACAGAATAAACTTGACTGAGATTTTAGAAGCATCAGAATATACAAGGTATATCACATTCTACGCCTCTTCAAAGACAGTGAACTGGCCACGGACCTATTCCTTCTGACATTTACGGCCTTCAATTTAAACTTCAAATGATGCTAGATAGAAAAAGATTTTTTTAGATATAAATATAATTTATGAAATACACATTGGAGAAATCCCGATTCCCTAGAGTAAGATGAAGTGGTGGTAATTGTATAGAATTTCTTAGTCCATATGCTGGTATCAAGGCTCTGTCTTAAGTCTTTATCTATCCAATTTAGTCATGAACAAGCCTATGAGACATTCAAGATGAGGTCCTTTAGCTTGTCCTATGGGAAAATCTTTTGCTACATGTATCCTTTGATAACAATCTGCAATTGAATTTTTGAGGGCATATTTCTATAAAAGAAGGCTTCCTTATCCTCTGCAAGTTGAGTCGCTTAATCTTATCTTTTGTGTGTTATACATTGATGACATAATATTAATAGATAAGGTTAAGAGGGAGTTAAACAGTAAGTTGTAATTTGTCCGAGTACTTATCAACTTAAAGATTTAAGATAAGTAAAACAAAATCAGATTGCATAGAATGTCCTTTAACAAGAGTAGGAATAAGAATAATACTGGAATCATGATAGAGGATTGTGTTGTCCAATTTAGCCCGTTTGATGGGCATTATTTGGCAAAAACAATGTTTTGAATAGTGAATTTTTGGAGAAAGTGTGGTTAAAAAGTGGGAAACAATTTATAGTTTACGCGCAGAATATTTGATTGTGTGAATGTGTGATTGAAAAAGGGTACGTAGAATTTTTTTTTTTGAAAAAAAGCCCATCAAACAGGGGCTTAGTGAATGTATTAAGCATTTAGGCTTGATCATTAAAAATAAAAGACTTAAGGCATCTGCATAGGATTAGGGAGGGCGAAAGAAGTGGAGAAGTACTACAAGATTTTATCGGATAGAAAAATATCTAACCTAAAAACCCACTCTACAGAAAAATAATTACCCTTGATATGCTTGATGATACTGAGAGTTGGTTTGTTAAAGGACAAAAAGTTCATGATGTGAGCATAGCGGAAATGAGGATGGATATGAGTGCACGATGGAATGGATAAGATAAGAAACAAGAATATACGCATTTATGGAGGCGATAACAATTGAGACAATAGGAATGAAGACTTTAATAGTTGGGATGTGTCTTACACAGATCATGAGAAGCTCCACTTCACCATAGGGTTACAAACCTTAGTAGAATATGTTAGAACGGGCGGTAGAACAAGATTATGCAGCATGTTATAATTGCTAATGATCTAGTTGCATTTAATCTTATAGTAGACTTAGAAATACATTGAACAGATGGTGAAGAAGGATTAGTGTAGTTGACCCCAAGTTATTTAGAATAAGACGTAGTTTGACGTTAGTATATTATTTTGTTATAGTAATTTACTTTTGTAGCCATTATGAGTTCAAATGTAAGTGCAAGAGTGCTATGTCAACTACACAGATTACTTTTTCCATTTTTAATTTACTCTAATGCCATACTAGATTGAAAAATTCAAGAAAAAACAATCATAAAGTTGAATGAGATGAAAATTTGCTTTAAAAAGTTTAATAATCACAATATGTTTTCATAAGCGAGAAAATAAGCAAGTTGTAAAGTAAGAGAGCATCCAACTCAAGATTGGAACAAGGTGGAAACTCTGTTCTAAAATTATAATCATATATCAAACTTCATTAATCATCTTGATTTCCGTTTTCCAAGTAGTCGATGGACTCACCAGAATGTAGACATCCCTTCCCTGCAAATCAAAAATGCAATGTCAAAGCTTGTAACTGAAACAGGGAACCAAAATGAACAGATAGAGAGAGTGTGCCAAAGAAGGTGATTTGTCATGCAAGAATAATCCATTGCAACAATCAGTATATGAACATGTGCAGGTAATCCAATATCTTGTTAGATGGAGAATGAATCATACAACAATATATCAATAATCCATAAAACCAAAAATAGATATATGTGCTTAGTAATAATCTTTGTCTTGGTCTAGCTATTTAAATGGAATTTTATAGCCATCACAAGTCATGAAAGAATCACTAGCAGCCAAATTTAAGTTAACTTTTATTAGTGAAAAAGAACCAACCTTTTTCTCTCTCTGAATTTCCGACACCACTCCAGCAATTCCCACTAAAGACTTTGAACTTGTCAAATGAACGCTCATAACACTACAAAGTAAGAACACTTCTTTAACACTTTCAACATTTTCAGTATTAATGACCAGTATTCAAGAGTCACCAAGTGCTAAAACAAACAAAGAGAAATGAAAACTATTTAGCAAAAGGAAGCAGCAAAAACACAACTCAAGTGAACATATACATATGAATCATCACTTCTTCAAAAAAAAAGTGCCATTATTCCTCCACTTATAGCTATTATTTTCTTGACGAAACATCACCAAAAAATAGAGTAATGCTACACTTACAGATTGGGGCTTCACAGAAGCCCCACAGATCGCACACAAAAGAGAGGGGGGGTGGGGGGGATTTTGAACCAATTTTTAATCAAGTCGGGACACATCTCATGTGAGGGTCGGTAAGAGATCCGTGAACCGACCCTTTGTACATTTGGCTTAATTCAAAAAATATGTTGACTTACTTAAGCCTCTTTTTCACAGTTGCCTCCACGACCCAGTCACCAACACAATTTAAATCAGTTCCTTTGGGAAGAAGATCAACCTTAATAAATAACGAAGTATAAGAAATATGTGAAAGAAAATTAACAAGAACATCAAAGAAAGCAAAACAGAAACAAATGACAGAGACAACAAGAATTTTAAAACTCATTTTCAGCACCTTCGTCACAACTAGTATGATGGGATTTGCACCGGCAAGGTCACGAACCCGTGCCAAGAAACTGCCATTGAAGTCCACTATATCTACCTACATGTAACCAAGCATCAATTTCTAAGAAATGGAACAAAGAAAAATAATATAATCTCAGTGGAAACATAAAGATTACCAATCGAGACAAAGGAACTCAAAACATAAACTAGGAAGTAGGAAAGACAAACACTAATGTCAATTAGAACAGCAATATTCACTAGAAAACTGGTAAGCTAACTCTAAAACTTCAAAACCCTAAGTGTCGTATTCAATGACACTAAGGAAAACTATAAATATTGACCAGCAACAGTAACCAAACAAGTAGAACTTACCAATTTAACGATTAGAGCTTTCTCGTGGCGCAAATGTGACAGCTTCTCACGCAGCTCCTCTGCCGTAACAAACTGCGTCCCACCAGAATAACCTCCATTCCCACCAACCGCAGTAATCATATGCCCGTGTGATAAAAGCCGGCACCTCCCACATAGCACGGTTCTCAGTTGCCTATGTTTCTTCTTCTACGCACCCCAAACATATTAATAAACAACCAAAAGTCAATTTTACTAAATTCAATCAAATCTACCATTAAATTTCAAAATACCATCCATACCCAAATTTCCATGTCAACCCTTATTAGTTCACTAAAAGAAATAAATAAAAAAGTTCCCAAAGTTACATGTCTTATTATAGAATAAATCATACCAAATTGTACGTTTCCAGGTCCACATAACCCGGAGCATCCGTTTCGGAGGTCTGTAACGGAGCCCCACAACCGTAACAACTGTTAATTACATAAGAAGAAACTTTAAATACTTTCTCTTTCTTCTTCTTCGTTGATTCCTTGTTTTCTATGAGAACTGCAGCCGAAGCATCTAGAGAGCTATGGCGTTCGAGGAAAATGTCGCCTCGGGTCGGGGCGGAGGGCCCGGCTCCATTCGGTTCAGGTGTGTAAAATTGAGTGGATTTGCAGATGATAAAAGTGGGTTTTACAGTGTGGTATTTAGTGAGAGTGGGATTGAGGAGAGAGAATGAAGAGAGGGAAGAGAGGGATTTAGGCGCCAACGCCATGGACGATTGTGCTGGGAGAGTAGGAAGAAGATAGTCCAGTCCAGGAGGTGGAATAAAATAGATTTTTGTTTTCCACGCTTTTAGAGCAAAATTTTAGGGCAAAACCGACATGTCGCGTTTACAAATATAAGCAAACGCGTGTTGATATGTAATGGGGGAACTTAATCCCAAAATGAATACAATATGTACAGGGTGATTGGCACTACTCCAATGAATATTCTTCGCACTATTATCGTACATCGTCGTTTATAGATTTTTTTACAGATTGATTAAATGACAATAAATTAAATTAAAATTGTCAAAATCTCTTCACTGTTTAAATGGATAAATGCTTATGTAATATGGGTAAATGACAAAAATAAATTGGGGGAATTTTTTATTATTATTTGATTTGTAAGATTTTGAGTCAGTTAAATCTGATCACCTCATCTGTTGGTAAAAAAATTTGTAAATTGTGACGTAGATGTAGCACAATCCATATTCAAAAATCAATAAAATATGAAAAACCCAAAAACTAGAAAATCAAACATTTTAGTAACTTCATGCTTATACATTCTAGAATAAAATCAAAAACAAGTTCCTAACTCCATACTAAAAAGTTTAAAATTCTAATACAATTTGTTGCAAACAATATAGTTACACACCCACTCCATCTGCATTTCCCCTAAAGGGATCAGGCACTGGAGCAGGAAAGACTACATTATCATGTAAAATCCCAGCAATGGCTGCTCCAATCAAGGGTCCAACCCAATAGACTGCTTGATTCTTAAAACTCCCTCCAACAATGGCTGAACCGAACGAGTAGGCCGGGTTCATGGATCCACCGGTAAACGGTCCTGATGCAAGAACGTTGGCCCCTGCAATAAGCCCAATTGCCAAGGGGCCGATGGCACCTGCAGAAACCGGCCTCAGGTTCGAGGCTACGTAAACCGTATACACCAATGCAAAAGTCATAACACCCTCTAGCACTGCACCTCCAAAACCAGTCATTTCATGTTCTATTGCATGAGTTGGAACATGCTGCAAAACAATTTTGAAGTATCTGTTAGAAGAAATGTGAAATTTGAGTCACCAAGATGTAACTTTCCATCTATGCATCCAATGGGTAGTCGATAGGAGCATGTTTAATACGTTGTAATCAATAGAATTAGTCGGTTAATTAAAATTTTTGTCCGTTTATCTGACAAATATATAATCACTTTTTGACACACTTAAACATGCTCTTTCAGTGTCGTACCTGTCCTGCGGTGGTTGCTTTTAATAGCAGGCATGCCATAACAGAGCCAAACATTTGCGAAATCGAATAGAAAATAGCCATAGGAATACTAATATGGCCTCCCACAGCCATTCCAAATGTAACAGCAGGATTCACATGGCCCCCGGAAATATTGGCAGAAATGTAAACTGCAACTGATAGAGCAAACGCATTCGCAACAGCAATTGCTACCAGACTCGACGAATCCGATGCTGCATCCGGCATCATTTTCCCTGTTTTTATGACGTCAATTAACACCAATAAGAAATCATGTATAGGGAAAATGTATGATCCATGATCGAACGAAATGGATTAACAATTAATTTCCAAATTATAAATCAAGAAAAAGGGCTTACTCGAAGACATTGTTGCCCCCACAGCAGCAAAGACGAAGAAGAATGTAGAGATGAACTCAGCAAGATACGATCTAAGAGCAATGGCAGTGACTGAATGCACCAAACGGGATTTTAGAGACGCCATTTTTGCAGAAGAAATAATCAGTTTTTCCAACTTCTGATGATGTTTTACTTTTTTGATAGAAGAATAGTTTAAAAGCGGTTTAGAAATATTGGAGGGAAGAGAATTTAAATTTTAACTGTCATGACAATAGGCTGCTAGTGATTGCCTTGCTTGGCTATTGCAGTTTGCGACAAATAGGAAGGAAAAATAAAAAGAAATGATTAATTCACTACCGAGAGAGATAAATTGCACCTAATCATCATTTCATGATAAATTTGCTTATAGAAAAGTTAAATTGTTGCGTGGCTCACAAGTAACGTGAGGTTAACTCTGTCTTAGTCGGAAATTAAGAGAACCTTTGTGATCGTCACATAGTGCATTTAGTTTGAAGTTCTTTATAAATTGATTTTTTCCTAATATTTTGATTGTATATTGTTTCTCTCATCATCAATGAGTAAGCATCCGTAATGACCATTATACCTCTTATTGCATTTCCCCAAACACTACCCAATTTATTTCGGTATGTGATCATAATGAAGGGGACATATCGGTCATTACAACAACAATTGATTACTGAGATTAGGTTAGAAGTCAATATTTTCATCATTGATATGTCAACACAATCTAAATTATTTTTTAATGGACCCACACTTCGGTACCAAAGAATCCACTTTTTGCTAAAAACCAGTACAAGACTACCGACATTAAATTTTAACATTTTCACACGTAACACGTGTTATATTACTTTTTCACGAGACCAACACCAAAATGTACTTTGAAATCCTTCATTGAAATACAATTGTAGTCAATCGAACCAAATTATTATTTCAAATTTATAAGTTGAATAATTATTATTGATCTCCAATATTAAACGACTCTTATAAGTAAGTACATACATAAGTTAGTACATACTTTTCTACCTTGTCGTTAATGGTAGAAAACAGGATTACGGCATATAATAGTCCAACATTCAATTCATCACATGCACTTTAAAGTCCAAGTTCTATGGGGGTAAGCATTAAGTGACCACGACTGATGGTGATATCCAGCAGTCAAGTTGGACTGCTAGTAAGAAAATCTGATTATTGTAAACCCCAGAGATTCGTTTCGTGGTCTAACTTTGATTTACTCGTTTGATTTATTCGAGACTGATTTAAAATAGACACATTTGATCCCCTACTCTCTCCATAAGAAAATCTGAAACAAATTCATGGCTGTTATGGTTGTAGCAACAAGCGAAGGGGGGCAATACAATGGCAAGATTACATGGTTTGTGTTGCTATCTTCTCTTGTTGCTGCAACCGGGGGGATAATCTTCGGCTATGATATCGGAATTTCAGGTGGAGTGACCTCAATGGAACCATTTCTCAAGAAATTCTTTCCAGAAGTGTACCATAAGATGAAGGAAGATAGTAACATTAGCAACTACTGCAAATTTGATAGCCAATTGCTGACATCTTTCACCTCATCGCTCTATGTAGCTGGCCTTGTTGCTTGTTTCTTTGCTTCGACAGTAACTAAGGTCTTTGGGCGCAAGCCGTCAATCCTCATAGGTGGTGCTGCATTTCTAACCGGTGCTGCCCTTGGCGGTGCTGCTAGTAATGTATACATGTTAATATTTGGTCGAGTTCTTCTTGGAATTGGTGTTGGTTTTGCTAACCAGGTGTGTACTCTTTTGTCAAGATCTGCCACTATTGGTTCCATGAATTTCTATCCTGCACAAGAAAATGAAATAAGTTACTTCTTAGAAGTTACAAAAGGGTATTACCTACACGCTGGATGCTAACAGAAAAATAAGTAAATAATAAGAAATATGAGCAAAATCTGAATTTTTCCAGTTTGATCATAGCTAACATATTGCTGTTATTCTGGTGCTTGCAGTCAATCCCCTTGTACCTTTCAGAAATAGCACCAGCAAGGTATAGAGGAGCTTTTAACATGAGTTTCCAACTCTGTGTTGGCATTGGTGTTTTCTCGGCCAACCTCTTAAACTATGGAACTGCAAAGATCAAAGGAGGCTGGGGATGGCGAATTTCCCTGGCGATGGCTGGGGTCCCAGCTTTAGTTCTAACTGTAGGGTCATTATTCCTTCCCGAGACGCCCAACAGCTTAATTCATCGTGGCAATGGTCATGAAAAAGCCAAGCAGATTCTGCAACGAGTACGAGGCACAGATGATGTCCAAGAAGAACTCGATGATATGATAGAAGCAAGCAATAAAGCAAAAGCCATCAAACACCCATTCAAAAACATCATACAAAGAAAATATAGGCCTCAACTCATAATGTCCATAGCAATACCATTCTTCGTGCAAGTGACGGGTATTAATGTGATCTCCTTCTATGCACCAGTACTCTTCCGAACAATTGGTTTGGGTGAAAGTGCATCACTCATGTCTGCAGTGGTAACTGGACTAGTTGGTACAAGCACAACATTCTTATCATTGCTGTTGGTCGACAAATTTGGTAGAAGACTTCTATTTTTCATAGGTGGAATTCTAATGTTTATTCCGCAAATGGTGATTGGAGGTATAATGGGAGCTAAGTTAGGGGATGAAGGTGGATTAAGCAAAGGATATGGCATTTTGATTCTGATTTTGATCTGCATATATGTTGCTGGCTTTAGTTTGTCATGGGGTCCATTGGGATGGGTCGTAACGGGTGAAATTTTCCCACTGGAAATACGGTCAGCTGCGCAGAGCATCAATGTTGCTATTAATTTTCTCTTCACTTTCCTCGTTGCTCAAGTTTTCCTAACTATGCTCTGCCATTTAAAGTCTGGAATTTTCTTCTTCTGGGGAGGATGGGTGATAATAATGACCGGATTTGTTTATCTTCTTCTACCAGAAACTAAGAATATCCCTATCGAAAAAATGGATAAAATCTGGAGGGAGCATTATTTCTGGAAAAGAATTGTTTTGAGTAATCAAGACCATGAAGAGATCAAGATTGAAGGAGCGTGATTTTTATCATAGTATAAACTCACAATTTCATATTCGTATACTCGTTATAATACAATAAGGACTTAAACTGTGAAGTCCCCCATTGTAAAACAGATAGATTTTATTGTTATCTGCTGTATCATTTCAAACATGAAGCTTCTATGCTGTCCATACAATGGAAAATAACTTTCTATGGCACATCATGAAGGATGCCGACAGGACGAGCCAAAGAAGCAGCATTCCACATGAGAATATAAGAACTAAGAACAAGTCCAATATTCCAACCAATTACCTCTAAAAATGGAATCTACTCCACCTTCAATTCTCTGCAACTTATTATGTTAGTGTTAGTCCTCAACCTAGAAAGCACAACCAACAAAAAATAGTGAGTTCCTCGAACGATGTAGAAGCCCAGAAATTTCATAGAGAAGTCCATAAACAGTTATGTATATGTGAAGGAGCATCGATGAAAGAAGTTAGAAAGTGGAATTATACTATCAGAGTCATATTTCTGCTTTATTTTCAAAATAGCACAAGTTTTTTTCTCATCACATATTCATTTTCCAGATTACAAGTAGCAACATAATAGCATGATTATCAAAATGGCAAGACGCGATCATCATTTAACTTCAAGTTCTTCTGCCGCAATGATGACTCGCAGTTGCTGCATCAGAGCCTGTGGCAAAGATATTAACAATCAGTACAAGGCAATTTGACATCAGAGAAACCTCCTAAAGTACGTACAGAATTCCAAACTTAGGAGCTAGGGTAAGCTACCAGAGCTCTGTGGTTGATGTGAATCTGAAGTGAAAAGCGTCTGTCTTCTCCGAAACAGCTAGTCTGGGAAAAAGAAACAAATGTTTCAAAGAAAAATGTGAGAGAATAAAGACAGAATAAATTTATCATATCCTAATTTGTAACATTTATAGAAGTTTGATTTGCAACATTAGCAATTGAATTAGTCTACACTTTTCTATAAAATTTTTTTTATTGAAATTGGATACCATTGTCCTATTAAGTGGCATAAATGTCATTAAAAAAATCACAAGGTACACATCAGTGTGATTTTCCCACTCAAATAAACAACGAAACGACTCTCACTTCTTAATGACTGAAGACATGAATTTGCTCCGAGTGAGGGCAATTTCAGTCAAATGATCATCGTCCTTGACAGAATATTACATAAAAGTCAGGAAAAAAATCACAAGGTACACATCAATGTGATTTTCCTGCTCAAATAATCTTAACTACCTTATACCCTCAATTCTTAAATGATTGAAGACACAAATTTGCTCTTAGCGACTACAATTTCAGTCAAATGTCCATTGTCCCTGGCATCAGCTATATAAAGTATACAGTTCTGTACTATTTATCAACAGATTAATCTCTATGAGAATAACATGGCAAAATTGCTATTTCCTGCTTATAATGCGCACATTATATAAACTCCTTCCTCCTCCTCCTCCTTGTGCAGTTCGTTGTTGTTCAATCAGGTAATTCATCTAAACATTTTCTATTCTATTTCTATTGAAATAATGTTTTAATGAATTTTTTTACCTCAAATTTTGTATATGATATTGTCCGTTCATTTTTCAGTTTCAGGTCTCCGTGTGATTTTTAACTTCTGCTGGTAAGTTCTTCTCATTTTTAGCTCTATTTCTGATAGTTGAGGTTTATTTTTTATTTTCAGCTTTTTATGAGTTTTGTGATAATCTGCAATCACTTAATTTTTCATTCATGATGCTGCATTATTTACTTGTGAAGCTGTACCTACTTCTGTCTCTTCCACTCCTCGAATTGTTGTAATTCCAGTCTGATCCTCTTACCTCTTCATGGCTTCCTCTGCCATTCCTCTTGTGCGACCTTTCTTGATATCTGTCCCTCTCCGTCATAATCCCTATCACGATACCAGTCCCTGTCAGCTGATTCACTTCTACGTCTGCTGTCATATTCACTTTTTCTCTGCTTTCTCCGTTCTTCGGCTTCTTTCTTTCTTCTTCATTTTCCTTCTCCTTAGCTGCTAGTTAATTTTATCATATCAGTTACTAAATAATCAGAATATTGGTGGAATTTTATGCAACAATTTTACTTTCTCAATAAGCAATGAAAAACTACCATGTATTCAGAAAGAAAGTCTGATAGACCCCAGGTTATTCATTCAAGTTTGTTATTAATTCAAGTTTGTTAGTTGGTTAGCATTAAGGGTATGATAGGTAGTTGAGTCAATTGGGGAATATAAATAAATGATAGGATTCATTCATTCAGTCTGTAATTCAGAGTCAAGTAGGAGAGCTCCAGGCCTCTCGAATGCCTTGGATGTGTTAAACTAGAAATCTTCCAATTTTGGTTAATAATATTCTCATTTCTCTGTTTTGGTTCAAAATACAGCTTCAGTACAATTATACACTTCATCCTGCAATCCTATAGGCTATAACAATTTGTAACCTATCATCAGAGTATAACAGTTCTCTGTTTGGGCGAGCAGATCCTCCAAGCAGCTGCACAGCCATTAGTAGCCAGGATTTGCCATCTGCAACCTTCAGGAACCTTAGGGGCTGTTCTCTTTGTGTTTCAGTTTTGTATTTTGTGTTTTGAAAACGTTTTGTGTTTTGTGTTTTGAGTATTTGTTTTGAAATTTCTGAAAATGCTTTTTTTTTTGTAATTCTGAAAAACTGTTTCTGAAAACATAAAAATGGAAAATGCGTTTCCTTTGAAATTTTGAAAATGATTTTGAATAATATTTTATTCAAAAAATCTGATTATTCAATAAATTATAAAATTGTATTGGTGTAATGTTAATATATTATTACATAGCATATACATTTTGAAGTTGATGAATTTGAAAATGTTTTTTTTCTGAAAACATAAAAATGCACAATGCGTTTACTTTGAAATTTTTAAAATAATTTTGAATAATATTTTATTCAAAAAATCTGATTATTCAATAAATTATAAAATTGTATTGGTCTAATGTTAATATATTATTACATAGCATATAAATTTTGAAGTTAACGAATTTGAAAGTGTTTTTTTTTTTTTTCCAAATATAAAAAACACAACTTTAATTAAACTTGTCAACACATTTCAATAGATATGATTAAAAGTTTACGTGTCATAACAAAATACATGTATACTGAACAAAATATAAAATACATCTACGGAGTCATGTACGACGTCTTGAGTAGTCATTCCACATGTCTGTAGCAATTTGATCCCTGACTTGTCCCATTTGAGCTGTTTGACTAGCATCAAAATGTATGGCTTCTTGATATTGACTAGATTCCGGTATATCTTGAAACACCATATTCTCCTATGAATATTCAGCAAACAATCTATCTAAAGCGTGCTCCTGGCGAATAAAGTTGTGTATTGCACAACATGCAGTAGGGATTTTTCTTTGTCTGCTAAGAGGATAATTGGTAATCAATTTCAAAATAGGAAATCTTGCCTTTAAAACTCCAATGCTACGTTCAATAATGTTACGGCACGAGGAGTGACGATAGTTGAACAATTCTTCCTTCCCACGTAGTCTTTCCCGTCCAACATAGTCACGAAGATAATATCTTTGACCTCGATAAGGGGCAAGAAATTCAGGCATGTTTGGATAGCCAGAATCAACAAGGTAAAATTGATCTGCAAAATATATATATAAAAATAATAATAATAATAATAATAATTATTATTATTATTATTTGAAGTAAAAGAAGTAAAAGAATATATCTCCCTTTGGCATTGGAAAGTTGTTTGATCTTCTCATGACTGCATCAACGAATACTCGTGAATCATTCGCAGTGCCTTCCCAGAGTACACAAACGTGAATTTTATATCGAAATCACATGTCAACATCACATTTTGTGTTACATTTATTTTCCTTCAACGAAACGACGTTTGTCTCGATGCAGGTGCCCAAGCTGCAACATGTGTACCATCTATAGTGCCTATACAATCTTTAAAGAACGGATATTTGCGCAAAATACGCTCATGTACAATATCTTGATTTGTGGGACGGATTATCTCGATGCCAAATGAACAAACAGCCCCCAGCACTCGTTTAAACCATTTGTGTATCGTACTGTTGGAATGCTGGAACCTATCACCAATAATAATACTAAATCGTGTAGTGTGCCCTATAATCATCGGAAACATAGCAACACCCTCTTCGACATTGACTTTATTTCCATCTTTCAACAACTCTCTCTCTTTCAAAATATCACAAAAGTTTATGAAAACGTGTTTCTGCATACGAAAATTACGATAGCATTCGTCCGGATATCCATTTAGAATTTCTAGCATGTACATTTTTCCCGTTAGTAGCGATGTCCTGCAAGGTATCTTGTCAACGGTACTTCGTCCGTGAAGGCCAATCATATTAAGCATCATTAAATCATCAATATTTGTGTCGAACTCATCCATCAATGACAAATCATCATCACTCGAATCTTCAACAATCGAATCATCAGTATTCACATTATCATCCATACTGTAAACAAAATATACCCACATTAATTATCACAAGTCATAACAACCGTCATTCATTCAAATAAAACATCATCAATAAGTTCATACATTAAAACCTTACACCACCAAGATAGGTCATCTCCTTACTTCTGACATCTTCACAAATGACACCCTGAAATCGGGATCCTTAAAAGCCTTTATTGCTTTCATATAAATTTCATTTGACACCCCTTCCATATTGTTTAAGATGTCCATACATATCACGCTTGAATAAGGCTCCTGACTAGTACTTTCGGGATCCGATTGATGACATGATTTTCCTTGGATCTTTGCAAGCTTTTCTTTGAAGTAAAGTGTTCTAATTTCTGTTTCTTCATTCCTCATACTCATTGAAGATGACTACTATGTCATGCAGGTCTCAAGTTTATCATTTTTACTGATCTTCGGTTCCTTACGTCGGCGTTCACCAGACATACCAATTTCCTCACGCGGACAAGTATTTGAGACCCCATCGATTTCATCATCATTTTCCACATGTACATGTACTCCCTTATTCAAGAAGTCATCTTCCAGCCGCCTTTCTTCCTCTGATGTGTTTGGAAGCTGATTGGAGGCATTAGCTAATCCCCCAGTAGCTGTAGTCCCGCTAAATATCTCCCCCAAAATGTGGTAGTGCTTACATCCTTCTTTTTTGAACAGTTTGTAATCCGATTTGTTAATCTACATTACAAAAAGAAGCTACATTAGAGAAGGGGTACAGTTGATAAGATAAAAAACTACAGACGAAATTATTCTTTAAGAAATATATATACCGTATAAAAGTGTTGCCAAACTTCCTCTGCAGCATTAACTTGGTTCGTATTTGGATCCCATGTAACACCTGTATGTGCCAAAAGTTCGGAGAACAAGCGGTGAATTTTACGTAAGCAGTTCCACTTTCCCTTCAATCTATCTATGCCGTAATTCATTTTTGTTGAAGCTACCATGGTTTCATTGATTCTGCCCCATTCGTCTTTCGTGAATGTAGAACATTGCAATACGTTTGATTTCACTTTCTCGTACAGAATTTCAATAAAAGTGTGTTCATTCTCATCCGACCATGACATTGTAAAGTTATTCCTACCTCTGTGACCACCCATGTTCTATTTCAATGCCAAATGAAATTATTATGTTAATATATTAATTCTGTTTCTTAAATTGTGGTTAAATGCTGAATTGTACATTAATGTTTTTCACTGTTACACATGAGGAAATTCAATTTAAGAAGGTAGCAAGCTTGATATCGGTTCCCAAGGAAGAAGAATATAAGTGATAATGCCTTGCACTTAAGTTGATAATGCCATCATAATATGCCCAATTTCAAGATAGAGCTAAAATTAGTAGGAGAAATATGCAAAAGAAACACCTCAAAAAAAAAAAAAAAAAAAAAAAGGCAATTACAGAAGCATATGTCCATTTTTATCAGATTAAATATGGTAGCATGGAACTAGCCATTTATGCATCAAGATGATGAGAATCTACCAGATATCAGTTAAAGTATGGCTGACTACAATAATAAGCAATTTTCAGGTTCTCAGCCCAGAATGCATCACTTTTTATATTTTCATATGTACTACTTCATTCCTGAACCTCTAATAAGCATGCCTCTACATTTACATTCTTCACTGACAATATTCATTGTCATTTTCTTCCTCCGACGAATCCTTAAACACCATGCAAAGATTTGTACAAGCTATTTTAATCATAAGATAAACAGCTACGCAAGTCGAAACAAAAACAGAGAAGACAACAGCTCTTTATAGTAAGCAATTTCATAAAAAAGGAACTACATTTCCCAAGTTTCACATGAACATATGGAGTAGGTCACAAATGGAGCAGTCATAATGAAGAAAAAGGTTCCAAGAAGAAGAATATCATTGATGTAATTTCAGAAATTATCAAGCATTGGCTGCATTTTCATAGCCCTCAAAAATCGAAGGAAAGTTTAATCCAGTGAAGGGAGAACGGTGCAAGCAAAGTAGCATTGATTCAGGACTATAAAAACTGTATGCAGTTGCTAATTAAATACATAATAGAGAATGAAAACAATTTGGTGAGCTTAATTACTGGTGATATCAGTTTCTTTGTCGCCAGAGAACCCCTAAAATCCACAAATTAGACTGAAATTGCACATAAATCACGCACCGACCAAAATTAAACCATTACACAAACACACAAAGATATACCATCCAAGAATATCAAAATCGCCCCCCATATCCACGAACCGAAACGAGAACACGCAGAGTGTGCAGTGCGAAATCGATCCAAGGAAAATAGAATCGAACATCTATAACATACAGCAAAAATATAGCCAGCAAAGAACTAGGTGGGAAACCTGATTTAGCACCGTGAAGCCGGAGATTTGGCAGTGGGAGTTGGTCGATTTCGAAACGGCGAGAGGAAGAAAGGGGAAAGAGGGAGAGATGGGAAAGAGGAATGAGGAATAGTGCTTCCAGCTGGTTTTCGCTTGTTTTTGAATAGTACTGCGTTTTGGACTTTTTTGCTTGTTTTGGTTGGAAAATCTGAAAACGTGGAAAACCACATTTTCCATTTTGTTTGAAAATTTTTTTGCCATTTTCAAAAACTTATTTTCAGAAATGGAAAAGAGAACGCGTTTTCATTATTTTTGAAAATTGAAAACAGAAAACGGGTTAAAAAGGGCAAAGAGAACAGGGCCTTAATTTTCAGCAGCAAACGTTCAGGCTCTGGAGAAATAAACAGCAGCAGTTTGGGGTTCTATCAAAGTCCTGGACCATGTTCTGCTTTACAGTAACATGAGACTAAGTTCTCTCTGCAGCATCATTTGCCACTAGAAATGAACCGCATATTTCTCATAAAGACATTTTTTTCTCTTGTGCAATCATCAATACTTTATCCTGCTGTGTTTACTGAGTCAATGCTATCCTCTTAAAATCTTTTTAGTTTGTGAGAAGTCGTGTAGCTAGTCATTGTGTATGTAAGTACATAGTGCTTCGTCTCAATCAATCCGAAGGATGTTATCTCTTTTGTGTTACCACAGATAACTACTTGCAAGTTCAACTATAGTAAGCAGTAACCATCTACAGTGGTCTAAAGTAGTTAAGATTATCTTGACTAGTAAAGACAGTTAATCAGCAAAGAAAGAAGATAGTTAAGGAAATTGCGTAATTGATGCATCATATTTGAAAAAATAAAGATGTTCATTGAATTGCTAATCATGGAAATAAATCTATCCATGAAGTGTCCATGCTTGAAGGATAAATCTTCCAAAAATTATTACATCGTTATCTATAGAAGAAACCTAAAGATACCATAATGAAGGAGATGTATAACTGCGAAAATCTCTTCCATAATTTAATTGAATAGTTCCCTTTTCCATATCAAAGATTCCTGCGTCATTGCCACCTCCACCTGGTTCATGGGAATAAAGCTCGAAATTATCATCCGTAAAGTAGATGCAATTAGCTTTGAAAGTTCCCTTACATTCTGACGAGGACAGTGATGTAGATACATTGTGGCCCAAGAACAAAGCTTGATCCCCCAAAGTATTCAATTCAACCAAACTATAGGCATATTTATTTCCCTCCCCACAACATTCTTCTAGCCTCAAAATAGAGAAACCAATCGTATAGTATCTGGACTTCACGTTGTTTTCATCATCACCTTCAAATAAGGTGCCTCCTCGAATACGAGAAACAAGCAAAAGATCTCCTGCTGATTCAACAAGATACTTTTGAATTGAATCATGCGTCTTAGTTGGAGCAGGAGCCACTACTATTGCTTTTGGACCATTATCGTCGTCAAGGTCACAAACAACTACAACTCCATGACAATCAACAGCATAAAATTTACCACTATAGTAAACAATATCATCATAACAACGGGAAGGGACCGTAATATTGGTCCAAACACTATCTCCTAGTCTTGCAAAAGCCAATATATCATGTTCTCCATAAATAGCAGCTACAATGCAATCTGGATTATAATTAGGTGAATTTTTCTTCATTCCAGGATTTGAGGACATCACTATCTTTCTCACAAAGAAATAATAGAAATCCTGTGGTGGACATTTGTCACTATAATCATACTGAACAGGGAAGGTCAGCATTGGTGGTAGGCAAATTTGCTGCCGAGAGAAGGGATGTAATAGATTGATTTGTAAATCGGTGCCAATTGTCATTAACCATCCATAACCTGCTCCAAAACACTTCCTCCCAATAGCTTCGGGCAACCTGAGTTCATATGTTATTGAAGTTAATAAGCTTAGAAAGAGACGAATGTGTACATCTTGTTCCCTCTTGGTATCCATGGTTTCAGCAAGCATGAGCCAAGGATATGTAATAGGCAGTGGAGGTTTTCTCTCCAGTATTAAAGTACTTGATTGCCATGATTTACAAACAGCACCAAAGAAAATAAAATCCTCCATGGAATGAGATCTTTCTGCTGTAACACCCAAAATGTCTAATGGCAGTTCAGCCCAATCTGCCATGTCTGCAAAAGAAGTATTATATATTTCTGAATCATTGATTTACCGATTTATGTTCAAAATAAAGATTTTTGTTAAAGGCGAGAAACAGAATTGAATTAAGCGACAAATACCTTAAAACAGCGATTATAGAATTGGGATCTTGAGAAAATTTTGAGTATTCTGCTGCAAATAGGAGAAGTTAAGTATTTCCGTGTCCTTTTGTAACCCAGAACCTAGAAGGCAATAAAATCTAAGGAAATATTTTAATTCTGAAAGTTACGGATATTTAAGGTATTTCAGAATCCTTGTTGATTTGAAGGTCTACTAATCTGGAACATAGGAAAGAGAGATTTCTTTTATTTTCTATATAAAGTCACAGAACTACCTTCATTATTTAGGAAAAATTGCATTATTTTTCAACGACTTACTTCTTATCTAATATTTTTGGAGCTGCCGTTTCTAACTTTTTAATTTAATAGTAACATTAATCTCAGGTGGATCGTCTCTTAATTTGAAAATTAACAATGAACATGTCTTGATAATTAACTAATAATTGGGAAATAAGACCATTAAGTTTAAAGAAAAAATTAAGCACTTGTTTGATATCGATTAAAATTCGAATTTTAATTTAAGTCAAAGTCAATAATCGATTTTAACTACATATTTCATGTAGTGGCGGAGCCAATACCCAACGAGTCGCGCGACCACTCGTGCTGGCTGAGCCGAAATTTAAAGGGAGCTAGGGAGGAAGCTTTAAGCGACAGGGTATAGGCATTTTGGAAGATAACAGTTAAGTGGGTGGATTGGGCCAATATTTTTTTTAAAATATTGTAGCAGAAAATATTGGTTTTGGAATTGGGTGGGGATAAAAGATGGGCTACCTAAGGACTTGAGGGTCTACGAGATTTTGTATTCCAATCAATCTTAAAAAATTCATTTGTGACGATGAGTTTAGAATTGTGGAGAGATGAAGAAGATCGAGTCGAGGCTTGAATGTCGCTGGATGTATTCCCATTCGAAGAAGCTTTTCTCTATTATTAAGTGAGTAGTAACTCCTCTGAGATCGAGTTATGCATTCTCATCAGACAGCACTACACACTCCATTTGCCCATACACAGAGAACAAGTTACAAATAAGGAAGTTGATAAATCATGTTACATTGATTCAGAAATGATCTGAAAGTTAAACGTGAATGATATGTACACAAGAAATATCCTCTTGCACACATAAAACTAAATGTTCAGCCAAAAAAAAAATAGCGTAATCAAACCGCTATTTAACATGTAGATGTTTGGTCTGAATTTTGACACCCTTTGATTCATAAATCCCAGATAAGATATCTAATATACCTGAAATTGTAAGAATGGAATAAAAACAGGATAGAAGGAGATATCACCACTAAAAGTTGGTAACAGTCGAGAAGCAGTCTAGGGACTGAATGCAATATAAAACATAACTGAAAATACAATCTCAGCTTTACTATTGAAGACAACTTCAGACTACAAATGAAGAAGCCAACATGATATCTTTCCAGTGAAGCAGAGATGTAATCAATTTTAAAATCATCGAGATAGAACTTCATTCATTGTTGCTGTCTACTCTTTTACTAATCTCGCTATCCACAACCGTTAGGGCTGTCCGTGGGTCGGTTCGGTTCGGTTCGGTTCTGAAGAGAACCAAACTGACCCAAAACTTTCGGGTATTTAATAAATGACTCGTCGGGTCCAAATATAATTATGGAACCGTTCGGGTTCGGTTCGGTTCGGTTCCATACCATAATTAAATTTTTAACATTTACAGCAATAGTACATAAATACAATTAATGACATTTCATTCGTAACTTTTATAAATTAACGTAGTCCAATTCAAAAATATATAAATAACTGCTATCCAATAAAATTAATTCAATGCATACAAATACTAAAAAGTAGATGTTAATATTAAAATATCGGTGATTCATATCAAAAACTGCAAGGGATAATTACATAGAACCAATTGTTTAGTTTTAGGTTTATGAAAATCAGGTTTATACTTTATTTAATAAAAAATCAGGTTTTAATTTCATATTAATAATGATATTATAAAATTAAATTAACCTATATACCCACCCTATTACCTACCCCCACCACATTTCAATCCCAAACCCTAAATTCACCGCCCGTCTCCTCCCAGGCTCCCCTTCATTCCCTTCTCCTTCATTCTCCCTCCCCATCTCTCAGTCGCCCCCCTCCTCCCTCTCCCTCCGTTCACAGCAGCGTCGCGACGGCGACGCTGCTGTAAACGGCAGCAGCACCTCATCAATGAATGTGTAGTTATGCCTCATGCTGCTGCTTTTCCTTTGCCGACTTCTGTCCTTGGAATCGGATTCTGAATCCGTGTATGAATCAGAGGACCCAGACGAAGAACTGTACGTCCGGTGCCTCCTCTTCTTTTGCTTCTTATTTCTGTTCTTCCGTTTTCTCTTCCTCTCTTCCTCAGAATCTGGCAAATGTGTGGCGGATGTGCAAGTGGGGGTGGATCGGTGACGACGGTGAGTGGCTTTGGTGTTTTTAGTTGGGGTTTTTTTGGTTGTTGGAGTGGTGGTGATTATTTTTACGTTTTGGTGGTGTTGGAATTGTTGTGGCGATGATTGTGTGTTGTTGTGACGGGTCGATGGCGGTGGTGGCGACGATCGCGAGTCTCTGTGACCTAGGTAGGTGTCTGTGACCTAGGAATTGTGACCGTGACTCACTGAAATAGAGTTCCGACAAGTAAAAGTTTTGATTTTTTTTCAATCTGTGACCTGTGCGGGTGTCCGTGACTTGAAAATTGGGACTGTGACTCGCTGAAATAGAGCTGTGACCGTAAAAGTTTTGAATTTTTTTAATCTGTGACCTATAAAAAATTACTTGTGACCTTAAAATTCTTGATTTGTGACCAACGAAGTTAACTGTGACCTAAAAATTTTTTTATCTGTGACCTCGAAATAATCCGAGACCAATTAATTTGATAAGCTGTGACCTGAAATTAATTTTTAACTAATTAATAAGATATACGCTATCAAATTACACAATTAAATATTTAATTAATTAATAAAAAGTAGAAACCTGATTTTTACAATTTTAAAGTTTAGCACCTGATTTTTTAAAATGTCAAACTAAATACCTGAGCCATGAACTTTTCCCAAATTGCAAATGAATCCTAAACTCCAATGTTTCTTGTCTTTAAAATGGACTTTAAAATGATTTGGGTATTGGACTTTAAAATTAAATTTATGAAATGATCTGATTTATTTAATTAATTTGCTAATTTGTTTAGAAAAAAATAATTTAATTTAATTAATTCAATATAAAAAAATAAAATAAAAATTATTTAGTTTCGAGTCTTATTCTGTTCTTCGGTTCTCGATTCGGGTACCCGTTCGGGTATTTAACTTATGAAGAACCGCTCGATTCGATTCGATTCGGTCCGGTTTGAGACTTTTGGACACCCTTACCAACAGTTACACTATGAAATCAACTGAAGAAAAAAGGAACACAAGTAAATATCAACCAATTACTGTCAGTAACAAAGAGAAGAACACAACTCTTTTAACTATTATTAAAGTACGCGTAAAAGTGAAAACTTCTCATGAGCGTGGCGCATGACTATTACCATCACCACATGACGATTACGCTCTTGGGAAAGAAAAAAAAAAAAAAAAATGCCACCCTAAATTGAAGTAGCGAACTTTTGGGCGAGAGCAAATGTCACATGCATTATGATCCGGGAAGTTTCAAATCATGAGAATCCAAATTGTGTTGCCCGCAAAAGCATAAGATAGATTAAAGATATTGAAATCCGCAGTCATTACAAGCATTTCGTTTTCAACCCTACATATGGATCAAAAATCAGAACTACTCATCCATTTCAGACAATGAAAAGAGTGTTCTTCATGTAGGCATGTTGAAACTAGTCTATAAACGAAAGCATCACTAATGTTCACTAGTTTTTCCACTAAGAGTAATACCATCAATCGAACTATTAATGGGGATAAGAGTAGTACTAATACAAATTTGAAGCATGTTCATTTGTTTGGCCGAAAATCCTTTATCTCGAATAACATGAATTGTGATAAATATGCAAATCATCGAAAAGACGTAAAAACTTGTATGTTGAGTTAACTAGAGTCATATCTTTTGCTACTCTTTAGTGAACCCTGTCTAAAAACAATTGCTTTCCATGCATGATGTAGAGTCATTCGCCTGAATCTGAAATATGGTTATTTAAGAAAGTGCGGATTGAGCAAACCAGCAATCTCAAGGAACCCAACACGATCCCTTCCTCCAAAAATTTGCTTCAGCTTCTCAACACAGATAATGACTTTCTTATCAGCAGGATCCTAATAGTGAGGCATAGACCGTGTCAGTTTCACATCACATGTAATACAGAGGCAAAATCATGGCGGGAATTATTTTACATAAATACACACAAGTCAGATTTCATTATATTGAATCGGGGGGAGCATGCACATTATATGAGAACGCTATAGTTGATATTTCTTGCATCCACTGGAAATAAAGAGATGCATGTAAAACGAGACTATTTAGTAATGCAACATATAAGTTTTAACTAAAAAAATCAGAAAATATTCCCGTTCAATATTTGGAAAACTCAATCAATTACCCAAACAACTCAAGCATCTTTCACCACATCCAGTATTAAAAACAACAAAAAAAAAAAAAAACAAAAACAAAAACATGTTGCTTCACTAAATTGCTGAACTGTTTCTAATATGCTATTCAGTTCCCAATTCCAGTCAATGACAAAGATAGGAAGGCACTCGAAAATATTCCTCTCTTGATTGTTTGTAGATGATAGTGAAAGAAGAAATCATCATTTTATATAGAGAATATCATGTACTACCAAATTTTGTTTTTAAGTTTATGATTCATGTTTGGAATACAAACATGTTGCTTCACTAAATCGCAAATCATTGAAGCATGGTGTCCACACAACATATATAACAGAGAGCGTTGGAATTAGAGGCTTCAATCGACCAATTTCTGGGCTCAGTCTACCTTCCAATTGACACCTAAACCGTGACCTCTAACCTTCAAACTCTCCCTCACTTTGGTTGCTACCAATATGCCCACTTAGAACAAAGAAGGAGAAGGTGTTTGCAGCCACAAAGGCTAAAGGCAAGAAGAAGATAACAAGACTCTCTCACAAACCGGAAGCACAAAGCAAGGTGAAAGGAAGCCGTGTTCTCTCAATTGCAAAGGCAAGACACACTTCTCAAATGACCAAGACAAGAGAAAAACTATATATGGATCATTTAGGACATAGTGATGGGCCGGCCCAACAAGGAGGCAAAGAGTGGGCCAAACGAGCCATCCATAAAGTGGGGAAATCGGGCCATGAGCAACTCTAATTAACTAGACTGTTTCCAATGGCCCAATATATTTTTAGGGTCGGGTCATCAACCTTAGGTGTCGATATAATAATTATCCAACATCGGTTTTACATCATCGCCTGGATTTATTGGGTATCAAAACCCAACAGAGAGAAATAGTTTTTGACACCAAAGAGCAAAAGAATATATAAGAGAAACTGCTAATATGTGAACTAAAAAGAATCTACAAAACTTTCAGAAATTTTGCTACTTCTCAGTAAGCATTGACGCCAAATCTACGATCCATTGTGTTCCAAGTGGAGAAAATGCTTGAAGGATAAAATTTCCACAAATTATTACATCGTTATATATAGAAGAAACCTAAAGATACCATAATGAAGAAGATGTATAAAATTACTTTCAAAGTAATTATTTATTTTCAACTTTGACAGACAAAATAATAATAATTTTAAAACTGGTAACTAAAATTTTTATAAGCTTAGCCAAACATGCAGATCCCACAAGAAAACAATGAACATCAATCTCTATATGTTTTGTATTTATTCTCTAAAAAGGGTAAATGAAATAAACTTGTAAATCAAACAAAATTTCCAAACATAAGCTTACCCTTGCATACCAGAAGACTTTCCGGGACAATTTTGTTTCAGAACTTCTTCAGTCTGTATAATTTCTCTTGCTTGAATACACAAACCTCATTTCTCTCCTGTATTTAACCACAAGAAAATAGTATCCTTGATATCTAGACGGTGAACTACACCTCAATCTTACCTCCATCAGATACAGTGAATCGCTATTCCAGACTCACACGCCGCATCCTGCAGGTGAGGTTAGCAGTCGGGAGATCTAGCTGATTTCCTGAATCTGAATTTACGAGTTCCTTAAGCTGATCTCTTGGCGTTGAAAAGCAAGTGTGAAATGTTGCAAGAGTTGGGAGAATCGTCATTGATAGGGCAGAAAGTACATTGCTCAAGTATTCAATATCAACAAACAGCAGTTGTGCTCCACGATCTGTTATATACTGAATCCCACGTAATTGCTCAATGTATAGTGCAGGAGCTCCCTCAGCCACCTATAAAGCACAGCACGAGTTGGGAGTAATCAAACCATCAACCTCATCGAAGTTATTATCAGGATTAGGAGCATGTTTTACCATGCTTAAAAGTTTCACTATAAGTTTTAATATAAATAATTTTCGTTAGTCAAACTGGAAATAACAAACTTAATTTTAGAAGTAAGGTGAGAATTGCTTTCAAAATAAACAACTTCTTTTAACAAGTGAGAAAAAGGGTGCAAATATTTTTTAACGCACAAAAGTTACGTTTAAGCTTAGCCAAACATAATCCTAGACAATTTGCTAGCACATAATTAAATTAACTCACAGTAGATCTGACTGTAATTAGTGACTCCTTAAAAGATGCCATAAGCAGAGGTCATCGAGATACATGTTTCAACGAATGCCCACAATATATAGTCATCTGTGTGCATGCATATATGCATGTGAATTTATTTATGTATTGCTCTAATATGAAGTCATAAACAATATGGCAGTGTTAGAAGGGCAGTTACCTTGAACATCCATTCCGTTGCGAAGAATTGTGCCTCCTCGGCATTGGCATCACTGCTAGAAATACCCTCAGCAAGCGGCTCCAGTTGTTGGGGCAAAGTTAGAAGATACTCACCAACATTGGGCACATAAGACTGGGGGTATGCACTGAAGCTAGGAAGGTGATAAGAACTTGGGTTGTGCCAGGGGCGGAGCCCGACTTTGAACGTAGGGGGGGGCCTAGAGGTAGAGGTGAAGGGGTGGGGGCCTCAAGGGACCTTTTCAGTTGATCAATTGCATCCGTGTCATTTCCAGCAACTATTATATCATCCACATATACTAAAATAGCTGTGAAGGAATCATCAGTGACCTTTGTGAACAAACTGTAGTCTGCCTTGGACTGAATATATCCTTGGTGAATGATGAAATTTGACAGCTTTGAGTACCATATTAGAAATGAATTGATTATAGAGAAAGATAGCTGAATGATTGAGGCAGAAATGAAGCAAAGAATTGTATTGATTTTCTGCTATTCTATACTGTACAAAATATCAGAGTATATATACACACTATAGACTATTCTAGAGGGAATAATTTACAACACGTTCTCTCAACAGAAATGTAACTAATTACAAAGAATTCCTTCTTCTCCTTCTAGAGGATTCTCATTCTGTTACTGCAACTTGGCTGCCAATCATTTAAGCACCTTTCAATTTCCTGATTGTACTGCTGATTCTTCAACCAGCTCCTTCGTGTCTATCCAACTCAGCTGCTTTGTCATCTTCCAATAGCAGAGAATGTTTAGATGTGTTAACTGATTAATTTCTGTCACAATAATCTTAGCAAATATAAGAAGAGAACGAAAAGAAGGGGGCATCTTCTACAAGCAATTGGAATGAACCAACAAAAGAGGTCATCTCTCAGTTGCTTATATCCTTTCGTGCTTAGAGAAATAGAATAGCATACATACCGTTTGCAGATTTTTATGCATATGCAAAAAGTTTAACGCAAAATTGAGAAAGAAGTTCTAATTTTATGACAAGATGCGTTCTGCAAAGATCAGATAAAATTCATCTGCATACTATTTAGTTATTCTTAAAATTACAGAGGCAATTAAAATCAGTTTTTGATTTAAAGTTAGTTTTCAATAATAAAAGATAGCATACCATCAATGGGAGACATAAGCACAACACACAGAGTAGGGGATGCATGCTCAGATACTGAGAGAAATCAAAATCTTTTACACTATCTACTTTCATGTTGTGCAAAACATATATTTGCCTGAAGATTCTGTGAGGCAGACCGTTGAAATTCCAGGCTGTTTTTTTCTTAAAAAGGTTAAAAGAAACTTCTCTACCCTTAAGCCCTGTTCAGCTTCAAAATCCTTGAAAATTCATTTTCACATTACTCGATATCACTAAAATCAGAAATCTACAAATGATGTATCATTGACATTCGTGTTACATGTTTATAAACAACTGCTATCCTAGACAAAAACCTCCTGAAAAAAGGACACAAAATGTATGACATACTACTGAGCTAGCAGCTACAAAGTCAAGATGACAGCTTGCACAGAAAATAGATGATGATCAATAATTTCAGCGTTGTTATTCTTTCTCATGATTTTTTTTTTGATAAGTATTCTTTCTCATGATTAGATTGACCAAATAGCCTATATACTCAGGAAGTAACTTATTACATCTGTCTGGATCTCACTCTTCTTACAGTGGTCTTGGCTCCCGATTTGGCTCTATTCCTCCCTTTAATGCTTCATCAGTTACATATTTGTCTTGTTTCAAGCAACCATGCTCTTGCCGCCACCCCCCTGCACATGTTTTTCACTTTTGACTTCCTTTCCCCGTGAGGTTTGGTAATCTTTTCCTTCTATTTTTAATTTTTTTGTAGGGGATGGAACAGGGAGAACACGTTAATTTCAAATGAAACTGGGAGAGGGAATGAAAGAAGATGAAGAAAAAGAGAATTTTACAAAAGCAAGGTAATGGATTACATTTAAAAGATAGTACAAATCACCACTCAGAGTGAATTTATCTATTTGTTCCGCTTAACATATATCTAGTGGGCAGATTAACAGGACTTTCTTGTTAGCCATAAAATATGATATCTAATCTTGATACAACTGAAACTCATATAAAAAAAGTTACAATTGTTTTCCTTTCAAATGTATGCTTATGTGTCTGGTAGAAGCATCCTCAAAAATCAATTGTTAAACAAATTCATTAACTAATTATAGTTATGTGCTTTGATCAAAAAACAAAAGCATAACTTTAGAGAAAAGAAATGAAAATTAGTTTCAGTACCACTTCCATTCTTGTTCCAGATACAGCAGCATTTCATCATAGAAACTCGGCAACCAACTGAAGAACGAAATTGTGGACATATTTGATTGCGAATCATGACTACTTGAAAGCCTCTCTACTTCATACTTATCATTTGCAAGCTTACTAGATTGTTGCCTAAGGTCAAAATCTTCCCAGAGCTTCTTTATCTGTTTGAGATGGACTTTGATGTAGCAAAGCTCTAAAGACTTAAATCTCCCAATGCAATTGAGTATTCCCTGCATTTCTTGGGCAACATCAACCTAGAAAGTAGGATACTCAAATTGTAAAGAAAAGGTACTAGGGAATGAAAGAGAAAAGTGTGTGTGTGTGTATATATATATATATAAACTAGTTAACAATACAAGTAATCATATCATATACAAAAAAAGAAACAATTATGAGAAAGATTAAACAAAAATTACAGTAAGAAAGCCACCTTGCAATCGGTCAATGCATCTATCAAACGAGGCTGCACCATTGAGTCTAGTCTTTCTTCTAAGACTTCAAGCTGCCTTCTTATATTGGCAAATTCAGCAACCTGAAAATTTGGAGTTCATAAATCAAACTATTTTGACAATCCCTTAACAATGAAATTAAATGAATAGTTGAGATGAAATTGAGTGAATATTACCTCTCCAACAGCAGTCAGGCAGTGTCTCATATTAGCCAATGTTTCAGGAATGATCACCACTGGCAAAGACATCCTCAACAGTTGATCTCAGCTGAGTCAATCCAGCAGCATCCTGTTCGCATGCCACCATACTCCTTAGTAACCAATCACTACTAAAACTAGATAATCCTTTGCAGGAGTAACTGAAGAGACTGCTATTAAACTAGGTAATACCTGCAATGTCTCGTAAGCAGATTCCATTCTCCGTTTGACTGTATCAACTTTGGCAAGTGTAGCTTTGACTCTGCAGAGGACCCCTCTGCCTGAGAAAGAAATAAAAATTAGGATCTGGAATGATATTGGTGGGACAGAAATCAAAAATACTAACATTTTTATAGTTATGGATATGTGCATAGCTTTTTCGCATATTTGAATCATATTGACAAGCTGATAGCGAAATGACATCTCTGCAATTCATTCATAGATTAAATTATCACTTACAGCCAGAATTGCATTTTCCATAATTTCAATACATTGCCGAAATTACTTCTTAGTAAAACAAATGCATAAAAGAGTGACAAACATGCTAGTAGCTCAATGACATCTTTATTATCACCATATTGTATTTTTCTTAACCGTCAACTAGCTGCCAACATTCCAATCAGTAAAACAAAAGAATAACAAAACGCTGTAGTAAATGGTACCTTTTTGAGATATTGGAGGATAGAGGCAACAGATGAGTGAAGTGAAAGAGCGTCATCACGGAGGCGGATGACGTCACGAGTGGCGCGTGGGATGCGTAGAAGTGAAGTGGCATTCTACTCCTCTAAAGAGGCGGCGATCTCCTCGGAAACCATCTGGAGCTTCATTTCCAGATCCAACAAATGCTTGTCAAGCGGATCCTGCAGGTGCCTCTGCTGCACCGCACTGTTTATCCATTTCTTCGGATCGAAATTTTCGTCCGAAAACGCGCTCAGATCGACCATCATCTTTATTGATTATCTTCCTCCACAACTTGATCACGCCAGTGATTATAGAGTAGAATCAACTGAGTTTTCTGTCGAATATTTCTTCCCAATTTCTCAGTCCAAAATAATCGAGTAAAAATCACATCCAGCGATGAAAACTATAGTTCTGATTTGTATCATACTCATTCTTCTAAAATATATTTTTCTCTTTCTTAAACAACACATTCTTCAATAAATTAATATTACACGTAAATTCAAAACTTTTTATTATTTTTTTACTACATATTTTTCATCAAAACACAATTTAAAATGCATTCTTGGAAAAATAATTTGGCTCAAACAGGGTATTGATAACCATTAAAACAAGAAAATATCTCCACCTTTTTTTCTTAAATTTATTTGCAATCACATATTCTTAAAAATATAATATTTTACACATAAATTAAAAAAAAAATCTATTTTTTAATCAACACACATTCTAAAAAAAAAAAAATTATTATTCCAAAATTTATTTCTATCAATACTTTTTAGATTAAACAACGCAAAACCACCTAATATTGGGCATACTGTTGAAAACCCCCTATCTTTTGAAAATAACAAAACGTTCCTTTTTGAAACCTTTAATGCGAAATACCTCATACAGTTTATTTTCTCAATAAAAAGTTGTAAAATGGAAAATATACCCTCCTATTTAAATAAAACGAAAACTAAATTAAAAATTTAAAACTAATTATAATAATTATAGTCCCAAATTTTCTAAAAAGTGAAAAGAAATCCCAAATAAATTATTAAAAAATCAAAACTTAAAATAAAAAAATAATAATAATCATCTTCCACCACCACTTTCATCTCTTTCCAGCCAACCTTTTCTTCCAACCACCGTGGTCGCCGCCCAACCACCAACTCTAATAAATTTGGACATCTTAAACTAGATCACTTCTTCATTTCTTGTTTCCAATAAAATCACCACAAAAATAAAATCACTATACAGTAATAAACGCATAAAATATCCACTTCATGGAAGCTATAATCATAGAACCAAAAGGCTAATCTTGGACTGTCGGTAGAAAGAGTTAAATGTTGCAAAAATTACTAGTATCTTAAAAGATATAGCCAATAGCAATTTGCAAATTGGATCCTAAGTAAAGTCGTTCTTAAAATCATTTTAGTTTGTGAGAAGTGGTGTAGCTAGGCAGTGCTTCGTCTCAATGAATCCGAAGGATGTTATCTCTTCTGTGTTACCACAGATAACTACTTGCAAGTTCAACTATAGTAAGCAGTAACCATCTATAGTGGTCTAAAGTAGTTAAGACGGCTAGTCAACAAAGAAAGAAGATAGTTAAGGAAATTGCGTAATTGATGCATCATATTTGAAAAAATAAACATGTTCATCGAAATAAATCTATCCATGCAGTTTCCATGTAGCATATATAGCAAAAGACAGAATTTTTTTCCCTGGAGTTAAAGAGGACATTATGGAGCTAGAAATGCAATCGATTAAAGAGGCATATGTTGTCAGCTGTACACTTAAAACAAATATATTATTATAGGTAAATACTAAATTATAACATTATTAAGAAAATAAATGGGCATGATGTGAAAAATGATCATAAAATTACGCTGACGAGATTATGAGTTCATTCTTGACTTGCTCTACCCATTACATTTTACTTTGTCTACAAAAGTGCATAATTAGATGGAGGGAAAATGCTTGACGGATAAACCTTCCATAAATTATTACATCGTTATCTATAGAAGAAACCTAAAGATACAATAATGAAGGAGATGTATAACTGCGAAAATCTCTTCCATAATTTAATTGAATAGTTCCCTTTTCCATATCAAATATTCCTGCGTCATTGCCACCTCCACCTGGTTCATGGGAATAAAGCTCGAAATTATCATCCGTAAAGTAGATGCAATTAGCTTTGAAAGTTCCCTTACATTCTGACGAGGACAGTGATGTAGATACATTGTGGCCCAAGAACAAAGCTTGATCCCCCAAAGTATTCAATTCAACCAAACTATAGGCATATTTATTTCCCTCCCCAGGACATTCTTCTAGCCTCAAAATAGAGAAACCAGTTGTATAGTATCTGGACTTCATGTTGTTGTCATCATCACCTTCAAATAGGGTGCCTCCTCGAATACGAGAAACAAGCAAAAGATCTCCTGCTGATTCAACAAGATACTTTTGAATATAATCAAGTGTATTAGTTGGAGCAGGAGCCACCACTATTGCTTTTGGGCCATTATCGTCGTCAAGGTCACAAACAACTACAACTCCATGACAATCAACAGCATAAAATTTACCACTATAGTAAACAATATCATCATAACAACGGGAAGGGACCGTAATATTGGTCCAAACACTATCTCCTAGTCTTGCAAAAGCCAATATATCATGTTCTCCATAAATAGCAGCTACAATGCAATCTGGATTATAATTAGGTGAACTTTTCTTCATTCCAGGATTTGAGGACATCACTATCTTTCTCACAAAGAAATAATAGAAATCCTGTGGTGGACATTTGTCACTATAATCATACTGAACAGGGAAGGTCAGCATTGGTGGTAGGCAAATTTGCTGCCGAGAGAAGGGATGTAATAGATTGATTTGTAAATCGGTGCCAATTGTCATTAACCATCCATAACCTGCTCCAAAACACTTCCTCCCAATAGCTTCCGGCAACCTGAGTTCATATGTTATTGAAGTTAATAAGCTTAGAAAGTGACGAATGTGTACATCTTGTTCCCTCTTGGTATCCATGGTTTCAGCAAGCATAAGCCAAGGATATGTAATAGGCAATGGAGGTTTACTCTCTAGTATTAAAGTACTTGAATGCCATGATTTACAAACAGCACCAAAGAAAATAAAATCCTCCATGGAATGAGATCTTTCTGCTATAACACCCAAAATGTCTAATGGAAGTTCAGCCCAATCTGCCATGTCTGCAAAAGAAGTATGAAATCGTGGATTTACCGATTTATGTTCAACATAAAGATTCTTGTTAAAGGCGAGAAAACATAATTGAATTAAGTGACAAATACCTTAAAACGGAGAATATAGAATTCGGATCTTGCGAAAATTTTGAGTATTCTGCTGCAAATAGGAGAATTTTGCATTGGTTCTGCTGAATAGTCGTTGTTGATTTATAAGTTTTGTAACCCCGAACCTAGGAGGCGATAAATTTTAAGGAAATATGTGTGGCAATAAATTTTAAGGAAATATGTGCACCTTCAAAAATTTAATTTCTGGAAGAGAGAGGATTTCTTTTGTTTTCTATGTAAAGATACGGATTACCTTATTTAATTAGGATATATTACTACTATTGGTCCATGACTCATTAGGTTATGGAAAAATAAATCATCGTAATCTATATATATATATATATATATATAAAGAAATTAAAATTTAGATTTTTATTAAAATCAAAATCAACAATAAATTTTAACCACAAATTTTATGGATATTACAACTTTTCAATCACATATTTCATCAACTTTTATCAAAATCTACTAAAATTTTGATTTTAATTTTCACCAAACATGAGCTTTTTACCTTTCAAAGTTAACCTTTCTTATGATCAATTTGATGGTGTACATACACCAACTGACCATGGTTATATGGAAATAGAAAAGATAGGTTGGGAACTTAAATGCGAAAAAGAAAATTAGGCGTTTGGTACCAATTCTCATTTTCAACAGTAAATCAATTCTCATTTTCAACCACACATTCTTCAATAAAATAATATTTTCTATCACATCAATAATCTTATCTTCTTTTTCAACCACATATTTCCCATCATATTACTATTCAAAATCAATTCTTCCCCCAAAAAATCCCTACCAAACACACACTTAAAATGGGCACAGAAGTATATAGGTTGGGTGCCTTTCATTTTTTATATATATTTTTTTATCTTCCATTGCTTTACCGCTGTTACTGGGGTGAAAAAAAAACCCCTTCATTGTAAAATGTAAAAACTGTTGCCTTTGTGATGGTGGGATATCACCTTATCTAGCTCAGAAAAGATAATAAATTCGACATGTATGATTTTGGCATCTTTGAGGTCATAGTTGATGTGTCAACTCTTCCGTTTAGTAATAGATTTTTTTTCCCATCCTTGATTATGTCGTTCTTGTCTTGATCATTTTGCATTGAGTATAAAGTAGTGTTTTAAAAAGCGTAAAGTGTAAAAACAAAGTTCCTTATTTTAATGTTATTTTAAATTTTTAAATCAATCTAAAAAGTATTTAATAATTAAAAAAGCATAAAAAAGGTTTTAAAAAAATGTAAAACACAAAAAATGCACCTAGGCACAAAAAAAATAAAGCAAAAAACAAAAAATAAATAAAACGCTAAAAAGCAAGAGACGAGGCATTTTACGCCCGTTTCACGCCTATGCATCGCTTTTTAGAAAACTGATATAAAGTAATGATTGTAGTTGTAAGTTGTAACTACTTGAAGAGTGTGATTATCTTCAAGAACATGTTTTTCACTGAATACATTTTGACTACAATGTTTGTCCGTGGTTTGTAGTCCATTACGTTCAACACCATAATTTTTATGAGCTACTCTTAATTTTTGTGTTACTCATATCATCCTCATAGAAAACATGTAATTGTAACAACACAAGGATGTTACACTCTTCTAATGCCGTTAATAGAAAATAGTTACTAAATAAAGTCATGTTGATATCTAAGATTGAAAAGCTGAATCGACGAATAAAGAAATACTTAGATAAAGAAAATTCACATTCTGCATTACTATTTCCATGAGGATACGAGGAATCTCCAATGACACGACTCACGACTTTTACGGGAAATGCACGTAAACTGATATTTTGAGTGCATTCTATGAGCAGTCTCAGAAATACCATTTTGGTCTTAAGTCCATTTCTTTCTCCGTCAATTCCCTATACTGATACCACTCCCCTACAGCATTCCCGACTGGTAAAGGAGGTCGAACAAAAATCTCTACTGGCTTGGGAACATGGACTAATAAAGATAGCTCTTCAACCGTTTCTCCTTCACTTGAATCAGCAGTTCTAAGAAACTGGTTTACTGGTTCAACCGAAATCCACCCAAGACCGGATATAGCCACATCACAAGCCGGCCTATGGAAGCAAGAGGAGGAAGAATAAGTCTTAGTCATACAGTCGATGCATCAGCATCTCTTATAAATTTACTACCAGCAAGAAATTGTTACGACTTAAGCAAAACTTTTTCCTCACTTCTCGAAATCTTTGTACTTTATTTCCAACTCCCGCTTAGTTTCGAGTCCCATCTAGTTGTCTAGCTTCTGTTTTCCAGTTGGCATTTATAGCATTCAAAACGCCTAAAAGTTCTACCCATTTGGACAAGCCATTCGGACGTCCGGATCATCCAGACGAGTCAAACTAGCCATTGGGTTATAACGATCAAAAAAATGACCGTTGGAGTTTCTGGCCATCCGGACGTCCGGGTGGTCAACCGGACGTCCAGATTGACCGTTGATAATTGACTTTGACCGTTGACTTTTTTTTTTTGAAAATATGATCTAAGTTCAAATACCACTTTGAAAAATTAATATTACTTTTGATCAAAAATATTTTATGCAAGTGATATGAGAATAACTCTTTATGCACAAAATGATTTTTGAGTTATTGTCATTCATTACTAAAGATCAAAGTGTTATACATTTACATATGATCTCGAAATCCTAGTCTTTGATCTTGTTTCGAAGTTTCTTTCATTGTTTGGCTTTAATGTTTGACTTCGATCTTGACCTTCTTCATGAGCCCGATTTAATAGTCTTAATTTTGATCTTTTAGGCTCTCGTCTTGAATGGTTTGACTTGAATGCTTAATTTCATTTTGATCTTCATTTCGAGTCCGATTTATGATGTGTTGATTTTGTAAATGCTTGATAGATTTTAACATCACTCAAAATAAATTGTTAGAAACAATATTAATCTTGTTTGCTATAATCAAAACATTAAAGATGAAATCGACCATAGGTCAACACCTTAAACCAAAATCGTGTTTAAGTAAAATGCGAGAATGTGCAGTAATGAGCTACCCTTGTCACATTCATAAAAGGTAATTGGGCTAAATTAATTGGGCTGAGCACATAAGATGTTAAGCATATTTTTAACAGATACCTATACGAATGCAAAGAAACATACTAGGGATGGCAACCTGCACAACTCAAAGCTATTGTACGAAAGCGCTGACCAATTTTTTTTAGGGATAGTTTGATTGTGATTTTAATCACATTTTTATTAAAGTTTGACAATTTGAAAGCATCTCATTCAATTAAAATATTAAGCCACACAGACTCACCACTTACTTTTTTTTTTTTTGTTTTTGAAATGGACTTTCATTCATCAAATCGAAGTACATCTGTGACTTTACAATACAAGAAAAACCCGACTTAAAGCCAAACTACGCAATCTGCACTGGAGCACCCCCGCACGTAAAGTAGCAGACATTGTCTAAACTTCCACACCTCTCCGAAAAGAGGAAGAGCACTCAAAAATCTTGAGTCTCCACAATGGACCAAAAGTCCAAAAGCCAACCCACAACAAACCAAACTAAACTACACAAACTAAAACACAATCTAAACAACACCAACCAAACACAAAAAAAAAAAAAGAACAACAGCAGCAACTAAAAACTAAAATCTGCCGGCAGAGACACGACGGCACTCCCCCTTCGGCAATTGCATCACGAAGACCAGCTGAACCGAGGACCTAGCTTGCGTACAGAAACACAACCCCCACAGCGGTGGCCAGCCGTACGGAGTTTGGCCATACCTCATTCACCTGCACTGACCCGGAGAGAGGAGCCACCACGCCACCCAAATGTTGAATCCCACTGTATCATTAAATCTACTTTTCCATTATCTCCGAGTAGGCATCCGTAATGACTATTATGCCTCTTATTGCATTTTCCCCAAACACTACCCAATTTATTTCCGTTTGTGATCATAATGAAGGGATATATCTGTCATTACCACGACAATTGATTGCTGAGGTTAGATTAGAAGTCGATATTTTTGCCAACATAATATAAATTATTTTTCAATGGACCCACACTTCGGTACCAAAGAATCCATTTTTTTGCTAAAAACAAGCACAAGACTTTGATTTACTGTTATGCACTTCAAAGTCCAAGTTCTATGGGGGTAAGCATTAAGTACACGTAAGCAAGAACCACGACTAATGGTGATATCCAGCCATCAAGTTGGACTGCTAGTAAGAAAATCTGATTATTCTGAACGAATTAATCCACTCAAACAGGGAATTGGAAACAGGGATAGAAAACAGACATAGTTGGCAGCTTGTGATTGGGCGGTTTTTTTCCAAATTTTTCCATCTCCCAATGAATTGCTGCCAAGTGTATCTGTTTGCATCTTTCTAACTTTGATTTACTTGTTTGATTTATTCGACACTGATATAAAATAGAAAAATAGACACATTTGTTCCCCTACTCTCTCCATACGAAAATCTGAAACAAATTCATGGCTGTTATGGTTGTAGCAACAAGTGAAGGGGGGCAATACAATGGCAAGATTACATGGTTCGTGTTGCTATCTTCTCTTGTTGCTGCAACCGGGGGGATAATCTTCGGCTATGATATCGGAATTTCAGGTGGAGTGACCTCAATGGAACCATTTCTCAAGAAATTCTTTCCAGAAGTGTACCATAAGATGAAGGAAGATAGTAACATTAGCAACTACTGCAAATTTGATAGCCAATTGCTGACATCTTTCACCTCATCGCTCTATGTAGCTGGCCTTATTGCTTGTTTCTTTGCTTCGACAGTAACTAAGGTCTTTGGGCGCAAGCCGTCAATCCTCATAGGTGGTGCTGCATTTCTAACCGGTGCTGCCCTTGGCGGTGCTGCTAGTAATGTATACATGTTAATATTTGGTCGAGTTCTTCTTGGAATTGGTGTTGGTTTTGCTAACCAGGTGTGTACTCTTTTGTCAAGATCTGCCACTATTGGTTCCATGAATTTCTATCCTGCACAAGAAAATGAAATAAGTTACTTCTTAGAAGTTACAAAAGGGTATTACCTACACGCTGGATGCTAGCAGAAAAATAAGTAAATAATAAGAAATATGAGCAAAATCTAAATTTTTCCAGTTTGATCATAGCTAACATATTACAGTTATTCTGATGCTTGCAGTCAGTCCCCTTGTACCTTTCAGAAATAGCGCTAGCAAGATAATAGAGGAGCTTTTAACATGAGTTTCCAACTCTGTGTTTGCATTGGTTTTATCTAGGGCTGTTAATAAATTGAATTTTGATCTGAATCCGATGAAATTAATGGGGGATGGATTTAGGGTCTTAGTCCGATAATCCGATCAAGATCCGAATCCGATAATCTGTTAACTAAATGGATCAAATATGGATGTAGGCCAATCCGATCCGATAACAATCCGATCTGATTTGTTATAAATAATTGAGTCGGTAAAATATTTTTATGGCATATTATTTGTCACTAAAATAAATGAGAAAATAAATAAATTTAGAATAAATATGTAATCAAATTCAAAACATAAAAAATTGAAAAATTTATAATTATTAAACATGTTTAAGAATTGGAAATTTGAAAAAAAAAATTGATTTCAACTAATGTTTTAAAAATCGATCCGACATTGATTAGGAAAAGGAAGAGGGTCAATGGTCAAAAAATCGAATTGGGGTCGAATCGGTATCGAACCAATTGTCAAATTGAATAAATAAATATACAGATAAATGTAAAATATTATAAAAGCAATAGATTTTTTTTAAATTTTAGTTTACTAATATAAAGTAAATAAATATCTATATTTTTCTTAATTAAATTTATTATTATAATTTATTTTACAACTTCAGAAACTAATAATTAATATGTAACAAATAATTTGATTTGTTAATGGAAATAATGAAATAAAATATTTATATTTAGAATTGAAATTCAATTTTACCTCATCCCACATCGAATGTCAATAAAAAATTAGAAGAGAATTTCTCCTTTAAAAATGAGCACCATGATGGTAGAAATCACTATTGGACTTGCTAGTAAAAGCAGGTGGACCTCAAATTAGTTCAAAATTTTTTAAAGAACATTGATTTTTTTTCCTTATTTTTATTAATTTTGGATCGGATTATCGGATCGGATATCCGATAATATAGCAAATCGGATATGGATTTAATAATCAAATATCCGTTGGATTATCGGATCGGATATAGGCATATCCGGTCCATTTACAGTCCTAGTTTTATCTCGGCGAACCTTTTAAACTATGGAACTGCAAAGATCAAATGAGGCTGGGATGGCGAATTTCCCTGGCGATGGCTGGGGCCCCAGCTTTAGTTCTAACTGTAGGGTCATTATTCCTTCCCGAGATGCCCAACAGTTTAATTCATCGTGGCAATGGTCATGAAAAAGCCAAGCGGATTCTGCAACGAGTACGAGGCACCGATGATGTCCAAGCAGAACTCGATGATATGATAGAAGCAAGTAATAAAGCAAAAGTCATAAAACACCCATTCAAAAACATCATACAAAGAAAATATAGGCCTCGACTCGTAATGTCCATAGCAATATCATTCTCCGTGCAAGTGACGGGTATTAATGTGATCACCTTGTTAGTTTTTCTTCCCATGAAGTTCGGTTATTCAGTAACAAAACCGAATTTGGAAGTGGTCCACATTTTCCATTTCTTAGGGACGTGAGTAATGTTCAAAATAACGTCCCAACTGCCTTCCCCACGTTTGTGTTCAGTTGAGAACAGTTCTGTGATGGGCAGAACTTGTATATATTCAGATTTTCAACCGGTTGGGTCCTTAAGCCTTTCAATCTCCTACAGTTGAAAATACGCCATCTAATTGAGGTTGAGACAAGTTTAGAAGTACCTAAATCCGAACCTTTAAGCGTGTGATAAGCAATGGCTGGAGGTATGTTTTTTGGTTCCGTTTTATTCCGCATTTGAACCATATGCTTTTTCGGATCATTGAAGCATGTTTAGATCGCCTAGATATTGCTTACAGTTGGTATCAGAGCCATATTTGCCTCTGCCTTGCTCATTTTCGTCTATGGTTACGAATCAATAGTAAACTGGATTTCTAACATTCTGGGATTTGAAACATGATTTTTAGCATCTAGAAGGTGTAGAAACCGTTGGATTTTTATTCGGGTTGCAACCGGGTCAAAATGACCCGGCTGGAGGTTCAAGACGACTTTTAAATAAAAAAAAATTGAAAAGGAAAGATGTTATTTCAGTCCATCTGCTGTCAATTAACGAAGCACAGTAAGAGCATTTCTTTATCCTTTGCTTTGACCAATAGTTTCCAGTGTATGGGGCCCATTGAATGATATAAATTCAACAAATTGCGGCTGGTGTCATGCAAAATTGTCCCAAATGCTATCAAAATAAAATATAAATGGGAGTTGGCGAGCAACAGTGAATGTCATTTCCTTTTTGAATGTAAAATGCAAATCCATTAAAAACGCACAAAGCGGATACAAGGAGAAGAACCTCCAACACATCGCCCTCCTAAGAGAGATTAAGTGCTATCCTAGAGCAGCAAGACCACAACTATACAGGACACAACAACATACAAACCAGACCACGAAAACAATACACGACCCAACACAGACACAGCCACAAAAAGTCTAAAAAATATGTGACTTTACAGTGCAAGAAAATCTCGACTGAAAGCAACTACACAATCAGCACTTACGCCCCTCCGCACACGAAGTAACGGGCATTGTCTAGACTTCACAACCAACAATCCAAAACAACACAAGCTGAACAAACTAAGCAGCACAATCCAAACAACACAAACACCAAACAACCAGCAAACAACCAAAAATCAAACACCACCAATCCAACACCAACAAATCAACACACATACAACACACCCCCAACACCACGCCAAGGCCATCACTGGAATCCAGCCAAAAAGGCCCAACCGGTCGTGCCCGACAGCAGTAACCTTCGCCAGCTTCGACCGCACGAGACCGCAAGCCAAACCTCACTCGCCCCTCCCAACGACCAAAGCTCCACGAAGACAACCACCCAAGCCAACCGGTCCAAACCACCGCACCGCCCAAAGCCAAGCCTGCGAAAACTCACCAGACCACAGCCAACAGAAAAAAAAGGGAAAGGGAAAAAACAGGGAAAGAAGACAGGGAGTGGTGGGAGCCGAAGCTCCCACCCCCCTTCGAGCTCGCGCAAGAGAGAGGTAATGTCATTTCCTTATGTTGTAGATATTATGGTTTTGTTTAACGTGCTAAATTATTTATTTTGGTTGCCTTGCATGTATAATTTTTATTGCTATGTTATACATGCAATATTAAGTTAAATTATTTAGTACATTAAAGTCTTAATTTTGTGTTCATATTGCCTATGGTTTTATGCAATTTATATGAGCATATTTTGTGAATTAAATTAAATGTCGAGTGATCCATATAATTTAAATTAATTGGGGAGTAGCCACAACATCCTTAATTATGCAAAATTATATATAAATGTATATGATCACATAGTGAATAACGACATTAACTGTGGTTAATCATATTTAATATAATAAATTTTATCACACATGAACTTTTATTATATTTGTATGATCAACCAGGATAAAATATTAAATTATTTTCCTAATTACCCACATGAATTAGGAATTGGAGCATGATTTAATAGTTTTATCATAAAGTTTATACATTAATCTAATTGAGTAAGACTTTAGCCCACATGCAAGTTTTATGTCACTAGATTAATATTTTGAAGCATGAGTTTACATTGGTAAAGCATGATTAATGTTTGTTAGTCTTAAGTTGAATTGTAAGATGTATATTTAATTTATGTAGCTTTGCAACCTGCTAATTTCTCTGATATTCGTTGCGATATTCCCGAATTAAAGGGTGATAACTATAAAGTATGGAAGGAGAGAATTCTTCTTCATTTGGGGGTGGATGGACATTGATTTTGCCATTAGGAAAGACGAATAAAAAATCACTCCGACCAGCACTCCTGCTGAAATTGCTCTTTATGAACGATGGGAGCGATCCAATCGCCTCAGTATGATGTTCATAAAGACCTGCTGGTATTCGTGGTTCCGTCGAATAGCATAAAAATGTCAAGGCATTGCTGAAGGCTATTAATGAGCAGTTTGAGACTTCAGATAAAGCACTTGCCAGCACCCTGATTATGAAGTTTTCATCCATGAGGATCACTACTGTGAGAGGTGTGCGTGAGCACATCATGCAAATGAGGGATATTGTGGCTCAATTGAAGACTCTTGAGGTTGATATGTCTGAGTCCTTTATTGTGCACTATATTTTGAACACTCTTCCACATCAATATGAACCTTTCAAGATATCCTATAACACACATAAGGATAAGTGGTCAATTAATGAACTTCTGGCCATGTGTGTTTAAGAAGAAGGGATGCTGACAATGGAAATGGGTGAAAGTGCAGCGATGACAACGCAAGGAAAGGACGTAAATCAAGCCAAAAAGAAAGGAAAAGGTAAAATACCGATCCAATGTGGAATATAAAAGGAATCCAAGTGCTTCTTCTGTGAAAAGAAAGAACATATGAGTAAGGATTGCACCAAATTCCAGAAATGGTTTGAGAAGAAAGGTAACCCAATCTCATTTATCTGTTATGAATCTAATATGGTTGATGTCGTTTATAACACATGGTGGATTGATTAATGGTTTGAGAAGAAATGTAACCCAATGTCATTTATCTGTTATGAATCTAATATGGTTGATGTCGTTTATAACACATGGTGGATTGATTCTCGTTCTACAATCCATATTTCAAATACCTTGCAGGCTATGCGATACCTAAGGAAGCCATTAGGAAGTGAGCAAGGCATCTATTCAAGAAACAAGATGCGTTCACATGTGGAGGCTATTGGAACATGTAGTTTAACCTTTAAGTAGTGGTTTTATTTTAAATTTGGAAAAGACATTTTATATTCCAAGTTTTTCTAGGAATTTGATTTCAGTTTCAAGATTTGTACCTTTGGATTATTCCTTTAATTTTTCAGAAACATCTTTTAATTTATTTTATAAATCTAATCTTGTTGGGAATGATACATTGTCTGATTGTCTTTTTTTCTATTAATTTACAAAATAATACTACTTATAATGCTATGCGTGTTTACACTAGTATGAAACAATGTGTTATGAATGAAGATTCCTCTATATTGTGGCACTGGAGATGGGGACATATGTCCATCGAAAGGATTAAGAGATTGGTAAATGATGAAGTACTTAGTACTTTGGATTTTAGTGATTTCGACACTTGTGTGGACTGCATTAAGGGAAAGCAAACCAACAAGTCCAAGAAAGGTGCTAAGAGGAGTACAGACTTCTTAGAGATCATACATTCAGATATTTGTAGTTCAAACATGGACTCATATTGTCCGAAATACTTCATCTCTTTCGTTGATGTGTAGAATACTATGGTCGATACACCGAGGATGGACAAGCACCTGGACCATTTGCGAAATTTCTTCAAGAGCATGGGATAGTTGCCCAATACACCATGCCTGGTTCTTCGGACCAAAATAGTGTAGCAGAAAGAAGAAACCGAACTTTAATGGACGTGGTGAGGAGTATGCGAAGTAACTCCGAATTTCCTGAATTCTTGTGGACTGAAGCTCTTAAAACGGTAGTGTATATATTAAATCGAGTTCCAACCAAGGTTGTCCCAAAGACACCACTTGAATTATTTAAAGGTTGGAAACCGAATCTGCGACATATACGCATTTGGGAATGCCCATCTGAAGTAAAAGTTTATAACCCACAAGAAAAGAAGCTAGACCCAAGGACCATTAGTGGATATTTCATTGGATATGCCGAAAGGTCAAGGGTACAGTTTCTATTGTCCATCTCACAGCACTAGGATTGTGGAGTCAAGAAATGCAAAGTTTCTTGAGAATGACTTGATTAGTGGGAGCGATCGATTCCAGGATATTGCTTCCGAAAGGAATCATATCGATGCTCGACCTTCCACTTCAAGTGACAGATTAATTATCATTCACAACACCCCTCAAGTTCAAACAGGTGTTGGACAACCAATTGTTGAAGTTCCACAAGTTGCTCATGACAATCCAGTAGATCCAAATCTTCAAGAATTGCCAGAAATTATTAAACAACCGGTTGAACAACATGATCCTCATGAAAATGTTGATACAACATTAAGGAGATCTACTAGAGCAAGGAAATTAGCGTTTCCTAGTGATTATGTTGTGTATCTGCAAGAATCAGACTATAACATTGGAGCCGAAAATGATTCTGAAACGTTTCACAAGCCATGAATTGTATAGAATCAAGTTTGTGGTACGATGCCATGAAAGATAAGATGGATTCTATGGCATCTAATGGAGTCTGGGATCTTATTGAGTTGCCTGATGGTGCAAAAGCCATATGATGTAAATGGGTCTATAAAATGAAGAAAGACTCATTAGGAAACTTTGAAAGATATAAAGCAAGACTCGTTGCTAAAGGATTCACTCAAAAGGAAGGAATCGACTACAAGGAGACCTTCTTTCCTGTATCAAAGAAAGATTCACTTTGTATCATCATGGAATTGGTTGCACATTTCGATTTTGAGTTGCAACAAATGGATGTGAAAATGGCATTTCTTAATGGAAATCTAGAGAAAGAGGTTTACATGAAACAACCAGAAGGATTTTCCTCTAGTGGTAGTGAGCATTTGGTATGCAAACTCAAGAAATCTATATATGGAATGCTGATTTTAGTTGTGTAATATCAAGTGTCATCCGATGAACTGCTATTTATATGAGAACAATAAATTGATTAACGAAGTTAATCAGAAAAGGAGGCACATGATATATCTTAATTTGTAGAGACAGAGTTGCACTAATGCCATGATATTTATAGAATACAAAAGTAGATTTCCTTCTACTAATTATTTTTGGTTTATGGTAATTAGAATGCAAGATTATACATCCAGAAACTTGATTTCTATATTTTTATTTGCATCTGAAATATTTCATCACTCTCAAAGCTCACACTCTAAATATCATGGAGAGAGAGCTATGCTTGAGAGTCGTTTAAATAGGGAAGTGATGGTGATGTCCAAAGTAAAGCATGAGAACCTTGTTAAGGTGAGAGAGATGGATGCAATTGCAATTTTTTCTAAGATTTCTTTTGCTCGTCAGTGTTGAAATAGGTGCTTCAAATTTGTCTATCCCTGCTTTATACTCCAACATGGGCAGTGGTTGTTGTGTGTGCTACGATAATATAATCTCAATTGCCTTGTGATGGTGCGGCTAAGGTTGGAGAGTCAAATTTGTGTTCCGTGATCGTCGTAGCGGGGAGGCTTTGATCGAGGGACTGGAGATCATGGGTGTACTAGAGGAGAATATGGTACTAATATGGAACGGTGTTCTTTTCGGCTTGCGATTCGTTTTTCTTCCTTTTCCTCATAATTTTTCTGCAGATTAATGTGCTCATCTTCAATTTTATGGGTCTATATGTCTTTGTATTTCATTTAATTTGTGTATTTCATTTGATTGATTTTATTTTTGTTGTTGATGAGACCGTTCTCTGCAAATTGTCTTACTCATTCCTTGATTTGTATGTTGTTGGTCTTGTTGGTTTTCTGCAGGTTTTGTGCTACGGAATCTACTTTTGAAAAAGGTAAGCTTTACTATTTTCAGAACACATAAACCCTAAAGATTTAACTTCCTTCGATAATTTTAGTACCTTTAATTGAATAGAGGCTTTGTTTCGACATCATTGGTTGAAAGCAATGTTCTAAAATGCGTAATGCGTTGCGATGCGTCGATGTCGAGAATCAAGAATCACAAGTTTAGGCGAGTCAATGCGAAGAATAAGCGCCATAATGCGTTTCGTATTTTTAAGACATTAAATATATTTTTATATAAAAAATATATTTGTTAATATATCATAAAAAATAGATTTTTTTTAAAAAAAGGGATTATGCGCACCATTATTCTCGCATTTTAGAACAAAACGCATTTTTCGCGCATACCCTGAATTCAACGCGTTTTTTACCCGCATCGCGCCTAGGCGGCGCATTTTCGCACATTTTAGAACATGGGTTGCAAGGAAGATTTTTATTTATTTATTTATTTTCCACTACCCTGGCCGTATGTGCACCATTGGGCAACTTAAAGCAAATTCATGAGTTCCTTTTGATTCGAAAAATATATGAAAGTTAATACTTGGATAGTTGGATATCTTGATTATTAAATCCAACACACTTAATGAATGTTAAATCTTATTGCGATTTAATAAGCATACTATGTAAATTGATTGTTGAAGTTGTCCGACAAGCTAACTTACAATGGTAGTATTCATCTCCTGAGATATATATTAATTGATCCTGATGCATTATGTAGAATCTTGGTGTATAAATTTTAACTTTCTTTTCTCATACCAAGATTTTAGAATAGTTGATGCATCGAGGATTTAACCAAATAAAATCATACAAGCAAAAAAAAAAAAATGCACCTCAACAAGGTTTCTGATCTGGGCAACTCTATTGTTTACTACCTCATGTGTCTTCATCAATGCAGATGCTGATTATAATGATATTTATAATTGTCTAATTTGATGATGTGTTCACTTGTTTTTGTTTACAGTTTATATTCATTTGGTTTGTGATGCTAAAGATAAAGGTCTCAGGGTCCTCAGCGTCAAAGGACGAGTAAGAATGCTGATTAAGGCTTTTCACATCACTACTAGGAAGTAGGGCGGGGCAAAACCCGCCGAACCCGATCCAACCCGACCACTTTGGGTCGATTTTTAGTTATTTTTGGATGGGTTTCGAGTACTGGGTTGCGTAACTGGGTCGGGTTGGGTTGTGGGTTAAATAAAAAAGTGAAAATTACCTGATTCCCTACTTTTGGAGATTCAAATTCTAAAATCAGATTTCATGTTTTAATTTTCAAAAATCAGATATTTTATATTTAGATAAAGATTTTTTATATTTAATTAAATATTAATAATAATATTATAAAAATTAATTTATATTCACCCACCCACCCCTAAAATTTAATTATCAAACCCTAACTCGCCCCCGTTTCTCTCATCTCATCTCTCTCAAACCCGATTTGAAACTGTCGCCTCCGCCTTGCTCGCTGCAGTAACCCAATCGTCGGACCACCACTGTTGCGACGATGATTTGCACCTCTCCTCGGCGATTTGTAGTCATCCCTACATGATACAACTCGTTATTATTCGTTGGGAAAAAGTACTTACAGAGATGAGGAGAGTGTGGTTATCGATCGATCCACAAAAAGGCATTAGTGTATTTCTAGGAGTGATCTTAGAGAGAGAGAGCTTGACCCGATGGCATTGGCGGCTTAAGAGCGGTACCGCTGCTGGAGCAGAGGGTACGAATGGCGTCGGACTCTTCGGGGACAAGCCACGACCATAAAGCAGAGGGTACGAACGGTGTCATCCCTTTCCGTCGACTTCACCATCTCCATCCCGTCGTCGACACACCCTCTGCAAACGTCCTCCACGCCGACGACAAGTGCTGGACTTCAGCAAACATCCCTCACTTTTGATTTTTGTTGATTTTGAGGATTACACGAGTGCTGGACTTCTAATCACCATACCATTGCCATTGATTTTCTGATTTGAGGAGTGCTAGGATTCTGATTGTTTCTGTTGTTTTTGTTGGTGATTGGTGGTCAAAATGAAAATCATGGCTTCTCCCTCTATTTTGTTGGTTTTTATTGGTTGTTGGAGTGGTTTTTATTCGATGTATTTTATGCTCTTTTTATTGGTGGTTGTTGGTGTCATGTAAACGGCGGTGGTAGTGGTGACGATTGTGCAGATTTTGGATCTTTGTTTTGTGGTGGTTGTGCAGTGATTTTATTTGGCAGCGAAGAGTTCTGTGACATAATCTAACTTCATAAACTAACACCAAACTAAGTTCAAAGTTATTTCCCGTAAATACAATGACAGATTTGTCGGCCCATTTACGAAGAATTGTAGCATAACCGAAAAACAGCCTTTAACACCCAATAATTCATAAACACAATCCGAACAATGCATAATCTAAAACTCCACAAACTTTAGAAGTAGTCAACTGAAACCCATCCCCAATAATGCATAAACTAAAAATCCAAACAACACATAATGTAAATCTTCACACACTGCTCAACTCGTGAAATTGAAACCCAAATCTCAAAAAACAAAAAATAATGTAAATGTTCTTTTAGAACTCCTTAACCTGAAACCAAATTAAAAAAAAAAAAAGCTTCACGCACAGCCCAACTCACGAAATTGAAACCCAAATCTAAAAAAGAAACGCAACCCATTTACGAAGGAGAGTTGCATTAGTGATACCGTCGTCGCATTTAAGATACCGACTTGATCTGCGTACTCCTTCACTCATCTCAGCCGGAGGAGAGTGGGTGAACCTCAGATCTAGATCTAAAAGTGAAGGGGGATTTTCCTGGGTCGGATTCGCTCCTGTGTCGAGGGATTGAGAGTAGGAGAGTGAAAGTGAAATGCGGGAGCGGGAGGGGGAGGGGGGGGGGGGGAACCAAAGTGATAGGTTTTAATTTCAATTTTGGGGGTTTTTCTTCTTTTTTTTTTTAACTTACGCGAGAAATTGGATTTTACCTTCAAAAAATCGCCAACTCAGCATTTTGGACACCATTATGGATCCTTAATATACATGTAGCATTATCCATCTCGCGTCTTCTATCTTCACTCCACTCCACTCCACTCCACTCCCGCCACAGCCAGCCCTAGATCTCGTCTCGTGCTTCTCCAAATGGATCTCCTTAACCTTAACTACGGTTCCATTGTCACTGCACAACTTGCATCTTCTACCTCGCTTCTCCCTGCATAGCATTGGCTTCTTCGAAATTGTTGCAAAAAATGAAAGTTTCCAGAATTGACTTGCTAAAGAGAAAAACAGAATATAATAATCTAAACGAGTATGAACAGAATGCATTAAACGAGCAAAACATAAAACTTAAAACAACTGCAGAATTCGGAATGAGGATGATCGAGGCGAGAATTAGGCTCTCTGTCCTTAAGACATTTTTACCCCGTCACACGGTGCTTACGGTATGTGGTAAAGCGTCTCCCAAGATACAACGATCGAACACTTGCAGAATCAGCACTTCGACTGCAAGACAGCGAACCAGAACCGGAAGTACTCTCTGTAGACTAATGTAGAAAAGAAAATGGAAGAATGTATGTATGCAGAATGAACTCGTGTATTTTCTGTGTTTGTTGGTGTGTTGAAATGAAAGCCTGAGTTGACGGTTGAGCCTTGTACAACTCCCCACTTTGAGCAGTTTCACCACTCATGCCCACTTAACTCACAGTTGAGCAGTTAAGACGTCCACTTAACTCACCGTTTTCGTAAACTGATGGTTCGGTTAATAAACCGTGAAAATGGAGGGAATAAATTGAATTCAGATAAAAAATTTAAATAAATTTTATCCAAAAAATTAATATTGACGTGGACCCAAGCCCAGGTCCAGGCCCACGACCCGAGCTCGTGCCGTGCCGAGCGAGCCGAGCGGATGGACGGCGGCGGCGGCGCGCGTGTGGCCTTTAGTTAGTCTAGACATTGTCTAAAACTCCCCCTTTTCAAAGACTATTGGTACCCCTTGGGATCCAAACCCATTTCCAAACTTGAAGTTTATTAAGTGGTTCAAGGTTGTGTTTGCAACCTATGTGGGATTTGAACAGTTTTTCCAATTCTTTCCCATTTATTCCTCTTATTTAGTGTCCAACTTTCAACCATAATTTCTCATTCATATTGAAATGGTTTTTCACAATTAAATATTCTACACCCATCTACTCAGAACGTAGAATTTAACTGAACATTTATTTCGACAATTCGAACATTGGGTCCCACCAAAATTTGTGGTCAAAGTTGACCCACTTGGCACCATTTCCAACACATAGTTGATGAAGTCTGAGATCCTGAGAATGAGCTATTGGCACCAGCAATTAAAGGCACAATTAATGTACTCACGACAGCAAAAGAACTCGAGGTTAGGCATGTGATGGTGACCTCATCCATATCTGCCATCATCCAATAGATCTAACGCTTTGGACAACACATGGGTTGCTACGTTTCTTTGAGATCTCAGTCTTTGTCATTTGGTATGATTCAGCGAGTGATCAGACACTGCGCCCTTCAAGGCCTAAACGTATTGTGAGTATTTTCCTTCAATTTCTATTTGAAAATCGAACAAGGCAGTTGTATATTTTTGTCCTTTTTTTTAATTTTTACTGTGTATTAGATGTGTTGTAGAAGAAAGTCTTGTTGTATTGTAGATTCTAATTGGCGGGTTCCAGTTTTTCCCTGTGTATTAGAATTTTAGGACGTGGGTCATACTTATTTTCCTTGTTCAAGTACAATTATGGATGAGTTTTGGACTTCAGACCTGTTTTTCTAATTTATTGGTGTGAACTCTGCAATAAAGCTATCATTTTTAGTTTTTTCTATGAGCTTATGATCTGTGTTGTATTGTGCTTAATTTTAACTTTTTGTGGTTTTGTTTTTTATTTGTAGGAGAGACTGGTGATTGGAGATTTGGAGAGTTTTAGCCAGAATGCTGTTTGTTTCCATTTTGGATGTTGAGGAATAGGTGGTACATAGGGATGAAATGAGGGATGTTATCAAGACTGATAAGTTTTCTGCAGAAATGCTGGCAGCGTACATCGGACCGTCATATGCACACTGGTACTGATACAACTGGCCCGCAAGATGGTTTACTCTGGTATAAAGATTCTGGGCAGCAGTTTATTGGTGATTTCTCCATGGTTGTGCAAGCACGTGATGGTGAATGGAACTGTATGCTTGAATAAAAAAAAAGGTAATAAAAAAAAACCTGGAGTGGCAAGCTACTACGATTTGGATATAAACTTGTGTCCTGTATTCATAGAAATGCTGAGTGAAATGAAATATTATGTTGGATTCGAGATTGTGATATTGCCCTTGTACAAAAATATTGAAATTTTTGGTCCTAGAATGTCAGATAAATTGTGCAAACAGATTCTTCTTTGCATTTATCAGGAGGCTATTGAGGATATTACCATGAGGATGCATGCAAGAATGGCAAAATTTATATGCAAGGAGGTATATCTCAACATGCTTGCGGTAGTTTATCAATGATCTGGCAGAATAATAAAATATGTTTCCTTGTTTTCTACTTGTCTTTTGGTGAATTGAGATTATTTTGTATTGTGATGCTTGATTTGTAAACAAATACTCAATTGAATACTTGTTGATCATTTGAATTTCCAATTAATCAAGATTTGATTAGCTTTATGTTTAGTTTCTTTAAATCTAAATTGTTCTATTTTATATATTCATCTCAATACATATGGACACAATTATACACAATTTTTGTAGATGATATGCACTGTCAATTTCTTGAAATTCTTCGCAGTCTTTTGGATTCATATACATCAGCGCCATCTGTGAACAAATGGCGAACTACAAACCGACCAACCCGACCCAACCTGACCAAACTTGATTGAGTTGGGTTGGGTTTAATTACATAATTTGGTTGAGTTGGGTTGAGTTTTTTCCAAATCGAATATGTTGGGTTGGTTTTGGGTTGAGTAAAAACCCGACCCAACCCACGCCCACCCCTACATAAGAACTCACTTTTTGGTGAAACGAGAAGTGAGGGGGGAATTAAAACGATTTAGAAGTTGTATGGCAACATCAAATTCAATTTCTAAGAACTCTAAGCTCATTACCTCAACACCTTGTTATGCTTATGCAAAAATACTTAGAAGTTGTATGGCAACATGGGTTCTTTCCTTCCGTTTCTTACTTATTATGTATATGGGTTTGCCATTGGTAGTTTTCTTAAAGAGAAGAAAAGAAAAGATTTCTCTTTTTATTTCACATTTGAGATCCTTTATCATGTGATAGTAATTTCCTAGATTATGCAAAGTATTAATATACTTATAATCTATCGCAGATTTGCTCATGTTTGCATGGAGTTTACCATTACTTTTTAGGTATTTACTATTACTTTTTAAGTATTTATGAGGCTTGTAAAGGGCCTTCATGCTATGAATAGATATTGACTGTAATATAATGAGGGCTTTTCTGATTTATAGTGTGTTTGAGCCACATTATTTTGGAAGAATGTATTTTGGAATAGTAGATTGATGGAAAATGTGTGGTTGAAAAAGAAGGAAAAGTTATTGATCATTGATGTGATTTAAAATATTATTTTATTGAAAAGTGTGTAGTTGAAAATGTGTAGAAGAATAAGAATGAAAATTTTGATGTGGCTCAAACAGGGCTTAACTATGGAAATGTTGTAGAACCTCTGCATGTAGTCCCAACCACCAGACGACAATTCCAATAAAGTGAACTGCTTGGACTTTTTATGTTTGTCTTGAAACTGCTTCTATGTATCGAAACTATACATAAGTTGTAATATTTGCAGGCCTGAGGATCTTCATGCTCGATTTGGGGAATTTGAACCTCTTAAGAACGTTTATCTCCCACATGACTATTACACTGAGTGAGCAATCTGTTATTTAACCCTCTTCTACATGCCATAGTTGTAATTGGATTTCAATTCAAAATGGTTAAGGCAATTGTCATGGTTATTCCCTTTAATAAGCTAGCTGGTCTGTGCACCTCTTCTTTTCATCTTCTTTAAGGCCGTGTTTGATAAGGCAACTTTTCTTGGGAAAACGGAAAATGAATTCCATTTCCAGCAAAATTGTCTTGTTTGATGGCAAAAAGTTGATTGGAATTAATTTTCTTGGGACTCAGCTCATGCGCCATCTTTCCTTGAAATTGTGGAAAATGATTTCCTACCATTTTGGTGGGAATCATTTTCCTGGTTCTTACTTTTATTTATTTTTATTTTTTGGCAATGGAAACAAATTTCATAACCAAGTGTAAAAAAAAAATTTCACTTTCATGGACAATTTTGATGCAAATAAAGGTCAAATGAACACTAAACTTTGGTAAAAAAATGATTTTTTAGGAAATATTTTCCTTTTACTCTTTGGCAGTGGAAACAAATTTTATAATTAAGTGTGGAAAAAAATTCACTTTAATGGACAATTTTGATGCAAACGAAGGCCAAACGAACAAAAAATTTAAAAATTTTCCGGGTGGAAAATTATACCAATCAAACACAAATTTCATAACCAAGTATAAACAAAAATTTCACTTTCATGGACAATTTTGATGCAAACAAAGGTCAAATGAACACTAAACTTTAATAAAAAAAAATGATTTTTTAGGAAATATTTTTCTTTTACTTTTTGGCAGTGGAAACAAATTTTATAACTAAATGTGGAAAAAAATTCACTTTAATGGACAATTTTAATGCAAACGAAGGCCAAACGAACAAAAAATTTAAAAATTTTCCGGGTGGAAAATTATACCAATCAAACACACTTAATTTACAATTCCCTGCAAAACAATTTTTAGGCAATTACTTTCCCTGAAATTCATTTTATTTCCACCAATTTTCCACCATTGCAATCGAACGGACCCTAATTGTTTTCTGGAAGGTTTTCATTATAAGTGTTGAAGATACCAATGAAGTAATAGGAGTTCAAGATAATCTTTAATGAACATGAAAATTGAAGCAAATTGGGTATTAGTACAATTATGAAGATGTTGAGGTCTTGAAGAATATCAAGTCTGAATCTTGGTTTCACAAGGTTAACGGCTATGTAATTGCTTTACTGGGTTCTCATGGGTATGAGCTGATTTCATTTTTTATTCAGGTTACCATAGCTTCATATAAGCATTGGAGATGCTATCTACACATTCAAGAGTTGTTACTAATGTCTTTAAAACATGAGCTACTTTTCTCACACGTCATCTTAAGTCATGCAGGGACCACATGGCTTTGGTTTCGTGCAGTATGTAGACCCTGCTAATGCTGAAGAAGCCGAATATCAGATCAATGGTCAGATTATTATGGGGCGAGAGTTATCTGTTGTATTTGCAGAGGAAAACAGGAAGAAGCCCTCTGAGATGAGGACTAAAGAACGGATAAGGTCAAGTGCTTAAGTTCATTTATTTAATTTCATACTTTGGCAGACTTACAATACAGTGCAGAAATGATCTTTCTTTATCCTTTTGTCACTCAAAAAATTACTTGCAATGCAAAAGCACCAAAAGTTCCATTTCTAATTGAATATATATTGCGGTTTTTAGCCAAAGGTACCCACTTGGTTATTCTCGATCACCTCGCTATGCATGGACATATTCTCGCTCACGAATTTATTCTCAAACTTACTCCCGAGAACCTAATTACTATTCTCCATCTCCAAGGAGAAAACACTACTCAAGGTGTATAATCTCTTTCAGTTATGAAGTCTTAGCATTAATTGTAGATCAATGAAAATTAAAAATGTTTCATCCATACAAGTTTATTTCACCTCGAGATGTGAGATATAGAAAAAGGTCTTACTCTAGGTCTCCTTATGGCTCAAGGAGCCAAAGTCGAAGCCCAGTCAGGAGCAGGAGATACGTACAGTAATAGCTGTTCAATTGCCTTTGTGATTGTGGTCTGTGTGGTACTTTTATATTTAGAAGGTTTATATGGGACTTGCACTAGAAGACTTGGGTGACAACAATCACTAATCAAAGCTCGATAATAATTAGTAAATTCCTTGAGTTATAGTTTAATCAATATCACTGTAGAATTTAGTGCTTTTTCTTGGCCGAGGTACATGGTTCAATTCTCTTGTTATGAAGAGCACAATGTGTAGTGTGCTTTTTCTTCTTCTGTAAATCTGTGACTTGAGGAGGCCAGACTTGCAGAGATATCAGTTTCTCGTTAGGGATTTGTTTAACATTACAGTTCTTGTCATTTTCTTACTAAAATTTTATTCAATATTGTGATAACTATGTAACACTTGGTGTCCTGAATCTGGTGGTCTGGTTAATTGACTCAATTGTAGGTTGAATAAGACTACGTTCCATGTAATTGGGGCTATTTTATTCACTATTCAGTCTGCTTTAATACATCCAACAGCAGTTGTGAAGACGAGGATGCAAGTAGCTGATTCTGGGCTTTCTCAAATGACTGGATTATCAGTTTTCAGTCGCATTCTCGAGACTGATGGTATTCCCGATACTTTTAGAGACTTTGGCACATCTGCCATCGGATCATTGCCTGGTCGAGTCCTGGCCTTGACTTCACTTGAAGTGTCAAAGGATATAACCCTCAAACATACAGAAAACATGAATATGCGGGAGGCAACTCACGTTGGCATTGCAAATGGAGTTGCAGGGATGATCTCCAATTTACTTTCATGCTTATACTTTGTGCCATTGGACGTGGTGGGTATTCTAATTCTTTCATACCCTTCTAGAGAATGCACATTGGTATTCCACAAAGCTTTTTACTTATTTTTGTGATGTGAGAATTTTTTTCGTGTCTGATCTTTTAAGAGTCTCCAAAAACTATGTCTTGTAGTTTTTTGAAAAGCTGACGGTTCTTAAGAATTCATCAAGTGCAAAGATGATCTTTGAAACACAATCTCCAACTACTTCTTGTGGGACAAAATAAAGGTGAACCAAAGTAATAGACGAAACCGAAGGCCCGTGTTCACACGGTTTCCTTAAATCGAATTCGCCGCCTCACCGGGGTGCACGAGGTTTTGATTGGTGTTCGATTCCCAGGATACAATCGGTTATCGGTCCACGTTGCACGACGCTACCGACCTACGAACCAGCTGTGACTTTTCTCTCAAAGGATTTAGCAAAGTAAAGAAATCAACCACGCTATGGAGAAGGAGGAACTGTACTGCCCGAAAATGGAAAAGAAGAAACTGTAGGTTTTCTTCTTTGGTTGTGTTTGAGGTTTTAATCACTTGTTGTTGTATTTTCCTCCAACTATGAGTTCCTCTATTTATACACATGGATGAGGGGTGTAGTCATTAAGACATTGAAGAGGAATTGAAGGGATGAACGGCTGAAATGAAGACTGATTTACCTGAAACCGAAAATGACATTTATTTGCATGAATAAAGTCTGAAACTGAAGGAGAGGGAACCTCCGTTGAGGGGCTGCTGACTGAAACTGATATGGTGGCTTTTGATTTTCTGTAACAAACTGATTTTCATTCAATTATCTCCAACAATCCCCCACATGAATGAAAATTGGAAATCAAAGACCAAAGAGTGAAAGAGAGAGTAAAACGAATCAATCCTGCATAGGATAGGTAGCATTTAGCTTTGAACCTTCCCTTGTGAAAATCTATCGAGTATTACTAGCAAACCAGTGGATCTGATGCCTTGAACTGTTTCGCCATTTGTGTAAACCAAGACAATAGACCTCACACAGGACAATTCTAGACACAGCGTAGTTCTCAATGTTGTGTTCGTTTTGGCCATGAACACGTCGCCTGGTTCTGCAAGTGTTTGTTCAAGGATGTAGCATTCCCAATCCTTATAGAAGCGGCCCCACTTCACACTCACATAGGTGACCTCTTAACTCAACGTTTCCCAACAACGCTTAAGGGTCATTAAAAGCATAGCTTAACCTGTATCTTCCAATCACTGTGAGCACCATAGGAATGAGTAGAAGGAGAACCTTCTCAGTGATTTACACAGATATACATGGTTTAGTTGTCCCTTTGAACCTAGATCCTGGGATCTCCATTCAGGTAGGTTGGGTTTCCACCATGATACCTTTCAACGTCATAGGCTGGAAGCCCATTCCCCTCGATGCTTTTTCAACTAGCCCTCGAGTTAACCCTTTGTTTAACGGATCCGCAATATTATCCTTTGACTTCACGTAGTCCAGAGTGACAATACCTTGTGAGAGCAGTTGTTGAATGGTATTATGTTGTCTTCGAATATGTCGAGACTTACCATTATACATATTGCTCTGTGCCCTGCCAATTGCTGATTGATTATTGCAATAAACACAAATTGCAGGCACAGGCTTTGACCATCTTGGAATATCTTCAACAAACTGGCGAAGCCACTCTGCTTTTCTTCAGTTGCTTTGTCCAAAGTAATGAATTCTGATTCCATTGTAGATCTTGCGATGCAAGTTTGTTTGGACGATTTCCAAGAGACAGCTGCACCACCAAGAGTGAAGACATATCCACTAGTAGATTTTCAATCTGACATATCAGATATCCAACAGATCGATACCCTTCGACATCGCAGGTATCTAGAATAATGTAGTCCAAAATCACGAGTGTACCTCAAATAATGTAACACCCTGAAAATGGCTCTCTAGTGGATAGCACCTGGGTTACTCGTGTAGCGACTCAATCTGCTAACTGAGTATGCTATATCCGGTCTTGTACAAGTCATTAAATACATTAAACTCCCAATTATCCGAGAATATTCTAACTATGATACACCATCACCAGTGTTCTTGGATAAGTGGAGACTCAAATCAACTGGAGTCCTGGCCACAGCCGTATCTGACTTATTGAACTTGTCTAACATCTTATCAATGTAATGAGATTGAGATAACGCAAGTCCATTTGGTGTTCGAGTGATTTTTACTCCCAAAATGACATCTGCGAGACCTATGTCTTTCATGTCGAACTTTGAGTTTAACATATTCTTAGTGGCTTTGATAATCTTATCAGAGCTACCGACAATGAGCATGTCATCGACGTACAGACACAATATGACATATCCATCATTAGTGTTCTTCACATATACACACTTGTCGCACTCGTTGATTCGAAAACCACTAGAAATCATAGCATTATCAAACTTCTCATGCCATTGCTTCGGTGCTTGCTTTAAACCATAAAGCGATTTAACCAGTTTACAGACTTTCCTTTCTTAACTTGGAGCCGAAAACCCCTCTGGTTGCTCCATGTAGATTTTTTCATTCAAATCTCCATTTAGGAAAACTGTTTTTACATCCATCTGATGTATTTCCAGATTTTGCAAGGCTGTAATAGCAATTATCATCCGGATAGAAGTTATTCTCGACACAGGAGAATAAGTATCAATGTAATCTAAACCTTCTTTTTGCTTATAACCTTTGATTACTAATCGAGCTTTATATTTATCAATGGAGCCATCCGCTTTCATCTTCTTCTTGAAGATCCACTTGTAGCCCAAAGGCTTACAGCTCGGTGGAAGATCTACTAATTCCCAGGTATGATTCTGTAGGATAGAATCAATTTCACTCTTGATGGCTTCTTTCCACAAATGACCATCTGGAGATGATATAGCTTCTTTATAGCTTTGAGGATCATTCTCCATCAAATATGTGAGGAAATCAGGGCCAAACGTTTTAGTAGTTTTGGTCCTTTTGCTCCGTCTAGGCTCATCCTCATCTTCTTCAACTGGATCTTTACTGCTGCCAGTAGCAGAAGATTCCATAGTCCGTTTAACAGGAGTTAACTGTTTAGGAGATTTACAAGGAAATATATTCTCAAAGAATTGTGCATTCCTAGACTCCATAATCGTGTTCGGATGAATATCAGGTACATTCGAATGATGTACTAGGAACCTATATGCACTACTATTCTGTGCATAACCAATGAACACACAGTCAACTGTCTTAGGTCCAATCTTGACCTTCTTAGGAGGAGGCACCACAACTTTAGCAAGACACCCCCACATTCGTAAGTATTTATATGAAGGTGTTCGACTTGTCCAAAGTTCATACGGAGTCTTATCCATATTCTTTCTTAACACTTTATTCAAAATGTAATTCGCAGAAAGAATAGCTTCTCCCCACATGTTCTGTGGTAATCCAGAACTAATCAACATAGCATTCATCATTTCTTTTAACGTTCGATTCTTACGCTCAGCAATTCCGTTCTGCTGAGGTGAATAAGGTGCGGTAGTTTGGTGAATTATTCCATGTTTAGCACAAAATTCACCAAATGGTGATTCATATTCACCACCACGATCACTTCGTAACACCTTTATTTTCTTGCTAAGTTGATTTTCAACTTCATTCTTATAAAGAATGAATTTATCGATAGCTTCGTCTTTACTTTTCAGCAAGTACACATAACAATATCTCGTGCTATCGTCGACAAAAGTAATAAAGTACTTATTGCCGCCTCTTGTTTGGACAAATTTCAAGTCACACACATCACTGTGGACTAGTCCCAAAGGCTCGGTACTTCTTTCAATACTATGAAACGAAGACCTAGTTAGCTTAGCCTCAACGCAGGTTTCACATTTATGTTTTGAATCAATTTGAAACCTAGGCAAGTAATTTAGTTTACTTAGTCTACGTAATGCATTGTAATTTACGTGACCTAATCTACCATGCCACAGATTAGGAGACTCAAGCAAGTAAACAGAAGGAGTTTTCTCATTATTCATAATAGTTGGGGTTACAGCAATTACATTCAATTTAAACAGGCCATCAGTCATATAGCCTTTCCCAACATAAACTCCTATTTTGGTAATCACCAGTTTATCCGCCTCAATAACCATGCGGAAACCATTCTTGCTCAGAAGAGACCCAGAAACCAGATTCTTACGAATTTTTGGCACGTACAGCACATTAGTCAGAGTAAGCTCTCTGCCCGAGGTCATCTTCATGATCACCTTGCCTTTACCAAGCACTTTAGAAGTTGCAGAGTTTCCCATAAACAACTTTTCACCATTTGTAACTGGTGCAAAAGTAGTGAACATACTCCTGTTGGAGCAGACATGACAAGTGGCCCCAGTGTCTAGCCACCACTCCTTAGGGTTAGACCCTACCAGGTTAACCTCACTAATCACAACAGTGAGATTTAGGTCAGACATGTCATCTAAGAGATGATCTCTCTCATTTCCAACCATATTAGCCTGAGGGCGCTGTTTGTTATCCCTTCGAGGCTGACGGCAATCTGCTGATCGATGCCCAACTTTGTCACAATTGAAGCACTTTCCATTGAACTGGAACTTAGGCTTCTTTCCTACCGCACCGGTAGGCTTCAACTGAGACCCTTTCATGGTCTGCTTTTTGTCTTTCCAATTCCCGTTACCATGTTTGGCTTTAAAGGATTGACCTTTCTTAGTACCAGAACTTTGACCGTGTTCCAATACATTAGCCTTCTCAGAGTAAGAATTCCCTGACTTACGTTCAGCTTTTTTGTTATCCTCCTCAATGCGCAGCTTGATAATTAAATCCTCGAAAGACATCTCTTTCCTCTTATGCTGCAAATAGCTTTTGAAAGCCTTCCACTGAGGAGGTAGCTTATGAATAGCAGTAGCCACCTGTAGAGATTCTGACATAGTCAGACCCTCAGCATGCATTTCTTGCAAGAGCACTTGATACTCCTGAACTTGGCTCACCACTGAACGTGATCAACCATTTCGAAGTCCATACACCGACTGGCCAAGAACTTCTTAGACCCAGCATCCTCGGACTTGTACTTCTTTTCTAAGGACTCCCAAAGCTCCTTAGCAGACTTCTTTACCACATACACGTGGTACAGAGAATTCTGTAGGCCATCCAAGACATAGTTGCGACACAAAAAATAGCACTTTTCCATGCATCCCAAGCCGCACGCCTATGCATATCAGTGTCGTTTTCAGCCACGACAGGGGCATCCTCGGTGAGAAAACGTGCAAGGCCCAAAGTAGTAAGATAAAAAATCATCTTATTTTGCCATGTCTTAAAATCAGTGCCAGCAAATTTATCCGGTCGAATTGCATGATTCACCGGAAATTGAGCCGGAAACGGTGGCAAAGGTACCGAGGCCGCAGCCATAGGTACTGGCAAAGGTATTGTGCCAAATTGGATTGTCGAGGCCGCAGCCGTAGGTAAAGTGGGGTTCACTCCAACATGAGGAATTCCGCCACCAATAGTCCCATCAACAGAAGGAATGCTAGTCGAGGTCCCCACAGGGTTGACAACGGTCATCGCGGGATTTGGTACATCGGTACCAATAGTGTTGTTGTTCACATCATCATTTCCATGTGACGCCATTTAACCTTAAAGAACGACAACGAAAAGTTTAGAACAATAAATAGATTCAAAATCTATGTTATCAATTCGGAAAAACTTCGAAATTGAAATGAGAACAAATTATTTAGTCAAATTTTTTAACAACTTATCAATTATTAGAAATAATTAAAAATAATTAACCAATGATTAAATCAATCATTAAAAGGAAAAGTTAACAATAATTAATCTAATGATGAGGTAATCATCTAATCATTGTATAAAATGAAATAATCATGCAATGATTTAACTAATCATAACCAAATGATATAATCATATAATCATTACCTATAATTGTAAAATAATTAGGCAATCATAAGAAATCAAATAATTTGCAATCATAAGCAATCACACTAATAATTGGAAATAATTAAATAATCATAATATCATTACTAATAATCTAAATAATTGTCAAATCATTACCCAATCATTACCAATGATTAAAAATAATTGGACAATAATTACTAATCATGAAAAACCACCCATTGCCATGCAAACAACTAAAACTCATGTAGGAAACAAAAAACCATTCTTTTAAAACCATGCAGAGAGTATGCAATACCACCTAATTTTTTTCTCAAGAGACCGAACGTTTTTTTTTCCCTTTTCTTCCAAAATCTTGATCAACACAAAAACTACCTTAATACATTCTATACTATAGATGAACAGAACGGAAGAAAACCATGAAGAGACGGAGAGAGGAAAAAAAAAAAACTGACTGAAAATAACAGAAACTCGTCAACAAGGAAAAATCACAGAAACTGAAAACAATTTGATTCACCAAAAGGAATTCGATTTAAGCTTGTGGGACAAAATAAAGGTGAACCAAAGTAATAGATGAAACCGAAGGCCCGTGTTCACACGGTTTCCTTAAATCGAATTCGCCGCCTCACCGGGGTGCACGAGGTTTTGATCGGTGTTCGATTCCCATGATACAATCGGTTATCGGTCCACGTTGCACGACGTTACCGACCTACGAACCAGCTGTGACTTTTCTCTCAAAGGATTTAGCAAAGTAAAGAAATCAACCACGCTATGGAGAAGGAGGAACTGTACTGCCCGAAAATGGAAAAGAAGAAACTGTAGGTTTTCTTCTTTGGTTGTGTTTGAGGTTTTAATCACTTGTTGTTGTATTTTCCTCCAACTATGAGTTCCTCTATTTATACACATGGATGAGGGGTGTAGTCATTAAGACATTGAAGAGGAATTGAAGGGATGAACGGCTGAAATGAAGACTGATTTACCTGAAACCGAAAATGACATTTATTTGCATGAATAAAGTCTGAAACTGAAGGAGAGGGAACCGCCGTTGAGGGGCTGCTGACTGAAACTGATATGGTGGCTTTTGATTTTCTGTAGCAAACTGATTTTCATTCAATTATCTCCAACAATTCTTTCCAAGCACATCTCAAAAATTGCCAAATATTCGATGCACTGATGGCTTTTTAAACTGCTAGGTGTGAAAGAAGAGTGCCACCCACTGTTTCGGTAAAATGGAGGAAAGAAACTGTAAAACCTTTTTAAGAAAAAAAGAAACTTATAAATGAGTTAGAGGTGAAAGCTAAAATATCTTGCATCATTATATATAGTGATAGAAAATTGAAAATGAATAATCAAATTACATACTTTATTCAAATCCTTTTCACATAAAATCCTAGATCCATTTCCATATTGAAATCTGAAAATGAACATAAACATAAAACATACCTGAATCCATGATAATTAGATTGTTAGCATGAAAAGATCACAATCTTCCAATTTGATTTGTGAACTTCACTTCAATCTTGATTTCTATGGATGGGGATGTAGAAACCTTGAAGAACACACTCAAATGGGGATCATAACCCATATATACATAAGATAATGACTATTCATTATCTTTCATTTGTTTTAAATCAGCCCCTCAACAATTTAAAACAAACTTCCGGTCTCTACACTTTAATTCCACGAAATTCAATACCCATTAGTCAAACTTTATCCTTAGTGGATCACTTTAATGACTAATTTACTTTAGATAATAGCACACACATTTTAATATGTTACATGTGGCCCCAAATTGCTAAAATATTTCAACAATCTCCCACTGGGCCATATGTGTAACCTTTCAAATGTGCACAACCTTTATGAGCTCAAAATTTTGCTATTATTATTATTATTATTATTATTATTATTATTATTATTATTATTATTATTATTATTATTATTATTATTATTATTATTATTATTACGGGTATTTCAAACAATCTCGTCCATCAGTCATATCGATGTAGGATCAAAGCGATTTTCGTCACATTTAACATGACTAAATCCATCAATGGTCACGTACACCCATATAACCAAATGACATAGATCAATCATGGAGTGTAGCATAAAAATTACATGATATGTGACCTAAACATGTCTATTTCCAACTGGTCCAACCTTATTTCTTAAGTGAGATCTGTACTGAACATAATAACAGAGTGTAATAAACTGAAAACTTTATTTCTGTACAGAACAATATCCAAATACACAAATGTGTCCAAAACATAAAGCAATGAAAATACAAACTCTCACTAAAACTTGATATCCTCATGATATACAACACCCATATGAGCAATGTGCTCATGAAAGACTTTGGGTGTCAATCCTTTAGTAAGCGGATCCGCAATCATGGAGTTTGTCCCAATATGCTCTATGGAAATCTGTCCACTCTGTACTCTTTCCTTCACAACCAGGAACTTGATGTCAATGTGTTTTGACTTAGATGAACTCCTGTTGTTATTAGAATATAGAACTGCTGAGTTATTGTCACAATATAACTTTAGTGGCCCTTCTACGCCATTCAGAATACGCAGCCCAGTGACAAAATTTCGCAGCCATATTCCATGATTAGATGCTTCATAGCAAGCTACAAATTCTGCTGCCATGGTAGAAGAAATTATGAGTGTTTGCTTAGCACTCCTTCAGGAAATAGCTCCTCTAGCTAACAGATAAATATAGCCTGATGTGGATCTCCTACTGTCTTGGCATCCAGCAAAATCAGAATCGGAGTATCCTATGATCTCTAACTGATCCGATCTGATATAGGTGAGCATGTAATCATTTGTTTTCTTCAAATATCTCATAACCCTTTTGGCTGCTATCCAATGATCCATTCCAGGGTTGCTTACATATCTGCCTAGCATTCCAACAATGAATGCTATATCTGGACGTGTACAAATTTGAGCATACATAAGACTCTCAACAGCTGATGCATAGGGAATCTTCTGCATTTCCTTAACTTCAAGGTTATTTTTCGGGCATTGTTCGAGACTAAACTTGTCTCCCTTAGCGATAGGGGTGTCACCTGATTTACAGTCTTGCATGTCAAATCTCTTAAGTACTTTATCGATATAGCCCTTTTGTGACAATCCAAGAATACCTTGAGAGCGATCTCGATATATCTGAATCCCTAATACAAAAGAGGCGTCACCAAGATCTTTCATCTCAAAATTCCTAGATAAAAATCTCTTGGTTTCGTGCAACATGCCTATATCGTTAGTGGCAATATGCTTACTCCCACTGAACTTGTGATACACACAATCATTAACAGCATTTGTCTCAAAACCAAACGAGATAATTACTTGATGAAATTTGTAGTACCATTGACGGGAAGCTTGTTTGAGCCCATAGATGGATTTCTTTAATTTGCGAACAATATCCTTCGGGTCTCCTGACACAAAGTTTTCTGGTTGCACCATATAGATCATCTCATCAATGTCGCCATTGAGAAACGCCGTCTTAACATCCATCTGATGTAACTCAAGGTCAAAGTGCGCAACAAGTGCCATAATTATCCTGAAAGAGTCTTTCGTTAAAATTGGAGAGAAAGTCTCTTTGAAGTCAATACCTTCCTTTTGGGTAAAGCCTTTAGCTACAAGACGAGCCTTATATCTTTCCACACTACCTTTCGAATCCCTCTTGGTTTTAAAAATCCATTTGCAACCAATAGGCTTCGCACCTTCTGGTAACGCGACAAGATCCCAAACTTTATTGTCTTGCATAGACTTATACTCATCATTCATGGCATCAATCCACTTTTGAGAGTTAGAACCCTGCATGGCCTGACGGAAGTTGATTGGATCATCTTCCATTAATCCATTATTTTCCTCATGTTCTTGGAGAAATACTATAAAATCATCCGAAATAGCATTTTTCCTTTCTCTCGTGGATCTTCTTAAAGGTATTGGTTCTTGAGGTTGTTGAGTTTGAACTTCTGGAATATTTACCTCATTTTGGATGGGAGGTTCTTCAACATTATCTTGTTGAGGTTCTGGATATGCTTCTTGATCAACGACAGGTATAGGGACTTGTACATTGTCAAAAGTAATAGTATCCTCAACTTCTTCCTCAAAGACAATGTCTCTAACCTTATTTCTCCCCCTAAACTCAACATCCTCAAAAAATGTTGCAGTTCCCGTTTCAAAAATTGACTTAGTTGTGGGATCATAAAATTTATAGCCCCTTGATCGTTCAGAATAGCCAATAAGTAGCTGCTTACTGTTTTGGAGTCCAATTTCTTTTCATATGGCCTATAAGGCTAGCCTCAGCTGGACATCCCCAAATATGAAAATGCTTTAGACTAGGCTTTTTACCTATCCAAAGTTCATATGGAGTTTTGGCAGCAGCCTTAGTTGGCACTCTATTCAGAATATAAGCTGCAGTCTTTAATGCTTCTCCCCAGAGTGATCTTGGTAAAGTAGAATGACTAATCATACTCCTTACCATATCCTTAAGAGTTCTGTTTCATCTTTCAGCTACACCATTCATGCTAGGCGTCCCTGGCATAGTGTATTGTGGGACGATTCCACATTCCTCTAGGTATTTAGCAAATGGTCCTGGACATTGTTCACCTGAACCGTCATTTCTGCCGTAGTACTCACCACCACGGTCAGACCTAACGCTTTTTATTCTTTTGTTGAGTTGATTCTCAACCTCTATTTTAAACACTTTGAACATGTCCAGTGACTCAGACTTTTCATGAATAAGATATAGGTATCCATAACGTGAGTAATCGTTTATGAATGATATAAAATATTGTTGACCATTCCAAGAAGCCGTAGGGAATGGTCCACAAATATCTGTGTGTATCAATTCTAAGACATCCGAAGTTCTGTTAGCACCTAATCCTTTTGTTTTGGTCTGTTTTCCCTTGATACATTCAATACATACATCAAAATTTGCGAAGTCAAGGGAGTCTAAAATACCATTTGACACAAGCCGTTCAACTCTAGATTTAGAGATGTGACCTAAGCGCTTGTGCCATAATTTTGCTGAATTTTCTTTATTTAATTTGCGTTTAGTACCACGTGTTTCCACATGCAGGTTTTCATTATATGATGTAACAAAGATTCAAGCAAGTATAGGTTATCAAATGTAGATAATAAACCAGTACCAATAATATTAGAATTTAAAGAAAGACTAAACTGATTGTTTCCAAATGAACAATAATAACCAAATTTGTCCAACAAAGAAATAGAAACCAAATTCCGTCTAAAAGACAGTACAACTTTAGTGTCTTTCAAATCCAAATAATAGCCAGTTCCCAACAATAACCTAAAAATGCCTATTACATCAACTTCCACCGACTTGCTATCACCAACATAGATGTATCTTTCACCATCATTTGGCTTTCGGTAGCTCAGGCATCCCTGCATAGAAATACTTATATGAGTAGTAGCACCAGAATCTAACCACCAAGTATTTCTAGGTACTGAAGCTAAATTAACCTCAGAACAAACCAAAGTAAGATTTGTACCTTTCTTTGCACGCCACGCGAGATATTTAGTACAATTCTTCTTCACATGTCCAGTATTTTTGCAAAAGGAACATGCTTCTTTGTTGTCCTCTTGCTGTTTCTTTTGTGCTGGACCCTTAGGAGCAGCTTGAAATTCCTTCTTTCTTTTCTTGCCCTTATCTTTAGAAGTGCTTGCCAAGTGAACATTTTCAGTTCGATCTTGCTTCAACCTTTCTTCCTCTTGCACACAATATGAAATGAGCTCATTTAGAGACCATTTCTCCTTTTGGCAGTTATAACTGACCTTAAATTGACTGAACTGTGCAGGGAGCGATATCAATATCAAATGTACGAGCAAGTCATCAGACAGCTCGAGCTTTAGTGCCTTTAGCTTTGAAGCAATGTGAGACATCTCCATGATGTACTCCCTTATGTTTCATTTACCTTTATACTTTATTGAAATCAAGCTTTGCAAAAGCGTGCTTGTTTCAGCCTTATCGTTTTTCGCAAAACGTTTCTCAATTTCGGTAAGGAAATCCTTAGCATTAGTCACTTCTTCGAATCGCGCCTCGAAAGGCTTCCGGAATGCCGCACTTAATGATCATCAGACTCATGCGATTAGAGCGTTCCCACTTCTCAAAGTTCCTCTTTTCATCAGGTGAACTTTCATCCGTCAGAGGAGTGGGTTGCTCAATCCGGAACGCAAGGTCTAGATCCATGCAGCCGAGAACAATTAATATGCTCTCTTTCCAATCCTTGAAGTTTGTCCCATTGAGCTTGCGAATAGAGTTGATATTAGCAGATATGGTAGTAGCAGATGAATTAGCTGTAGAGAGAAAATGGAAGAATTATGCTCACATCAATATTAAGATTCAATAATCAATTAATCAAATCATGGTAAATCCCATCTTCAAAATACCTAGCACATCATTAATATCAAGTCTTTGGACAGTAATATTAACTGTAAGTGGTACTCTTGGTGTAGTGATCAAACATTGACAATAAATCCTGTCAAATAATAAACCCATCTTTGGATTGATTTATTATTCACATGGAAACCTTATAATTATCACATGTTTATCACCACAAGTGTGTATCAAATTCGGCCAAATATTAACCTTCCTTTGGGTCGGTCAATATCCGCATGAACAATCATACACACGAATTCCTTCTAATATTCTAAGTTAATTAATTTTCACAAAAGAGGTTGCTTTGGCAACATATTGCTTCAATCAATTCACTTTTGAATATTATAAAACCAATTGAGTCCTTTATACCATAATTTGAAAAGTAGAATGCTTAATTTTATTCATTATGAAACTTTAAGGGCCTAAGGGTTAATAATTCAATACTTTAGGGGTCGAAATTAATTAATTCAAAACTTTATGGGTCCAAAAATTAATTATTGAAAACTTTAGAGACCCAAAAATAATTATTTAAAAACTTTAGGGACTAAATGTTAATAATTGGAAAGTTTAGGATTCAAAAAATCAATTATGCGGAACTTTAGGGGTCAAACTAAACCAATTATGAACATTCAGGGACTTAATAATTAAATTCAGAACTTAAATGGCCCAAATTAATTAATTTCAGAACTTCAGGGGCTGAATTATAAAAAACCCGTAATCTTAAGGCCCAATTAGGATTAACTTTAAACTTTAGGGACTGATATATAAATATTAACCCTAATTTTAAATTGCAAGCAAGGGCTTAAAAAACTCTAATTTGCAACTCGTGCCCCCGCCCCCAAATCTTCCATAACTCAAAAAACCTTCAAATTAATTATCAAATTAATGCCCCTTTCAACTCCCATAACCGAAAACTTTAATTGAGAATTAATTCATCTTCACCGGCGCCTCGAAGTGGCCACAATGAGCCTTGTCACATACAAGAACGGCGTGGGCATTGCGACAAAGGCCTGGCAAGAATAGCGGCCGTCCGTCACAGAATAGAGGCGGCTGCCAGAATAAGAATGCGTAGTGGTGGCAATGGGCCGAGCCGGCGAGCTCGTGGCTCGTTACAAACGAGCCGAGCTTCTGCTCGGCTCGTTTGCTCGTGGGCGAGCTCGGCTCGGCCCACGAGCTCGTGATTCACGAGCCCCGAGCCGAGCCGGCTCGGCTCGGCTCGGCTCGTGGCTCGTCAAATTTTTTTTTTTTTTTTTTAGTTTTTCTTAGTTTTTTTTTTAAATGTTTTTCATGAGCCCACGAGCTCGGCTCGTGGGCTCGTGCCCCACGAGCGCTCGTGTCTTGACGAGTCGAGCCGAGCTCGGCTCGTCTATTGACGGGTCCGCTCGGCTCGAGCTCGGGCTCGTCTTTTGACGAGCCCGAGCGGCTCGTGGATCGCTACAGTACGAGCCGAGCGGCCAAGCCGACGAGCCGCTCGGCTCGATTGCCATCACTAAGCCGGCGGCTGCCAAAAAAAATAAATTTTTTTTTTTTTAAACTGAATTCATAAAATCCCAATTTCAAAAATTCGAATTTTGAAGAAAATCATAGATCCTTATTATTTCATGCTATATCCATAGAATAAATTCAAAAAAAATCATATTATAACATGCTCAAATTCTAAATCCAAAGCATAATATGAAAGAATTTGATAATATAACATGAAAATCAAATAACAATATTATAACATGCTCAAATTCTACATGTATAACATAAAATGTTAGAATTTCATAATATAACATGATATAATTCTTGATAATATAGTGATCCAATAATTCATAGAATTTAGAATCTTAAAAAACCATTTCTCATGATTTCAATTATGGATGGCTCTGATACCACTTGATAGAAAATTGAAAAGGAATAATCAAATTACATACTTTATTCAAATCCTTTTTACATAAAACCCTAGATCCATTTCCATATTGAAATCTGAAAATGAACATAAACATAAAACATACCCGAATCCATGATAATTAGATTGTTAGCCTGAAAAGATCACGATCTTCCAATTTGATTTGTGAACTTCACTTCAATCTTGATTTCTATGGATGAGGATGTAGAAACCTTGAAGAACACACTCAAATGGGGACCATAACCCATATATACATAAGATAATGACCATTCATCATCTTTCATTTGTTTTAAATCGGCCCCTCAACAATTTAAAACAAACTTCCGGTCTCTACACTTTAATTCCACGAAATTCAATACCCATTAGTCAAACTTTATCCTTAGTGGATCACTTTAATGACTAATTTACGTTAGATAATAGCACACACATTTTAATATGTTACATGTGGCCCCAAATTGCTAAAATATTCCAACATATAGGCATATACATCTAAGGGATATTAATGTTGTTCCGGTTCCGATTATTGTTCTAAATTGATAAATAATACTTTCATCTTGATTTTACTCTACTAGATTGAATTTTTAATATAGTCCTTCAATCAATAAATTGTTATTTCTCATCAAGAAAAGAAGTGGTTCGATATCATGATGTGATGGTGAAAAATGCATGTAATAGCGTACATGGTTGTTAGTGCTTAGGATTAATTATAACTGGAAATGCAGCCTCAAGTCTCATGCAACCTGTCCTTTCACTACCATACGAGCCCATTACAACGCTCTCTGAATTACTGCCATATCTTTACTTTTCGATTCATGCTTCCAAATTGCATCATCTTGTTTATCCAGATCTGCCAAATGTTAATGGTTCAAGGACTTCCAGGGAATACGCCTTGCAGTGGCCCATTTGATGTTGTACGCAGAGTAATAGCGGCTGAGGGATTCCGTGGCATGCATATAGGTTTTGGATTAACAGCCATCACCCAATCCCCTGCTTCAGCACTTTGGTGGGGTGCCTATGGTGCTGCCCAACACATCATTTGGAGGTACATCTGTTATCTTGTGTTAAGAGCTATTCCTTGTGCTTTATTTGTTGTCTCTATGATATTTTATCCATTTGTGTCAAGCTCAATTGGGCATCCATTATTGGCAATACATCTTACTGATGCTAGCTTTGTCTATTTCATCTTGCTTATGACCTTAGGAGCGTGGGCTACAAAGATGATTCGGAAAAGAAACCGTCTCATGTAGAAATAATCACTGTTCAAGCTACTGCAGGGATGACTGCTGGTGCTTGTTCTTCTACAGAGATTTGCCCGGTTTCTAAATATGTGAGGCAATAAATTTTAAGGAAATATGTACACCTTCAAAAATTTAATTCCTGGAAGAGAGAGGATTTCTTTTGTTTTCTATGTAAAGATACGGATTACCTTATATATATATATATATATATATATATATACACAGGAATGATCTAATGAGCACCGGTGCTCATCTTATCCTAAGCACCGATGAGTTGGCACATTAATTCATTGGTGGATTGGAACTCACAAAATCTTTATCCACCAATGAATTAATGTGCCAACTCATCGGTGCTTAGGATAAGATGAGCACCGGTGCTCATTAGATCATTCCTGTATATATATATATATATATATATATATATCAGTGTTCTAAAAGACGCCCCTAGGCATGAGGCGAGGCCAAAACGCCAAGCCTAATGGGTTAGCGTCTTATTTCGTTGACCACTAATGTGTGCCTACACGCGCTTTTTTTTTTTTTTTCAATTCTTTTGAAGTTAAAAATTATTAAATGCTAATTTCTTCAATTTGCTCATTTAAAATTGAAACAACCATTTGAACCCAAAAGTCAAGTGATCAAGGAATCTTATTTACGGTAGATAATTTTTTAAGGCACTCGAGTTATTAAAAGAAAAATGGTTGTTTAAATTTGAAACTTATATTTTTGTTGGAAACTTTGAAAAAATGTATAAAATTCCTATAAATTTGTTTTAAATATTTAGTAAGTATTATTTTTAATTGATTAAAAATTAAAATAATTTTAAAATAAGAAAATGTCTTTTTACGCCTAAGCTCGCCTAGCCTTAGGTTTGGCCTCCACGCATGGCATTGCCACGCGTTCCGCCTTTTAGAACATTGATATATATATATATATATATATATATATATATATATATATATATATATATATATATCCAATTAAGAAAAAGATATTTAAATTTAAATTTTTATTAAAATAAAAAACAGCAAACACTACATATCATTCAATTTGGTTCCTTCGTACGCTCATTTGATGAGGGATAAAATTATCTTAAAGTAAACATCGTCACGTGTCTTGAAATTTATTGAGGAGTTTGGAGGTCGAGTCATTTCAAGAATTTCCTCGCTAACAATCTTAAGACAATAATTGAAAAGATTGGCAGTGACTTCTCCTATATCATTATTGAGAGATTTCACAATCGATTTTGTGAATTTAGAAAGGTTTGATGGTTGAACTTCAAAAGTTGGAAAAACAAACTGCAATTCCTTCTCACATGTGTCTCACAACTCTTAAGGCTGAAGAAACGGAAGGACTAAAATCGAGCAAATAATGGAATACAAGGGTAAAATGTCAAACTTGAAACGAACATATTTCATGAACTTTTATCGAAATCAACTACAATTTTGATTTTAATTTCCACTAAACATGGGCTTTCCCTTCGTGTACATACGCCAACTGACCATGGTTATATGGAAATAGAAAAGATAGGTTGGGAACTTAAATGCGAAAAAGAAAATTAAAATGGGCACCGATTTGCTACTAAGTATATAGGTTGGGTGCCTTTCATTTTATTTTTTGGGTAACGCCCCATTACGAGAGCCCCCACAATCCCTGTCACCCTGTGGAGGAGGTTAATCGCAGGATATGCAACGCAGAGACAGGAATCGAACCCATGACCATACGAGGGCACCACCATCACTAAGGCTGCCCTTTGCCACTGCGCCATGTGCCCTGGGCAATTTTTTTTTTTTTTTAATCTTCCATTGCTTTACCGATGTTACTGGGGTGGAAAATAAAACCTTCATTGTAAAATGTAAAAACCGCTGCCTTGTGATGGTGGGATATCACCTATAATTCTTTTTTGTTTCATGAAGGAAAGGCTTTTATCTAGCTCAGAAAACATAATAAATTCGACATATGTGATTTTGGCATCTTTGAGTTCATAGTTGATGTGTCAACTCGTCCGTTTAGTAATATGATTTTTTTCCCCATCCTTGATTATATCATTCTTGTCCTGATCATTTTGCATTGAGTATAAAATAGTGTTTTAAAAAGCGTAAAGCGTAGTGAATCGTGGAAGCCAAGCTTTCGGGCTATGCGGGCCTAAGCGTAAAGCGTAAAAAAAAAGTTCCTTATTTTAATGTTATTTTAAATTTTTAAATTAATCTAAAAATTATTTAATAATTAAAAAGCATAAAAAAGGTTAAAAAAATGTAAAACGCATAAAAAATGCACCTAGGCACGAAAAAAATAAAGCAAAAAACAAAAAATAAATAAAACACAAAAGGCGAGAGACGAGGCATTTTACGCCCGTTTCACTCCTATGCATCGCTTTTTAGAAAATTGATATAAAGTAATGATTGTAATTGTAACTTCTTGAAGGGTGTGATTATCTTCAAGAACAATATGTCTTTCATTGAATATATTTTGACTACAATGTTTGTTCAATACCATAGTTTTTATGAGCTACTCTTAATTTTTGTGTTACTCATATCATCCTCATAGAAAACATGTAATTGTAACAACACAAGTATGTTGCACTATATTCTAATGCATCATAGTTTTAATTTTATTTAACTATTTAGATAATGTCATTTTTAACTTTGGTACATATGAAATCTTTTAAAAACTTGAAATTAAAATAAAAAAAAAGTTTTTTTTACCATAAAAAATTAATAAGCTAAAGTCAAATAAAAAAAAAATTTTAAAAGAGGAAAAAAAAAACTAATAATGCACGTCTAGGAAAAATGAAAGAGAGGAACTCAACCGTTTATGAATTTTAAAAAAACGATTTAGGTGCAAAGCGAAGCATTTTGCTTGAGCTTAGGTGCCGCCTAGGCGAGCTTTTAGTGCATTGGTTAAAATATTTTCATTATGTGTGTTCATCGAATGGAAGAGGGCAATGAGGCTAGCTGCATACGACTACGAGGGCACAATATATATAGAGAAGTTATAAAAAAAATAGATTATAAAATTGATAGCGTGCAATTAAAATTCGAATTCAGCTCCATAACAACCACCTAAACACACAAACATATAAATAATAAATGGAAAAAGGAATATGTATACATGACTATGACTTGGATTATATGGGGGAATTGAGTGAATTACAAGGCAAGTAATAAACCAAAAATGGAATTTTATCTGGGCCTAGCGTGAGGATGATAACACCAACTAGGAGTCTGCATCTGCTTTTTTATGTTATTGAAAGCTTAGAAAGCGACGAATGGGCACATCTTGTTTCCTCGTTGGTATCCATGGTTTCAGCAAGCATAAGCCAAGGATGTGATTTACAAACAGCACCAAAGAAATAAAATCCTCCATGGACTGATGAGATCTTTCTGCTATAAGTTCAGCCCAATCTGCCATGTCTGCAAAAGAAGTATGAAAGAAGATTATATATTTTTAATCTGTTCCACCGCTAAACTAAAATATACTTGTGATTGAATCTGGAAAAATAAAAATTGCTTGTAAAATCTGGAAATTAATTTATAGTCGGATTTTGCCGTTGGATGATTTTTACGGATGAGGATGTGAACCCGAACGGATACGAAGGGAGGGACGAAGAAGAAATCGATGGAAAATAGGTCGAAAATGAAGTCGGATTTTGCTCGTATATGCAGATTTTTTCAGCTTTGCCTAATTTCCTCATTCTAAAATCTATTTGCGGAATGCTTAAGATTTCTAATCTTTCTTCACTCTTCATCTTTTATTTCTTAAACAAAGTCATTTAAATTTTTCAATATGTGCAACTCTTTTATTTTAGTAGATTGTTACATTTATCAAGTTGGGCATTGAATTATTTCTACCAATTTCATTGAGCGGACTAAACCTCACAAACCCTCTATTTTCTTCACGCGTGCTTCTTCCTTTCCGCATCATTTACCTTCTTGGGCTATTCTTCTGTTTGTTTCCTTTGCCCCTCCGGTATTCAATTTTAGAAATATTACAATACTTGCAACTGTGAATTTTATATATTTACTTCGAAAATTTGCGTTTAATATAAAGATTCGATATAACCCCTTAGTCATCAACATACAATATCGCACATTTCTAAGTAGCAAGTTGGTCTCAACGTCTCGTTCATATCTCTACTAAATCGTTATGCAACTTGTATATTTTCAGTCTTTTATTTCTCAACTTAGAAGGACGTTCAAAAATTTAAGGTGGGGCGTGATTCTATGAGTTTCAAATGATGAGTTATGACGATGATTTAAGTAGTTTTTGTTATTAAAGACATAACAAAAGGTTATTGATCAATTTACTCTTACCTCTCGAATCTTGAAAGATCGAAGACTAGTTTTTTTGAAAAGTATCCATGTGAAGAAATAAGTGATTATTTAAGTGAAACGTGTGAACAAAAACAAGTGATCCGAAAAACCTTTGTTGTCACCTTTGGGGGCGTCTGATTCTCGTGGAGCATCCGTCACCTTTGTTGTCACTAGAGAAGTCAAGCACTAAATAACACTCCTTTGGAAATAAGAGCATATAAAGTTTTCTTTTTTTACTTTCTCCTTTGGTTAAAGTGGGGTCCAAATAAATATTTCCTTCTGCCTCTATATATATATTAGCCCATTGAGAATAAATTTACAGTTTCTATGTTGCGGTAGAAGACGTTGCTGGCAAAGCTTGCACCTTGAGTCTTGCTTCACTTGACGCATACATTCAACAGTCTCCTAGAGACATACAACATAAGTAAGGATTATTACTCAAGGTGTGTGCTCATTTACCTCCTGTTTCCTAGCCATTCTATTACTAACCTCAAACCTTTTGAGTTCTCTTATGTGATATTTTCTAGTTTTTAGTCTTCTTTTTCATTTGAAAGATGGTTATTTAGAGTATTATTATGACCATTTGTGCTGTTAATGATTGTGTTATTTTTGTTTGGTGAAGATGGCAAAAGAAAAGCGCTTGGAAAACTTTTGTTATGATTGTAGCAAAATATTTCTCAGTGAAAATGCGATGAACGCACATAATAATTCAAAGCACAACGCTCTTATAGCAAATGGTGGTGTTAAATGTAAAATATGTGGCACGATATATCGGAGAGAAGCTGATTTACTAGAGCACAAAAGACGTGACCATGGAGCTCGAAGTAATAACTGAATGAGGTACCGAATATTACTATTAATACACATTTGCACTTAATTTTATTTTTAGCTAATTTAATTTATTAATATTAGCTGATCAAGTATTTACTTTTTTTTTTTTTTTTGAAACAGGGTAATGAGAAAATGAAGAAGGCAAATCAAATCCTGACTGGGTCTTAGAATTGGAGAAAGAGAAATTGGACGTGGCATAAATTTCCAATTTTTTTTTTTTTATCCTTTTCTACTTCTATAGTATTGGGTAGGAACAATAACAGCCTTTCAAAAGTGCAGTGTGCATGATTTTTGTATTAAACTGAAAATGCTTTTTCAAAAGTGTTTATTTGTTCCACATGACTCCGTCAATATTTTACTTTTTAATCGAACCAGTCTGTTTTAATTTTTGCAAACAATGTCAAACCATCAAAACATTTTAAAAAATTTGAGAATAATTTAAATTTTATTCAACTTAATTAAAAATTAAATACATCCCAATTAAAAAGGACACATCCACATTAGATTTAACCCAATTAATCTCAATACTCAATCCAATTAAATAGACTAAAAACTACGAACCATTACAGAACTAGACTTGAAAAGTTGAGGCTGCTAATAAAATGGCTAAGAATCATTATGCAAATGAGCACAAAATTGTGTGTGTGTGTGTGTCTACATACAAGTAATCATATACAAAAAAAAGAAACAATTATGAGAAAGATTAAACAAAAATTACAGTAAGAAGGCCACCTTGCGATTGGTCAATGCATCTGTCAAACGAGGCTGCACCATTGAGTCTAGTCTTTCTTCTAAGACTTCAAGCTGCCTTCTTATATTGGAAAATTCAGCAACCTGAAAATTTGGAGTTCATAAATCAAACTATTTTGACAATCCCTTAACAATGAAATTAAACGAATAGTTGAGATGAAATTGAGTGAATATTACCTCTCCAACAGCAGTCAGGCAGTGTCTCATATTAGCCAATGTTTCAGCAGCTCGGGAAAGATCACCACTGGCAAAGACATCCTCAACAGTTGAGCTCAGCTGAGTCAATCCAGCAGCATCCTGTTCGCATGCCACCATACCCCTTAGTAACCAATCACTACTAAAACTAGATAATCCTTTGCAGGAGTAACTGAAGAAACTGCTATTAACATAGGTAATACCTGCAATGTCTCGTAACCAGATTCCATTCTCCGTTTGACTGTATCAACTTTGGCAAGTGTAGCTATTGACTCTGCAGAGGACCCCTCTGCCTGAGAAAGAAATCAAAATTAGGATCTGGAATGATATTGGTGGGACAGAAATAAAAAATACCAACATTTTTATAGTTATGGATATGTGCATAGCTTTTTGGCATATTTGAATCATATTGACAGACAGGCTGATAGCGCAATGACATCTCTGCAATTCATTCATAGATTAAATTATCACTTACAGCCAGAATTATTTTCTTTAATTTCAATACATTGCCGAAATTACTAATTAGTAAAACAAATGCATAAAAGAGTGACAAACATGCTAGTAGCTCAATGACATCTTTGCAATTCATTAATTATCTCCATATTGTATTTTTCTTAACTTTCAACTAGCTGCCAACATTCCAGTCAGTAAAACAAAAGAATAACAAAACGCTGTAGTAAATGACACCTTTGTGAGATATTGGAGGATAGAGCCAACAGATGAGCGAAGTGAAAGAGCATCATCACGGAGGCGGACGACGTCACGAGTGGCGCATGGGACGCGTAGAAGTGAAGCGGCACTCTACTCCACTAAAGAGGCAGCGATCTCCTCGGAAACCATCTGGAACTTCATTTCCAGATCCACCAAATGCTTGTCGAGCGGATCCTGCGGGTGCCTCTGCTGCTCCGCACTGTTTACAACATCTAATATAAAATTTCTCTCAAAGTAATTATTAATTTTCAACTTTGACAGAAAATAATAATATTTTAGAACTTGTAACCAATTTTTTTCTAAGCTTAGCCAAACTTGCAGATCCCACAAGAAAAGAATGAGCATCAATCTATATATGTTTTGTATTTTATTCTCTAAAAACGGTAAATGAAATTACAATTGTAAATCAAACAAAATTTCCAAACATAAACTTACCCTAGCGTACTAGGAAGACTTTATGGGACAATTTTGTTTCAGAACTTCTTCAGTGTGAATAATTTCTCTTGCTTGAATACACAAACCTCATTTCTCTCCTGTATTTAACCACAAGAAAATAGTCATATCCTTGATATTTAGACGGACGGTGAACTACACCTCAATCTTACCTCCATCAGATACAGTGAATCGCTATTCCAGACTCACACGCCGCATCCTGCAGATGAGGGTAGCAGTCGGGAGATCTAGTTGATTTCCTGAATCTGATTTTACAAGTTCCTTAAGCTGATCTCTGGGCGTTGAAAAGCAAGTGTGGAATGTTGCAAGAGTTGGGGGGGAATTGTCATTGATAGGGCAGAAAGTACATTGCTCAAGTATTCAATACCAACAGACAGCTGTTGTGCTCCATGATCCATTATATACTGAATCCCACGTAATTGCTCAATGTATAGTGCGGTAGCTCCCTCAGCCACCTATAAAGCACAGCACGAGTTGGGAATAATCAAACCATCAACCTCATTGGAAGTTATTATCAGGATTAGGAGCATGTTTTACCATGCTAAAAAGTTTCACTATAAGTTTTAATAGAAATACTTTTCGTTAGTCAAAACTGGAAATATGTAACTTAATTTTAGAAGTAAGGTGAGAATTGCTTTCAAAATAAACAACTTCTTTTAACAAGTGAGAAAAAGGGTGCAAATATCTTTTAACGCAAAAAAGTTACATTTAAGCTTAGCCAAACATAATCCTAGACAATTTGCTAGCACATAATTAAATTAACTTAAGTAGATCTGACTGTAATTAGTGACTCCTTAAAAGATGCCATAAGCAGAGGTCATCGAGATACACGTTTCAACGAATGCACACAATATGTAGTAATCTATGTGTATGCATATATGCATGTGAATTTATTTATGTATTGCTAGCATATGAAGTCATAAACGATATGGCAGTGTTAGAAGGGCAGTTACCTTGAACATCCATTCCGTTGCAAAGAATTGTGCCTCCTCGGCATTGGCATCACTGCTAGAAATACCCTCAGCAAGCGGCTCCAGTTGTTGGGGCAGAGGTACAAGATACTCACCAACATTGGTCACACAAGACTGGGGGTATGCACTGAAGCTAGGAAGGTGATAAGAACTTTGTTGCTCAACCGAAGACCATATGGGCAGGTAAGAAAGATCAGTAAAATGCTGCCTCACTTTTAATATAAGCACATCATAAACTAGTTCATTGACTGCCTCTGCAAAAGCTGCAACTCTTTGAGAAGCGATTGGAGGTGCATGAAACCGAGGATCTTTCAACTGCAAGAACCATGAAAAACTTGTAATTTGGACGTCATCAAATTACAAATAAGAAAAGTGTTAAGTATCCATAAACATATATATCAGTTTTACAGGTAGAATTAGAAACAAATGAGAGCAAATTTTATATTGTTGTCACGGTTTGTCATTTTTCATGTCAAAATCATAGTTCTACAAGAGTGTAATTATTTTAAGCTTCACTGTTCTCCAAAATACTTTATTCAAAATCAAATTCCTGTTTCTTGAAAAAGATGGAAATGTAAGAAAGACTGAATACCTGCTCCAATAGGTTTAAAAGTTTCCGAGTCTTCTCAGGAACATCGACAAACCTAACAGCTGCCACATCCAAGGCAGCTTTTCCAGCCATAGACAATTCCTCACTTCCATCAGCAGCAGCCACATTTAATTGGTGTTGATCAATACTTGTACCAAATACGGAAAGAGACAAATTAGGGCTCAATCTAGCGCGAGTTGACCTCAACGAAGATTCAAAGACTGAAGATCGGCTTGTTAAACAATCTGCAACCGTGAGAATTTGTAAAGCACCCTGAACAAATGACCACTTCTCCTCGTTTGACATAAAATCAACTTTACGAGCATGTGAAGCTCCTTCTTTTCTATCTGATCCTGTTTCCTTCTTTGCACCAACACCTTCAGATGACACATCCACTCCAGTTACTAATCTGGGTGATTTTAGGTTACCCTGAAGAGTGGAAATGTATTGTAGCAATGCGTCATCGAGCATGAGAATTAGCTCATCGGCCTCAGAACCACCAGTGAAGTTAATGCATCTCTAAATAGCTGCTTCAAGTAGTAGAATGACTTGAGGGATGGACTCTTCCATCCTTTGAACTGTCTCACTGAGTTCGACTCCCTGTACAGCAATAATGCGAGTAGTAACTCCTCTAAGATCAAGTCCTGCAATCTCACCAGATAGCACTACACGCTCCATTTGCCCATACCTAGAACACAAATTACAAATAAGCAATTTGATAGATCGAGTTACATTGATTCTGAAATGATCTATAAGTAGGATGTATTATATACACAATAAATATCATCCTGCACGGCAGAGTCTATAATACACCAATTCAATGTTTAGCCAAAAAAAACTAGCATAATCAAACATCTAAGACTATTTAAACCTACAATTTATGTTATAGGGTAGAGGATCATAAGATCGATAATCAAATTTATTGGAATTAAAATTCAGTACTCCCCAATGCCCATGGAACCACATGGACGCTTACTTCAAATTTGAGTCCAAATTAAGATATCTACAATGGAGATAATATTAGCAAATAATAAGTTTAGAACAATCGCAAAATCTACATTAAATCTGTGTGCAATGTCTTCTTATGGAAGCATTCAAAATACCACGATAACAAACTAAGCCCTGTTACCGGTTAATTTGGAGTCATCTATATGAACCCTTTTTATTTGTGTCGTACATCACTTAGCAATTAGAACTCTTAGGAGGCCCACTAAAGTATAGGATACTCTACTGTAGAAGGCAGTTAAATCTTTTTCAAAATCACAAGGCGGAAACCACCAAAAACCATGCAAATGTACTTCACGTTCATATACCTTTGTATAAAAGTTTCATAAGGAAGGTAGATCGCCTTCAATGCGTTCAACAGAATATGAAGATTGGAGTCTGAAAACAGATGCTGAACATTCCTAGCAAAACTCCCCGTTATTTTGTGTAGTTCTATCAGAGCCTTTAGATGCTTATTCTGAATTTTGACACCTTTTGATATATCCCAGGATAAGATATCTAATATACCTGAAATTGTAAGAACAGAATCAAAACAGGATAGGAGTAGATATCTAAAAGTTGTTAATAATTAAGAAAAGCAGTCTAGGGACTGAATGCAATATAAACCATAACCTAAAATAATCTCAGCTTTACTGTTGAAGACAACGTTAGACTAGAAATGAAGAAGCCAAGATGATATCTTTACAGAGAAGCAGAAATGTACCATCCCACCACCACCTATTAGCATGTTATATCATTTAAACTAACTGTGGAGAAGCGCATTACGCTACGGCGCTACCACTATCTTCTTCTAAATAAGTCTAAAGTCAGGGGCGGAGCCAGCCTGTCAAAGTAGGGGGGGGGGGGTCTAAGAGTTTAAGGGGCGGGGGCCCACGGGGCCGAAATTTTTTTTTTTGAATGTGAGTTGTTGAATAGTTTAGATTCAGCTGCATTTTCCCAACTAGTTCATGCTCTGGCTCATGATATATAGGCCATGAACGAAGCCTCTCACCATGCATCAAACCCACAAATATATTCACTCTAACCATGCAACAGTTTTTGCAATCACAGGTGGTCAAAATGAGATTTACATAACATACCAATTCTTCAGCAATATCAGCCACCTGAACTACTACGTGGCCAAAATACTTTCCTTTTGAATCGGGGACTTCAATTGTCAAATCATCTCCATGCCCTTCTGGCAAGCTGTATGCAAGTGGGAATAAAATTTAACCATCCAACTCTATGAGATTGATTATGTACCAAGATTACAACGAAAAAGATTACATAAAAAACATGAGTTTCACCGATCCTGACTGCATTCTCACTGCATCCTCTTCAGTTGAACAAAATGGTAAATACAAAAAATTAAAAAAAATTAAAAAAAAATTGTCAAAAATTTGGGGGGGTCCGGACCCCCCCCCCCCACCACACCTCCGCCCCTGTCTAAAGTATTAATGTTTACTTCACTTCACTCAGAATAAGCTAGGTATCAAAAGGTTGAGTAAGCAACTGATCATGAAATAAGCTCTCATCGGTTGAGCAAGCTCATTTAGTTGGATACCTTTTTCATCTTAAATATATAGGATGTAACTAACTGGCACTCTTAATAACATATGCTTTATGAACAGATGAAGGAACTCAATCAAATGAACTTTAATTATATTACAATTATAAAAATCTGCTATTCCACATCAACAAGAAAAAGATTCTTGAGAAGCCTCGCATTACCCATAGTGCATTGATTCTAAAACTTGCAAAAACAGCACCATTAATTCTTTATCTATAGCTTAGTAGAGCTGAAACCTACTTATCGCAAGCCCCCCGTCATCATTTCACTAAAAACAACTTTAATCCTTAATGTGAAACTCCAAATATATTTATATACGGGACAAAGATAAAAATAAAAAAATTCTAATGTAACCTTTGCCCAATGCTTTGGTCTCAGGAACAACATCCCCGGTAGCAAGGTTGATTCGGGATACAAAACTTGTACCAATGGTGTATATTGTCTCTATCAACAACTTAGGAACAAGTGTTCTCAGTTCTGTGATCTACTGGAAAAGCAACCAAACACCTGCAGAGAATGTTCAGATGTGTTGACTGATTAATTTCCGTCACAATAATCTTAGCAAATATAAGAAGAGAACGAAAAGAAGGGGGCATCTTCTACAAGCAATTGGCATGAACCAACAAAAGAAGGTCATCTCTCTCAATTGAGAGTTTGTACCGGGGATGTGAAGTGTGTCATTTGGATCATAAGTGGAGATGTGATTAAAAGCAAAAATTACTAGCATCTTAAAAGATATAGCCAATAGAAATTTGCAAATTGGATCCTAAGTAAAGTCGTTCTTAAGATCTTTTGAGTTTATGAGAAGTGGTGTAGCTAGTCATTGTATATGTAAGTTCACAGTGCTTCGTCTCAATGAATCCGAAGGAGGCTATCTCTCTGTGTTACCACAGATAACTACTTGCAAGTCCAACTATAGTAAGCAGTAACCATCTATAGTAGTTAAGATTATCTTGACTAGTAAAGATGGTTAGTCAGCAAAGAAATAAGATAGTTAAGGAAATTGATGCATCATATTTGAAAAAATAAATATGTTCATAGAATTATAAAACAAATTTATTATTATAGGTAAATACTAAATTATAACATTAGTAGGAAAAATAAATGGGCATGATGTGAAAAATGATCATAAAATTACGCTGACGAGATTATGAGTTCATTCTTGACTTGCTCCGACCATTACATTTTACTTTGTCTACAAAAGTGCATAATTAGATGGAGGGAAAATGCTTGAAGGATAAACCTTCCAAAAATTATTACATCGTTATCTATAGAAGAAACCTAAAGATACCATAATGAAGGAGATGTATAACTGCAAAAATCTCTTCCATAATTTAATTCAATAGTTCCCTTTTCCATGTCAAAGATTCCTGCGTCATTGCCACCTCCACCTGGTTCATGGGAATAAAGCTCGAAATTATCATCCGTAAAGTAGATGCAATTAACTTTGAAAGTTCCCTTACATTCTGACGAGGACAATGATGTAGATACATTGTGGCCCAAGAACAAAGCTTGATCCCCCAAAGTATTCAATTCAACCAAACTATAGGCATATTTATTTCCCTCCCCACGACATTCTTCTAGCCTCAAAATAGAGAAACCAATCGTATAGTATCTGGACTTCACATTGTTTTCATCATCACCTTCAAATAAGGTGCCTCCTCGAATACGAGAAACAAGCAAAAGATTTCCTGCTGATTCAACAAGATACTTTTGAATTGAATCACGCGTCTTAGTTGGAGCAGGAGCCACCACTATTGCTTTTGGACCATTATCGTCGTCAAGGTCACAAACAACTACAACTCCATGACAATCAACAGCATAAAATTTACCACTATAGTAAACAATATCATCATAACAACGGGAAGGGACCGTAATATTGGTCCAAACACTATCTCCTAGTCTTGCAAAAGCCAATATATCATGTTCTCCATAAATAGCAGCTACAATGCAATCTGGATTATAATTAGGTGAACTTTTCTTCATTCCAGGATTTGAGGACATCACTATCTTTCTCACAAAGAAATAATAGAAATCCTGTGGTGGACATTTGTCACTATAATCATACTGAACAGGGAAGGTCAGCATTGGTGGTAGGCAAATTTGTTGTCGAGAGAAGGGATGTAATAGATTGATTTGTAAATCGGTGCCAATTGTCATTAACCATCCATAACCTGCTCCAAAACACTTCCTCCCAATAGCTTCCGGCAACCTGAGTTCATATGTTTTTGAAGTTAATAAGCATAGAAAGCGACGAATGTGTACATCTTGTTTCCTCTTGGTATCCATGGTTTCAGCAAGCATAAGCCAAGGATATGTAATAGGCAATGGAGGTTTTCTCTCTAGTATTAAAGTACTCGATTGCCATGATTTACAAACAGCACCAAAGAAAACAAAATCCTCCATGGAATGAGATCTTTCTGCTATAACACCTAAAATGTCTAATGGCAGTTCAGCCCAATCTGCCATGTCTGCAAAAGAAGTATGAAAAAAGATTATATATTTTTAATCTGTTCTACCACTAAAATAAAATATACTTATGATTGATAAAAAAAGATGTATTTCAATATTCCCTTTTTCTGAATCGTGGATTTACCGATTTATGTTCCACATAAAGATTCTTGTTAAAGGCGAGAAAACAGAATTGAATTAAATGACACATACCTTAAAACAGAGAATATAGAATTCGGATCTTGCGAAAATTTTGAGTATTCTGTTGCAAATAGGAGAATTTTGCATTGGTTCTGCTGAATAGTCCATGTTGATTTATAAGTTTTGGAACCTAGGAGGCGATAAATTTTAAGGAAATATGTGAGGCAATAAATTTTAAGGAAATATGTCCACCTTCCAAAAAAATTTAATTCCTGGAAGAGAGAGGATTTCTTTTGTTTTCTAATATAAAGTTACGGATTACCTTATTTAATTAGGATATATTACTGCTATTTGTCCATCACTCATTAGGTTATGAAAAAATAAATCATCGTGATATATATATAAAGAAATTAAAATTTAGATTTTTATTAAAATCAAAATCAACAATAAATTTTAACCACATATTTTACGAAAATTACAACCTTACAATCACATATTTCATCGACTTCTATCAAAATCTGCTAAAATTTTGATTTTAATTTCCACCAAATGACTTTTTACCTTTCAAAGTTAACCTTTCTTATAATCAATTGGATGGTGTACATACGCCAACTGACCATGGTATATGAAATAGAAAAGATAGGTTGGGAACTTAAATGCGAAAAAGAAAATTAAAATGGGCACGGAAGTATATAGGTTGGGTGCCTTTCATTTTTTCTTTTTTTTATCTTCCATTGCTTTACCGCTGTTACTGGGGTGAAAAAAATAAAAAATAAAAAATAAAAAATCTTTGAGTTCATAGTTGATGTGTCAACTCGTCCGTTTAGTAATATGATTTTTTTTTCCATCCTTGATTATGTTGTTCTTGTCTTTATCATTTTGCATCGAGTATAAAATAGTGTTTTAAAAAGCGTAAAGTGCTGTGAATCATGGAATCCAAGCTTTCGGGCTATGCGAGCCTAAGCGTAAAGTGTAAAAAAAGTTCCTTATTTTAATGTTATTTTAAATTTTTAAATCAATCTAAAAAATATTTAATAATTAAAAAGCATAAAAAACTTAAAACGTATAAAAAATGCACCTAGGCACAAAAAAAATAAAGCAAAAAACAATAAATACATAAACACGAAAAAGCGAGAGAAGAGGCATTTTACGCCCGTTTCACGTCTATGCATCGCTTTTTAGAAAACTTGTATCAAGTAATGATTTTAGTTGTACCTTCTTGGTGATTATCTTCAAGAACAATGTCAATATGCCTTTCATTGAATATATTTTGACTACAATGTTTGTCCATGGTTTGTAGACCATGGCGTTCAATACCATAGTTTTTATAAGCTACTCTTAATTTTTGTGTTACTCATATCATCCTTATAGAAAACATGACATTTTGATATCTAAGATTGAAAAGCTGAATCGACGAATAAAGAAAAGGTAGCAGTACTTAGATAAAGATCTGTGAACGCCTTTTGACACCAAAATGTAAAATTATTGGTGATTGTTAAGATAAATATCTAATGGTAGGAAGATGTATTGTAAATGAAAAAATTAGAACATTAAAAATAAGAAAAAAAAATCGCATGTTTCATTTAATAATTAAAATAATATTTATCTAATATCCAAAATTATAAAATATTATATTTACTTAATAATTTCTACCATTAGTCAATTATATAATTTTTCAAGTTTTAGAAATATAAAAATTAGAATATTTTTCATAATTTCAATTTTAGATTAAACAAGCCCTACAAAATAGATTTATAGGAACTTCATACTTATTTTTAGAGTTTGCAACAAAATAACGAATCTCAAGATCACAATTATATAATGTAGATAGAATCATAGTTTAAATCTTATTTAATTATTTAGATAAAGTCACTTTAACTTTTGTACGTATGAAATCTTTTAAAAACTTAAAATTAAAATAAAATAAAAAGTTTTTTAATAAAAAAATAATAAGCTAAAGTCAAATAAAAAAATATATAAAAAGGAAAAAAAATATATAAAAAACTAATAAAGCGCGCCTAGGAAAAATGAAAGGGATGAACTCAACTGTTTAGGAATTGAAAAAAAACGATTTAGGCGCGAAGCGAAGCATTTTGCCTGAGCTTTGAGCTTAGGTGCCGCATAGGTGAGCTTTTTAGATCACTGGTTCTAATATAAGAGGTATGTTCGTCGAATGGAAGCGGGCAAGGAGGCTAGCTACATACGAGGGTACAATATATACAGAGAAGTTATAAAAAATAGATTATAAAAAGAAAGAAAACATGTGGAATGCCAAATTACTGTTATAGGATGATGATACTTCTTTGGGGCTAAAATTAAACCCAATTTCCACCCATTGACCCAAAAGGCGAAACCCTCTCTACACTCTCTCACACCCTTCGTCCCTCTCTGCTCTCTCTCAAACAGCGAAAGTCGAAACCCTTCATCCCTCTCCGTTCTCTCTCTCTCTCTCTCTGACTCTCTCAAACCCTAAACGGCGAAACCCTTCGTCCACCGTCCGTCGAACGCCGTCTGTGAGAAAGGCCTTCTCATAGTTCAATTTAATCTAGTAAGTTCAATTTACCTTTTAGTCATATCTATATATTTATTGGTTTCTATTCGCTGACTCATTATCCCTTCCTCAATTGCATCATCTTTTTCTTCTATTATCTTCCCCATATCTGTTTCTCTGTTTTCCTTCTATTTGACAACTCGTTTGTCCTGCTTATCGGGTTCTTTTCTGTGGGCAAGGTAATTTTTATTTTTTATTTTTGGTTTTTTTACTGAATGTTTATACGGACTTGGAGCTGTAGATATCACGGGTTCCATTGGAGGTTTTTTTATTTTCTTTTAATTGAGATTGGTTTGCCATGTGGATTTGTGGTGATCCTCAATCACTGTGGGTTGGGGGGATTGTGTGCGCATGTTCGTTCGTTTGCTCTATATGCATTATAGTTGTGGGTTTTAAATTGGGGCTTGAATTTATAATGTGATGTGTGTGATTTTCTTTTATAAAACCTTAAGATTGTGTGGAGTCAGGTGATTTTGTGTGGCGTCTTGGTCTACTGGAATGTGGGAATTGAATTTGTGTGTGTTTATATGCTCTGGTACAATTCATTTTATAGGTTTTGCTAGATTTTTATCTGGAGTGAAGGCATTGCCGCAATGTTCAGATTTCTTTCTTTCTTTCTTTTTGAGTTTAATTGAATTTGACCCTTTCAATTTTCGATTATGCTGAGTGGCTGTGGGTTGTGTTGTGCAATTGATGTACTTTTTAGCTCCTTAATTTTTAACCATATTTTACAGGGATTGGGATTGGGGGTGGAGCTAAGTGATGTATAAAATAATTTATTGATAGTTGCATTATCATCAGTGCTTCTTAGCTTAATTTTGTACTGTATGGTATTAGTTTCGTTGTGTCAACACCCCCTTGTGTTGTTGTGTTGCCTATGCAATTTTATTTGCTTTATTGACATTCTATTATAGGAAATGTTAATTCGAAAATTTAGCCAATAGCAATTTATATAGGAATTTATAGGATATTGAAGTTTTTTTGATATTTATGCTCTTAGGTTTAATATGGAGGAAGATCAACCTTCTTCCAAGAAATGAATAACTTTGTTATCTTTCTTTTCAAAGAGTAACAAACATCAGGGTACTCCAATTCCTATGGCATCCACTCCAAATCCAATTTCATCCACTGAAGTTGAACAATCTTCATCTTTTAATCTTAATGTGGAACCACTTAATTCTATTGAACGGGACTCAGGAAAAAGAAAGTAAATATGTGAACATCCATTAAATGAACGCAATCAAATTAGGCGAGCCTATCTAAATGCTGGACCTTATCAACCAAAACTTTTGGACTATCAGAGTAAAGAATGTGGAAAGCAGAAATGTCGATTTCAGGAGTGTTGGCACAATCAGTTTCCTTGGTTGGAATATTCACCTTCAACACATAAAGCATGTTGTTTTTATTACAACTCTGTAAAGAGATTGATTGATATGTATGTTGCAACTTGCAAAGTGTTTGAATATCTTAGCGATCATTCTCCAAATACAAGAACTCGGTCCGAAGTTGATGGTGTATACAAAACCATGACAACATTTGCATTTGTATTTATCTTGAATTTAATGCGTCGTCTTAACTGCTATGAGATTTGTCAATACTACAAAAAGCATCCTTCAAGCATTGAGAGAAGATGACTGGAAGAATTTCTTGAAGAGGTGAAATGTTTTTGCTCAAAAAATGATATACATATACCAGACTTTGATGGTTCTTACATGGTTGGTCGTTCTCGTGGTCGTGAGTATCCTACAGTTGAACATCATTACCACTTTGATATTTTTAATACAACCATAGATTGTCAGATAATGGAGTTAGATACAAGATTTAATGAGACATCATTAGAACTCCTTTCTCTCAGTACGGCTTTGGATCCAACAAATTCTTTTGAATAATTTAACATGGATAATATCTACAAGCTTGCGTAGAAGTTTTATCCTGAAGATTTTTCACAACGAGATATTTATTTTTTGAAAATTGAGTTGCAACATTATAAGAATGATGTGATTATCGATCCTCGATTTCAAGTGCCTACACTTTCTGATTTATTTCGGGAATTGGTTGCAAAGAGTTGCGTCATTTTGACTAAATTGATTCGTTTAGTACTGTCACTATTGGTTTCAACAGCGACAGTGGAGCGAGTATTTTCAGCAATGAAACATGTGAAGACGAAAATTCGTGACAAAATGGATGATGATTTTCTTACTGATTGTTTAACACTAAACATTGAACGAAAATTTAGTATTACTTTAGATCTAGATTCTATTATAAATGAATTTTATGCTATAAAATATCGTCGGGTACAATTGTAATATGTAACATCATATTACAATTTTTCTAATTATAGTTGATTTGTTGTCACAGTACAAAAATGCAGCCTGTGGATGAGCAATCTGAAAATTTCCAAGTAAATACTTCAGCCAAGTCAATTCACAGCTGACATTTGTCATTGCTCGGTATTCTGCCTTTTCAGAGGATCTAGAGACCACTCTTTGTTTCTTTGACTTCCAAGACACCAAGGATTTCCCAAGAAACACGCAGTAGCCTGTCACAGACCTCCTAGTGTCTGGACAAGCCCCCCCAATCTGAATCACTAAAGCCTTTGAGTTGGATTTGAGAGTCTGCTGAATAGAACAAACCCTGCCCTGGTGACCTTTTGATGTACCGTAGTACTTTGTGAGCTGCTTGCAGGTGTGGCACTCTTGGATTCTCCATGAATTGACTTAGCATTTGGACTGAGTAAGCTAAATCAGGTCTGGTTATGGTCAGGTACAATAATCTGCCAATTAACCTGTAAAGAGCAGGCTTAGGAAGTAACTATCCTTCTTTGGACATTCTCACATTTTGATCTAAAGGAATCTTTGCTGGAGTAGAGCCAATAGTACCCGAGTCTCCTAAAATATCCAAAGCATGTTTTCGTTGGCATAAATAAATCCCCTTTGTTGTCCTGGCCACTTCAATACCCAAAAAATACTTCCAACTTATCAAGGTCTTTGATTTTGAATTGAGCCTCAAGGGACCTTTTCAGTTGATCAATTGCGTCCGTGTCATTTCCAGCAACTATTATATCATCCACATATACTAAAATAGCTGTGAAGGAATCATCAGTGACCTTTGTGAACAAACTGTAGTCTGCCTTGGACTGAATATATCCTTGGTGAATGATGAAATTTGACAGCTTTGAGTACCATATTAGAAATGAATTGATTATAGAGAAAGATAGCTGAATGATTGAGTCAGAAATGAAGCAAAGAATTGTATTGATTTTCTGCTATTCTAAACTGTACAAAATATCAGAGTATATATACACACTATAGACTATTCTAGAGGGAATAATTTACAGCACGTTCTCTCAACAGAAATGTAACTAATTACAAAGAATTCCTTCTTCTCCTTCTAGAGGATTCTCATTCTGTTACTGCAACTTGGCTGCCAATCATTTAAGCACCTTTCAATTTCCAGATTGTACTGCTGATTCTTCAACCAGCTCCTTCGTGTCTATCCAACTCAGCTGCTTTGTCATCTTCCAATAGAAGAGAATGTTTAGATGTGTTAACTGATTAATTTCTGTCACAATAATCTTAGCAAATATAAGAAGAGAACGAAAAGAAGGGGGCATCTTCTACAAGCAATTGGCATGAACCAACAAAAGAGGTCATCTCTCAGTTGCTTATATCCTTTCGTGCTTAGAGAAATAGAATTGCATACATACCGATTTTTATGCATATGCAAAAAGTTTAACGCAAAATTGAGAAAGAAGTTCTAATTTTATGACAAGATGCGTTCTGCAAAGATCAGATAAAATTCATCTGCATACTATTTAGTTATTCTTAAAATTACAGAGGCAATTAAAATCAGTTTTTGATTTAAAGTTGGTTTTCAATAATAAAAGATAGTATACCATCAATGGGAGACATAAGCACAACACACAGAGTGGGGGATGCATGCTCAGATACTGAGAGAAATCAAAATCTTTTACACTATCTACTTTCATGTTGTGCAAAACATATATTTGCCTGAAGATTCTGTGAGGCAGACCATTGAAATTCCAGGCTATTTTTTTCTTAAAAAGGTTAAAAGAAACTTCTCTACCCTTAAGCCCTGTTCAGCTTCAAAATCCTTGAAAATTCATTTTCACATTACTCGATATCACTAAAATCAGAAATCTACAAATGATGTATCATTGACATTCGTGTTACATGTTTATAAACAACTGCTATCCTAGACAAAAACCTCCTGAAAAAAGGACACAAAATGTATGCCATACTACTGAGCTAGCAGCTACAAAGTCAAGATGACAGCTTGCATAGAAAATAGATAATGATCAATAATTTCAGCGTTGTTATTCTTTCTCATGATTTTTTTTTTTTTTTTTTGATAAGTATTCTTTCTCATGATTAGATTGACCAAATAGCCTATATACTCAGGAAGTAACTTATTACATCTGTCTGGATCTCACTCTTCTTACAGTGGTCTTGGCTCCCGATTTGGCTCTATTCCTCCCTTTAATGCTTCATCAGTTACATATTTGTCTTGTTTCAAGCAACCATGCTCTTGCCGCCACCCCCCTGCACATGTTTTTCACTTTTGACTTCCTTTCCCCGTGAGGTTTGGTAATCTTTTCCTTCTATTTTTAATTTTTTTGTAGGGGATGGAACAGGGAGAACACATTAATTTCAAATGAAACCGGGAGAGGGAATGAAAGAAGATGAAGAAAAAGAGAATTTTACAAAAGCAAGATAATGGATTACATTTAAAAGATAGTACAAATCACCGCTCAGAGTGAATTTATCTATTTGTTCCGCTTAACATATATCTAGTGGGCAGATTAACAGAACTTTCTTGTTAGCCATAAAATATGATATCTAATCTTGACACAACTGAAACTCATATAAAAAAAGTTACAAGTGTTTTCCTTTCAAATGTATGCTTGTGTGTCTGGTAGAAGCATCCTCAAAAATCAATTGTTAAACAAATTCATTAACTAATTAAAGTTATGTGCTTTGATCAAAAAACAAAAGCATAACTTTAGAGAAAAGAAATGAAAATTAGTTTCAGTACCACTTCCATTCTTGTTCCGTATACGCAAAGATTTCATCATAGAAACTCGGCAACCAACTGAAGAACGAAATTGTGGACATATTTGATTGCGAATCATGACTACTTGAAAGCCTCTCTACTTCATACTTATCATTTGCAAGCTTACTAGATTGTTGCCTTAGGTCACAATCTTCCCAGAGCTTCTTTATCTGTTTGAGATGAACTTTGATGTAGCAAAGCTCTAAAGACTTAAATCTCCCAATGCGATTGAGTATTCCCTGCATTTCTTGGGCAACATCAACCTAGAAAGTAGGATACTCAAATTGTAAAGAAAAGGTACTAGGGAATTGTTATAGATTGTAATGTTATAGATTGTAATTAGTTAATTACCTTATTCTAGGATCCTAATTTATACACTTTCCTAAGATAGAATCCTAGACTTTGTATATATATGTGTATCACCGTTTCCAATATAATACAAGAGAATATTCTACACGATATTATTTTTGCATGGTATCAGAGCTAGGGTTCTAAATCCTTACCTCTCTGTTGGATCTTCTTCTGGTGCGTTGCCGGCTGTCGCTATCGCCGCTTGTTGGGGGTGTTAATTTCGGCCTCTCTTCCACGTTTTTCCGACGAGTGTTCCTCTCGCAGCTTTAGGCGGAATCTTCGGTGCTTGAATTCCTCCTTTGGGTTTTCACGGTTTCTGTGTGGCTTCTCGTATTTTGTGTCATTCTGTGGTCGACATCTTCTCTGGTTCCAATCGCCGCGTTTAGTGCGGCAGTGGTGGTGTTCGGTTGTTTTTTTTTTTTTGGGTTGCTTTTGTCTTCGCCGACTGGTTGTGAGTACAGTGGTCGGGAATTCATCTACGCGTCATCGTCTGAGTCTCTGGAGGTGTCTCTGTGTGTCGCGTTTCAGTGGGCTACGCGTTTCTGGACTTGAGTAAGTTGGGCTTCTTTCGTGGGCCCTTTTTTCTTCAGTTGGGTGGACAGTGTTCGTTAATGGCTCGAATTATTTGGATTGGAGCAAGACCGTTCGACTTTATCTACGGAGTATTGATAAAGATACTCATTTGGCTGACAATCCTCCTACAGATGATTCTAAGCAGATGTGGCTCAGAAAGGATGCTCGCTTATTCCTGCAAATTCGAAATTCCATTGATGGAGAGGTAATTGGCTTGATCAATCACTGTGAGTTTGTCAAAGAGTTGATGGATTATTTGGATTTCTTGTATTCTGGTAAAGGGAACCTTTCTCGTATGTTTGAGGTGTGCAAAGCATTTTACCGTGCGAAAAAACAAAATAAGTCTCTTACGAATTATTTTATAGACTTTAAGAAGACTTATGGGGAGCTTAATATGTTACTGCCGTTTAGACCTGATATAAAGGTTCAGCAACGCCAACGAGAACAAATGGCCGTCATGAGTTTTCTCGCTGGCCTTTCCCCTGATTTTGAGACTGCTAAATCACATGTTCTTTCTGGTTCTGAGATCTCCTCTTTACAAGAGGTATTTAGTCGAGTACTTCGCACTGAAGGTACTCCACTTGGTCAAATCAGTGGTGTTTTGGTTAGCCGAAATAATAATTATGAGCCTAGGCGATCAACCAATCAGAGTGGAAACAAAGGAGGAGGCTCGCAAAGGTTTGAAACTCGAACACAAGGTTTTGGAGGAATTGTGTGTTATTATTGTCAGAAGCCGGGACATACGAAGCGAGATTGTAAAAAGCTTCAGTACAAGAATCAGAAAGCACACTCGGCCCATGTTGCATCCACTAACGAGACTTCTGACAAAACAATTCTTATCTCCGCAGATGAATTTGCCAAGTTCTCACAGTATCAAGAATCACTACAGTCTTCATCTCCTTCATCGTTTTGCTATTGCTGATGCAGGTAAATCAAATGCGTGTCTTATTTCTTCATCCTCCAAATGGGTCATTGATTCTGGTGCCACAGATCATATGACAGGTAATTCTGGTCTCTTTTCTACTTTTAAGTCATACGCTTCCACTTCTACTGTTACTTTAGCCGATGGGTCACCATCTCGTGTTCTTGGGTCTGGCACAATTACTCCTACCCCTCTGCTTCCTCTGTCGTCCGCCTTACATTTACCTAACTTATCCTTTAATTTGATCTCTGTAAGCCAGCTTACTCGCAATCTTAATTGTTGCATCTCATTTTTTCCTGATCATTGCTTATTTCAGGATCTTATGACGAAGAAGACTATTGGTAAAGGGCATGAGTCTGGAGGCCTTTACATTCTGGACACACCAATACTACAATCTGTCGCTTGCTCTGGTGTAACTTCTCCATTCGAGGCTCATTAAAGGTTGGGCCATCCATCTCTTCCTTTGCTCAAGAAACTTTGTCCGCAGTTTAGTAAGGTGTCTTCCTTAGATTGTGAGTCGTGTCAGTTTGCAAAACACCATCGTCTTAGTTCGAGTCCACGAGTTAATAAACGTGCTAGTGTTCCTTTCGAATTAGTTCATTCTGATGTTTGGGGTCCTTGTCCTACTTTGTCTAAACATGGGTTTAAGTATTTTGTTACTTTTGTAGACGATTATTCTCGTGTAACTTGGTTATATCTAATGAAGAGTCGTTCTGAGTTGTTCTCTCTTTTTTGTGCCTTTTGTGCTGAGATTAAAACACAATTTAATGTTTCGATCCGTACTTTGCGAAGTGATAATGCCAAAGAATATACGTCCGCTTTATTTCAATCTTATATGGTTCAAAATGGCATGCTCCATGAAACTTCTTGTGTTGATACTCCATCTCAAAATAGAGTGGCAGAAAGGAAGAACAGACATCTTCTTGAAACTGCACGAGCCCTACTATTTCAAATGATTGTTCATAAACCTTTTTGGGCCGATGCAGTTTCCACAGCATGCTTTCTAATTAATCGCATGCCATCATCTGTTCTTCATGGTGAGATCCCTTACAAAATCCTTTTTCCCAATAAGTCGTTGTTTCCTGTTGATCCTAGGGTATTCGGTAGCACTTGCTTTGTTCGAGATGTTCGTCCGCATGTAACCAAATTAGATCACAAGTCTTTGAAGTGTATCTTCCTTGGTTATTCTCGTCTTCAGAAAGGGTATAGATGTTATTGTCCTAGTCTTAACAAATATCTTGTCTCCGTTGATGTTACCTTCATGGAATACACACCCTATTTTCCATCTTCTCCTCCTCCCGCACACTAGGGGGAGGATGATGATTTGTTAGTTTACTCTATCACATCTTCTGAACCTGTCTCGGAACCCGCTCCTTTGAGGCCTCCTATTAGTCAGGTCTACTCCAGGCGTAACCCTCCTGATTCATGTCCCGCGCCTGCTCCTTCGTCATCAGATCCAGTCTCGATCGATGATCTTCCTATTGCGTTACGCAAAGGTAAATGCCAATGTACTTATCCTATTTGTTCTTTTGTCTTTTATAACTGTTTGTCGTCTTTCTCTTAGTCTTTTATTGTTTCTCTTGATTCTATTTCTGTTCCTAAAACTGTTCACGAAGCCATATCTCATCTTGGTTGGCGTCATGCAATGATAGAGGAAATGAATGTCTTAGATGACAATAGTACTTGGGATTTGGTCGATTTACCTTCAGGGAAACAGGCTATAGGGTGCAAATGGGTGTTCACAGTTAAGGTAAATCCGGATGGGTCAGTCGCTCGATTGAAAGCCCGTCTTGTCGCTAAAGGATATGCTCAAACCTATGGCGTGGACTATTCTGACACTTTTTCGCCTGCTGCTAAGTTGACATCAGTTCGGTTGTTTATTTCTATGGCAGCTACTCATCATTGGCCTTTGCATCAACTAGATATTAAGAATGCTTTTCTTCATGGTGATCTTCAGAAGGAGGTGTATATGGAGCAACCTCCTGGTTTTGTTGCTCAGGGGGAGTCCGAGCGAGTTTGTCGTCTTCGAAAATCTCTGTATGGTTTGAAACAGAGTCCTCGTGCTTGGTTTGGAAAATTTAGTCAGGCCGTTGAAGAGTTTGGTATGATGAAAAGCAAGTCTGACCATCTGTGTTCTACAAACAAACGGCAGCTGGTATTATTCTTTTAGTTGTGTATGTGGATGACATTGTCATTACTGGAAGTGATACTACGAGAATTTCATCTCTTAAGTCTTTCCTTCACACTCAATTTCACACGAAGGACTTGGGAATGTTAAAGTATTTCTTGGGTGTTGAAGTCACAAGGAGTAAAAAGGGTATCTTCTTATCTCAAAGAAAATACGTCCTTGACTTATTAACTGAGACAGGAAAATTGGGGGTGAAGCCTTGTAGTGCTCCAATGAATCCAAACATGCATTTTACAGGAGATGGAGAACAAATTGAAGATCCTGAGAGGTATAGAAGGTTGGTTGGAAAGTTGAATTATCTTACGGTGACTCGTCCAGACATTGCATATTCTGTCAGTGTTGTTAGTCAGTTTATGTCATCACCAAAAGTTCATCATTGGGCAGCCCTAGAACAGATTTTGTGCTACTTGAAAAGAGCACCCGGGCAAGGTATCTTGTATGCAAATCATGGGCACAATCGTATTGAATGCTTTTCAGATGCAGACTGGGCAAGTTCCAAAGTGGATAGAAGATCCACATCAGGTTATTGTGTTTTTGTTGGAGGAAATTTGGTCTCATGGAGGAGTAAGAAGCAGAACGTTGTGTCCAGATCGAGTGCAGAGGCAGAGTATAGGGCTATGTCACATTCTGTATGTGAGATAGTGTGGATATATCAGCTCTTGACTGAAATATGTCTTAACATTTCAGTACCAGCAAAATTGTGGTGTGATAACCAAGGTGCCCTTCATATTGCATCTAATCCTGTGTTTCATGAGCGGACTAAGCATATTGAAATTGATTGTCATTTTGTTCGCGAGGAAATTCAGGAAGGATTGATTTCTACAGGATATGTGAAGACCGGAGAACAATTAGGGGATATCTTCATGAAAGCTCTAAATGGGGTTCAGGTTGATTATCTTTGTAACAAGTTGGGCATGATTAATATCTATGCTCCAACTTGAGGGGGAGTGTTATAGATTGTAATGTTATAGATTGTAATTAGTTAATTACCTTATTCTAGGATCCTAATTTATACACTTTCCTAAGATAGAATCCTAAACTTTGTATATATATGTGTATCACCGTTTCCAATATAATACGAGAGAATATTCTACACGATATTATTTTACAGGAATGAAAGAGAAAAGTGTGTGTGTGTGTGTGTGTGTATATATATATATACATATAAACTAGTTAACAATACAAGTAATCATATCATATACAAAAAAAGAAACAATTATGAGAAAGATTAAACAAAAATTACAGTAAGAAAGCCACCTTGCAATCGGTCAATGCATCTATCAAACGAGGCTGCACCATTGAGTCTAGTCTTTCTTCTAAGACTTCAAGCTGCCTTCTTATATTGGCAAATTCAGCAACCTGAAAATTTGGAGTTCATAAATCAAACTATTTTGACAATCCCTTAACAATGAAATTAAATGAATAGTTGAGATGAAATTGAGTGAATATTACCTCTCCAACAGCAGTCAGGCAGTGTCTCATATTAGCCAATGTTTCAGGAATGATCACCACTGGCAAAGACATCCTCAACAGTTGAACTCAGCTGAGTCAATCCAGCAGCATCCTGTTCGCATGCCACCATACTCCTTAGTAACCAATCACTACTAAAACTAGATAATCCTTTGCAGGAGTAACTGAAGAGACTGCTATTAAAATAGGTAATACCTGCAATGTCTCGTAAGCAGATTCCATTCTCCGTTTGACTGTATCAACTTTGGCAAGTGTAGCTTTGACTCTGCAGAGGACCCCTCTGCCTGAGAAAGAAATAAAAATTAGGATCTGGAATGATATTGGTGGGACAGAAATCAAAATTACTAACATTTTTATAGTTATGGATATGTGCATAGCTTTTTCGCATATTTGAATCATATTGACAAGCTGATAGCGAAATGACATCTCTGCAATTCATTCATAGATTAAATTATCACTTACAGCCAGAATTGCATTTTCTATAATTTCAATACATTGCCGAAATTACTTCTTAGTAAAACAAATGCATAAAAGAGTGACAAACATGCTAGTAGCTCAATGACATCTTTATTATCACCATATTGTATTTTTCTTAACCGTCAACTAGCTGCCAACATTCCAATCAGTAAAACAAAAGAATAACAAAACGCTGTCGTAAATGGTACCTTTTTGAGATATTGGAGGATAGAGGCAACAGATGAGTGAAGTGAAAGAGCGTCATCACGGAGGCGGATGACGTCACGAGTGGCGCGTGGGATGCGTAGAAGTGAAGTGGCATTCTACTCCTCTAAAGAGGCGGCGATCTCCTCGGAAACCATCTGGAGCTTCATTTCCAGATCCAACAAATGCTTGTCAAGCGGATCCTGCAGGTGCCTCTGCTGCACCGCACTGTTTATCCATTTCTTCAGATCGAAATTTTCGTCCGAAAACGCGCTCAGATCGACCATCATCTTTATTGATTATCTTCCTCCACAACTTGATCACGCCAGTGATTATAGAGTAGAATCAACTGAGTTTTCTGTCGAATATTTCTTCCCAATTTCTCAGTCCAAAATAATCGAGTAAAAATCACATCCAGCGATGAAAACTATAGTTCTGATTTGTATCATACTCGTTCTTCTAATATATTTTTCTCTTTCTTAAACAACACATTCTTCAATAAATTAATATTACACGTAAATTCAAAACTTTTTATTATTTTTTAGCCACATATTTTTCATCAAAACACAGTTTAAAATACGTTCTTGGGAAAATAATTTGGCTCAAACAGGGTATTGATAACCATTAAAACAAGAAAATATCTCCACCTTTTTTTCTTAAATTTATTTGCAATCACATATTCTTAAAAATATAATATTTTACACATAAATTAAAAAAAAAAATCTATTTTTTAATCAACACACATTCTAAAAAAAAAAATTATTATTCCAAAATTTATTTCTATCAATACTTTTTAGATTAAACAACGCAAAACCACCTAATATTGGGCATACTGTTGAAAACCCCCTCTCTTTTGAAAATAACAAAACGTTCCTTTTTGAAACCTTTAATGCGAAATACCTCATACAGTTTATTTTCTCAAAAAAAAGTTGTAAAATAGAAAATATACCCTCCTATTTAAATAAAACGAAAATTAAATTAAAAATTAAAACTAATTATAATAATTATAGTCCCAAATTTTCTAAAAAGTGAAAAGAAATCCCAAATAAATTATTAAAAAATCAAAACTTAAAATAAAAAAATAATAATAATCATCTTCCACCGCCACTTTCATCTCTTTCCAGCCAACCTTTTCTTCCAACCACCGTGGTCGCCGCCCAACCACCAACTCTAATAAATTTGGACATCTTAAACTAGATCACTTCTTCATTTCTTGTTTCCAATAAAATCACCACAAAAATAAAATCACTATACAGTAATAAACGCATAAAATATCCACTTCATGGAAGCTATAATCATAGAACCAAAAGGCTAATCTTGGATTGTCGGTAGAAAGAGTTAAATGTTGCAAAAATTACTAGTATCTTAAAAGATATAGCCAATAGCAATTTGCAAATTGGATCCTAAGTAAAGTCGTTCTTAAAATCGTTTTAGTTTGTGAGAAGTGGTGTAGCTAGGCAGTGCTTCGTCTCAATGAATCCGAAGGATGTTATCTCTTCTGTGTTACCACAGATAACTACTTGCAAGTTCAACTATAGTAAGCAGTAACCATCTATAGTGATCTAAAGTAGTTAAGACGGCTAGTCAGCAAAGAAAGAAGATAGTTAAGGAAATTGCGTAATTGATGCATCATATTTGAAAAAATAAACATGTTCATCGAAATAAATCTATCCATGCAGTTTCCATGTAGCATATATAGCAAAAGATAGAATTTTTTTCCCTGGAGTTAAAGAGGACATTATGGAGCTAGAAATGCAATCAATTAAAGAGGCATATGTTGTCAGCTGTACACTTAAAACAAATATATTATTATAGGTAAATACTAAATTATAACATTAGTAGGAAAAATAAATGGGCATGATGTGAAAAATGATCATAAAATTACGCTGACGAGATTATGAGTTCATTCTTGACTTGCTCTGACCATTACATTTTACTTTGTCTACAAAAGTGCATAATTAGATGGAGGGAAAATGCTTGAAGGATAAACCTTCCAGAAATTATTACATTGTTATCTATAGAAGAAACCTAAAGATACCATAATGAAGGAGATGTATAACTGCGAAAATCTCTTCCATAATTTAATTCAATAGTTCCCTTTTCCATGTCAAAGATTCCTGCGTCATTGCCACCTCCACCTGGTTCATGGGAATAAAGCTCGAAATTATCATCCGTAAAGTAGATGCAATTAGCTTTGAAAGTTCCCTTACATTCTGACGAGGACAGTGATGTAGATACATTGTGGCCCAAGAACAAAGCTTGATCCCCCAAAGTATTCAATTCAACCAAACTATAGGCATATTTATTTCCCTCCCCACGACATTCTTCTAGCCTCAAAATAGAGAAACCAATCGTATAGTATCTGGACTTCACGTTGTTTTCATCATCACCTTCAAATAAGGTGCCTCCTCGAATACGAGAAACAAGCAAAAGATCTCCTGCTGATTCAACAAGATACTTTTGAATTGAATCATGCGTCTTAGTTGGAGCAGGAGCCACCACTATTGCTTTTGGGCCATTATCGTCATCAAGGTCACAAACAACTACAACTCCATGACAATCAACAGCATAAAATTTACCACTATAGTAAACAATATCATCATAACAACGGGAAGGGACCGTAATATTGGTCCAAACACTATCTCCTAGTCTTGCAAAAGCCAATATATCATGTTCTCCATAAATAGCAGCTACAATGCAATCTGGATTATAATTAGGTGAACTTTTCTTCATTCCAGGATTTGAGGACATCACTATCTTTCTCACAAAGAAATAATAGAAATCCTGTGGTGGACATTTGTCACTATAATCATACTGAACAGGGAAGGTCAGCATTGGTGGTAGGCAAATTTGCTGCCGAGAGAAGGGATGTAATAGATTGATTTGTAAATCGGTGCCAATTGTCATTAACCATCCATAACCTGCTCCAAAACACTTCCTCCCAATAGCTTCCGGCAACCTGAGTTCATATGTTATTGAAGTTAATAAGCTTAGAAAGTGACGAATGTGTACATCTTGTTCCCTCTTGGTATCCATGGTTTCAGCAAGCATAAGCCAAGGATATGTAATAGGCAATGGAGGTTTACTCTCTAGTATTAAAGTACTTGAATGCCATGATTTACAAACAGCACCAAAGAAAATAAAATCCTCCATGGAATGAGATCTTTCTGCTATAACACCCAAAATGTCTAATGGAAGTTCAGCCCAATCTGCCATGTCTGCAAAAGAAGTATGAAATCGTGGATTTACCGATTTATGTTCAACATAAAGATTCTTGTTAAAGGCGAGAAAACATAATTGAATTAAGTGACAAATACCTTAAAACGGAGAATATAGAATTCGGATCTTGCGAAAATTTTGAGTATTCTGCTGCAAATAGGAGAATTTTGCATTGGTTCTGCTGAATAGTCGTTGTTGATTTATAAGTTTTGTAACCCCGAACCTAGGAGGCGATAAATTTTAAGGAAATATGTGTGGCAATAAATTTTAAGGAAATATGTGCACCTTCAAAAATTTAATTTCTGGAAGAGAGAGGATTTCTTTTGTTTTCTATGTAAAGATACGGATTACCTTATTTAATTAGGATATATTACTACTATTGGTCCATGACTCATTAGGTTATGGAAAAATAAATCATCGTAATCTATATATATATATATATATATATATAAAGAAATTAAAATTTAGATTTTTATTAAAATCAAAATCAACAATAAATTTTAACCACAAATTTTATGGATATTACAACTTTTCAATCACATATTTCATCAACTTTTATCAAAATCTACTAAAATTTTGATTTTAATTTTCACCAAACATGAGCTTTTTACCTTTCAAAGTTAACCTTTCTTATGATCAATTTGATGGTGTACATACACCAACTGACCATGGTTATATGGAAATAGAAAAGATAGGTTGGGAACTTAAATGCGAAAAAGAAAATTAGGCTATGTTGGGTACTAATTCTCATTTTCAACAGTAAATCAATTCTCATTTTCAACCATACATTCTTCAATAAAATAATATTTTCTATCACATCAATAATCTTATCTTCTTTTTCAACCACATATTTTCCATCATATCACTATTCAAAATCAATTCTTCCCCCAAAAAATCCCTACCAAACACACACTTAAAATGGGCACAGAAGAATATAGGTTGGGTGCCTTTCATTTTTTATATATTTTTTTATCTTCCATTGCTTTACCGCTGTTACTGGGGTGAAAAAAAAACCCCTTCATTGTAAAATGTAAAAACTGCTGCCTTGTTGATAAGTGCGGGTTTTTGCACTTATTCGGACCACTAATTTAGATATTTGTGAGTTTTTATTATCAATTTATTACTTAATTTAGTTATTTTTATTTTGTAGGTGAAAACCCAAGTTTGAATGATGATTAGAAGGAATTTACGCGAGAAATGAGAAAAAAGAACCAAAGACGCAAAATTTCAAAGTTTGGGGACCAAATTGTACAAGTGTCAGAAGTTGGAGGGCTTGACGTGCAATTTCTGAAACTTGACAACAAAATCAGAATTTTGGGCAGAGAAGGGGCGCCTAGGTGTCACTGTAGCGGCGCCTAGGCGCCACTGTAGCTATTTTTGACATTTTCAAAAGGCTAGGGACCAATTTTGTTATCTTTCCAAAGTTGAGGGCATGTGCTGCAATTTACCAATTAGGTTTTAATTAGAAAACCCAGCAGCCCCTGTCTCCTGCAGCAGCCCAGAAACCGAGACGAGCTAGACGTTTTTCTGGAGTTTTTTTCTTTCGTTTTCAATTCTTTTTGTTTTCTTTTTCTTCATTTACTTTTTCCTTTAATTTCCTTTGGCATTTGGACAAACCTTGGAGTTTGGCAATTGTGATAAAGCTTGGAGAAGAAGATCCATTGATTTTGTCCTTATCAATAAATTTTTCTTTTCTCTAATTTATTTTCCATTAATGAGTTCTAAGAATTTATTTGTTATTTTTGAATATTTAATGGGTAACTAAACATATTTGTGATTGGGGTAATTTCAAACCCGAGTTATGATTTTCAATTAATTTGTGCCTTATAGTTCTCTTAATTAATGTGTTTAATCCATTGATTTATATGTTTATTTTGTTATTCTTGATTGTTTAGGTGTACAACTAAATGATTAAATTGTTGCAATGAATGTTACTTTGGGATTTATAGTACGTAATCGCTATTTATTCTAAAACCTAGTGGCAATTTCATTTCAATGGATTATGAGGAATTTTCAATTGATTGTATGTGGATTAACACTTAAGTAAGTAAACCGAGCTTGTGAGTTTGCCCTTAATTCAATTTATCTCTTTTGTCGTAATGCTTTTGTTAAATTAAATTTAAAGAGCTTACTCTAGGTTGTTTAAAGAATATGGTTGAGTAAAGAGCTTGTTTTATTCAACTAACATGTAAGAAGAGACTGAGATAATTGAGCTTGTAATTCTCGAATTGTTGTTAATCTAGAGAACGAAAATCTATTGTGTAATTGATATGAAAATCATTCTCGTGGTAACGAAATATCTCCCTAATCACATTTTCACATCTTTGATTTAAAAACTACTTTGTTTGTTTCCAAATTCAAGTATTTTCTATTTTGAATTTATTGCTTTCCTTAGTTCAACAAATCAAACCCCCCCCCCCCCCACCCCCATTTAATCACTTTAGTATATAATTGTTAAATTTAATTTCTAGTTTGCAATTAATTAAATTGAAATAATTCTCTGCGGGAAATGACCCTTACTTGCCATATTACTATTTAAGACGTGATGGTGGGATATCACCTTATCTAGCTCAGAAAAGATAATAAATTCAACATGTATGATTTTGGCATCTTTGAGGTCATAGTTGATGTGTCAACTCTTCCGTTTAGTAATAAATTTTTTTTCCCATCCTTGATTATGTCGTTCTTGTCTTGATCATTTTGCATTGAGTATAAAGTAGTGTTTTAAAAAGCGTAAAGTGTAAAACCAAAGTTCCTTATTTTAATGTTATTTTAAATTTTTAAATCAATCTAAAAAGTATTTAATAATTAAAAAAGCATAAAAAAGGTTTTTAAAAAATTTAAAACACAAAAAATGCACCTAGGCACAAAAAAAATAAAGCAAAAAACAAAAAATAAATAAAATGCTAAAAAGCAAGAGACGAGGCATTTTACGCCCGTTTCACACCTATGCATCGCTTTTTAGAAAACTGATATAAAGTAATGATTGTAGTTGTAAGTTGTAACTACTTGAAGAGTGTGATTATCTTCAAGAACATGTTTTTCACTGAATACATTTTGACTACAATGTTTGTCCGTGGTTTGTAGTCCATTACGTTCAACTCCATAATTTTTATGAGCTACTCTTAATTTTTGTGCTACTCATATCATCTTCATAGAAAACATGTAATTGTAACAACACAAGTATGTTACACTCTCTTCTAATGCCGTTAATAGAAAATAGTTACTTGTTATATGTGTGCTTAACATCTATTATGTTTGGCCCAATGATGAAGCCCAATCTTCACAGCCTGTTACTTGTAATTTGAGTGTGACCCGGTTTTGGCCCACATATGTGTAATCTCGCGTTTTCTGGTTATGTGACTTTGGTCTGTTAAGTAAATGGCTGAGATTGTGACACGTGGCTGTGGCTGGACCGCTGGATGCATGATGACTATACATATTCGAGACCCTTCCATTGTTTGAATGAATCAGTTCATTTTCTAGGGTTTTCTCTCTATATTCCTCTCTCTGTGTTTTCTCTCTTTTGATGAAAACCTTTGGTTCTCATTTTGTAATCTTGAGGTTAGATAATCTTGGTGATATCTTTGTATAGATTACGATTCTGGTGTGATTCTTGTGTTCTTGGTGAGCACAGATCTGGGTTACTGTGTGTAATCTGTAAAAGAGAGAAATAGCGAGATTTGGGCTGAGGGTTTGAGTCGAGTGATTCTTTTTGGGTCTCTGATCTGTACTTGATAAACTTTGTTGGATTCTAGTGGATTAGAGCGACAATCACTCCGGTGTATGCTCAACGAGTGAGTAGCCTTTACTGGTGAACATCCGGGCCTTAGGGCGAAAATTCTTTGTGTTGTGGTTTGTTCTTTTGTTGTTCTTTTGTGATTTTGGACTGTAAATACCAACAGTGGTGTCAGAGCTCTCGATCTTTTGTGGAAACCCCTGATCTGAAACCCTTGGTTTTTTCTTTGGAAATTTGGTTGCTGATTCTTAATCTTCATTTTTCTGGAAAGTAAAATAGTCCGGTTTTCACTATCTTACACTATTGCACTGAGACGCGTATGGTAACGAATTTCTAAACCCTAACTCTGTTGTTATCTTTCGAAACTTCAGTTGACTGTGTCATCTTGGTTGGAACCCACTTTGATCTTCCTTTGTCTAGAATTTCATAAAAGAACCCTAGAATCTGAGGGGACAAGGTTTAACGGCTCCTTCAAGATTATCATCCATCTGTATTTTTGTTAGTTGATAAAACTCTGAGATGTGGTTTTATGTTACATGACAATTTGCTCTCTCTGTTTATGTGCATAAGTGTTATTTACTTGTGAAGATTAATTGTCTTTTAACACTGGATGTGTACTCTGCTATAATCTCATTCAATCTTGATACTTGTTTACTACTGTTTTGCATCATACTGTTAATTCATATGGCAAGTTCTAAGATTGACATAGAAATTTGGAATGCTAAGGGTGATTTTACTTTCTGGAGTAAAAAAATGAAAGCCTTATTGTTACAACAAAAATGTGCTAGAGCCTTAGATGAGACTTAGGGTGATGAAATCACTGAAACCAAAAGGATTGAACAAACTGAAATTGCTTGGAGTACTATATTCCTGCATTTATCAGACAATGTGATTAGAGAAGTAGGTAACACTACCACTACAGCTGAAATTTGGACTCAACTTGAATCTTTATACAAAACCAAAACTCTTCCCAATAAATGTTACTTGTGGAAACAGTTTTTCAGTTTCAAATTTGATTCTAATTGTGATCTTGAAACTAACTTGGACAGATTTAATAGACTGACCCAAGATCTCACCAACAGTGGTGAGATCTTATCTGACAATCAGAAATCTGTAGCCTTATTATCATCTTTGCCTGAAAAATATAAGGAACTTAAAAATGCTCTTGAATATGGTAGAACCTCTACTACTGTTAATGATGTTGTGTCTTCTTTAAGGAATAAAGAACTTGAGTTCAAAACTGATTCAAAAACCTCCAATATTGGAGTTGGGTACAACATGAAAGGCAATTATTCCTTCAAAAAGAACAACAACCATTTTTCAAATAAAAATTCTTGGAAATCAAAAGAGCATACTGGAAACTTTTCAAAGGCAAACCTAAGTTCAATAAATTTGACAATAAGGCTAAAGGAAAAACATGTTATTTCTGTGGCAAAATGGGTCACTATATAAAAGACTGTCACAAGAGAATTAATGAACTGAAAAATTGCAATAAAGTGGATGGTGAAGCTGCAGTAGCTTATGAGGAAGCTGCAGCCACTAATAGGCAAGTCTATGTGACTTGTCACTCATCTGTTGAAGATGAATGGATTCTAGATTCAGGATGTACTTTTCATATGACACCCTGTAAGAAGTACTTCACTGAATTCTTAGAAACCAAAGGAGGACAAGTAATAATGAGAAATGATTTTTTTTTGTAAAATTAAGGGAATTGGAAAAATTGTTTTGAAACTTGAAAATGGGAATGATCTGATTCTGAATAAGATCAGATACATTCCTAACTTAAAGAGAAATTTAATCTCTTTAGGCACACTTGATGATGAAGGTTTTAACACAATTATAAATAAAGGCACCTTGATTCTTCAAAAAAATGCTGCTGAAATTGCTCAAGTTTTTAAATCAAATGGGATTTACACTCTGAAAGCTTTACAACAAATAAATCAGTCAATTGCAGCTGCAGTCACACTGTCTGATAAATCTGAACTATGGCATAAAAGGTTAGGCCACATAAGTGATAAGAATCTGCATATTCTTAAGAAACAAGGACACTTAGGAAATGAAAGAATTGAGAAGGTATCTTTTTGTGAACATTGTATATATGGTAAGCAAAAGAAATTACCTTTTTCTGCAGGCACTCATAAGTCTAAATGCATACTTGATTTTCTTCATGCTGATATTTGGGGACCAGCTTCTGTGAATACCTATTCTGGTTTTAAATGCTATCTTCTGATTATTGATGATTTGTCTAGGAAAAGTTGGGTCCTACTTTTGAAAAATAAATCTGATACTTTTCAAGATTTTGTTACTTCGAAAACTCTTGTTGAAAATCAAGTAAATAAGAAGGTTAGAGCCCTTAGAACTGACAATGACCTTGAATTTTGCAATGAGGAGTTTGATAATTTTTGCAAAGACAATGGGATCCTTAGGCATAGAACTGTAGTCTATACCCCACAGCAAAATGGACTGGCTGAGAGGATGAATAGGACTCTGTTAGAAAGAGTTAGGTGTATGTTAACCAGTTCAGGTCTTCCAAAATTATTCTGGGGGGAAGCAATCAAAACTGCCTCATATCTCATAAATAAATGCCCCACCAAATCCCTAAACTATGAAACACCTGACCAAGTTTGGAATGGACAGCCTGCTGATTATTCTAAACTCAAAACATTTGGCTGTTCTGCCTATGTACACCAAAATGAAGGAAAACTGGAGCCTAGGTCCATTAAAGGTGTTTTCTTGGGATATGGTGAAGGTGTCAAAGGATATAGGGTCTGGCTGAAGGATCAGGGAGGTTATAGAGTCACTATAAGTAGAAATGTTGTCTTTAATGAACTAGACATGCCCTGCCTAAAAGGAAAAAAGCCTACTCCAACTGAAACTGATCAGAATACATGCATTACTCAAACAGAATTTTCTCCAGCTGTTTTTGATACTGGAAATGAAGATCAGTTCCAGGTGGAGAATGAACCTGAGCAGGATACTCCTGGACCTGTTTTTGAAACTGAGCCTGACCATCATATTAACCCTGTAGAAGATTACCTTTTGGCCAGAGATAGAACCAGAAGGGAGATTAGACCACCTGTTAGGTATAGCGAACCTGATTTTATTACTGCTCTTAGTATTATAGGATCTTTGGAAGGTGATCCTACCTCTTATGAAGAGGCTGTTGAAGGAAAAAAATGCTAACATGTGGCTTGAAGCCATGAAGGATAAGATGTTTTCTTTAGAAAAGAATAACACTTGGGTATTAGTCAATAAACCAAAAGGGGTTAAAGTCATTGACTGCAAATGGATCTTTAAGGTCAAAGAAGGAGACCCTAAGGATGGTAGTGTTAGATTCAAGGCTAGGCTGGTTGCTAAGGGGTTTGACCAAAGGGAGGGAATTGACTATAATGAAATTTTTTCTTCGGTAGTCAAATATACTTCTATTAGAATTCTGTTATCTATTGTCTCTCAATATGATTTTGAATTGGAACAATTAGATGTGAAAACTGCCTTCTTGCATGGTAATTTGGATGAAAAAATGTTCATGAGTTAACCAAAAGGTTTTAAGAAAAAGGGTAAAGAAAATTGGGTGTGTTTTCTGAAAAAGTCCCTTTATGGTTTAAAACAAGCACCTCGACAATGGTATATTAGATTTGATACTTTCATCAAAAGCCTTGACTTTAATAGAAGTGAATATGATCCATGTTTTTACTATAAAGGAAAAGGAGGTCCAAATTCTTATTATCTTTTACTTTATGTGGATGACATGTTGTTGGCTGGTTATGATGTTGATGAAATTAATAACATCAAGCAAAGACTTAAGCAAGAATTTGAGATGAAGGATCTAGGTCCTGCTAAGAGGATCCTAGGTATGGAGATTAGAAGAAATAGATCTGATCAGACAATTTTTCTCACACAACATGCTTATATCCTAAAGATGTTAACTAGATTTTCTATGAATGATGCTAAAGGTGTTACTTTACCACTTGCCAGTCATTTTAAATTTTCTGTGGAACAATGCCCTAAATCTGAATCTGAGAAAAGTAGAATGGATAAAATTCCCTATGCAAATGCTATTGGTTCTGTTATGTATGTCATGGTCTGCACAAGACCTGATCTTGCCTTTGCCATAAGCACTTTAAGTAGATATATGAGCAATCCTGGTGAATATCATTGGGAAGCATTAAAATGGTTGCTGAAATATTTAAAAGGAACTTCTGATCTGGGTTTAATGTTCTGTAAAGGTGAAACTGAAATTCAACTTAAAGGTTTTGTTGATTCTGATTTTGCTAGTAATTGTGACAATAGAAAATCTACTTCTGCATATGTTTTTACTGTAAATAATACTTGTGTTAGCTGGAAATCTCAGCTGCAAAAAATTGTAGCTCTTTCCACCACAGAGGCTGAATACATTGCAGCCTCAGATGCTGTAAAGGAAGGTATTTGGTTAAAAAATTTATTGGATGAAATTGGCTTCTCTGGTAATGATGCTACTGTTTTCTCTGATAGTCAATCTGCAATATATCTTAGTAGAAATCCAGTCTTTCATGATAGGACAAAACATATTGATGTTAAATTTCATTTCATAAGAGATATTATTGAAATGGAAATTATTAAAATTGAGAAGATTTCTATTAAGTGTAATCCAGCAGATATGGGAACCAAAATACTTCCTTTATATAAATTTAGGGATTGTTTAAATCTTCTAAATATTGTTACTAACTAATTGTTTTGCAGGTACAAGAGCAAATGAAACCGGAGGAGGAGTTAACCTCTAATCCACATGAAACCCGAATATGTCAAGCAAGGTGGAGATTGTTATATGTGTGCTTAACATCTATTGTGTTTGGCCCAATAATGAAGCCCAATCTTCATAGCCTGTTACTTGTATTTTGAGTGTGACCCGATTTTGGCCCACATATGTGTAATCTCGCATTTTCTGGTTATGCGACTTTGATCTGTTAAGTAAATGGCTGAGATTGTGACACGTGGCTGTGGCTGGACCGCTGGATGCATGATGACTATACATATTCGAGACCCTTCCATTGTTTGAATGAATCAGTTCATTTTCTACGGTTTTCTCTTGATATTCCTCTCTCTGTGTTTTCTCTCTTTTGATGAAAACCTTTGGTTCTCATTTTGTAATCTTGAGGTTAGATAATCTTGGTGATATCTTTGTATAGATTACGATTCTGGTGTGATTCTTGTGTTCTTGGTGAGCACAGATCTGGGTTACTGTGTGTAATCTGTAAAAGAGAGAAATAGCGAGATTTGGGCTGAGGGTTTGAGTCGAGTGATTCTTTTTGGGTCTCTGATCTGTACTTGATAAACTTTGTTGGATTCTAGTGGATTAGAGCGATAATCACTCCGGTGTATGCTCAACGGGTGAGTAGCCTTTACTGGTGAACATCCGGGCCTTAGGGCGAAAATTCTTTGTGTTGTGGTTTGTTCTTTTGTTGTTCTTTTGTGATTTTGGGACTGTAAATACCAACATTACTAAATAAAGTCATGTTGATATCTAAGATTGAAAAGCTGAATCGACGAATAAAGAAATACTTAGATAAAGAAAATTCACATTCTGCATTACTATTTCCATGAGGATACGAGGAATCTCCAATGACACGACTCACAACTTTTACGGGAAATGCATGTAAACTGATATTTTGAGTGCATTCTATGAGCAGTCTCAGAAATACCATTTTGGTCTTAAGTCCATTTCTTTCTCCATCAATTCCCTATACTGATACCACTCCCCTCCAGCATTCCCGACTGGTAAAGGAGGCCGAACAAAAATCTCTACTGGCTTGGGAACATGGACTAATAAAGATAGCTCTTCAACCGTTTCTCCTTCACTTGATTCAGTAGTTCTAAAAAACTGGTTTACTGGTTCAACCGAAATCCACCCAAGACCGAATATAGCCACATCACAAGCCGACCTATGGAAGCAAGAGGAGGAAGAATAAGTCTTAGTCATACAGTCGATGCATCAGCATCTCTTATAAATTTACTACCAGCAAGAAATTGTTACGACTTAAGCAAAACTTTTTCCTCACTTCTCGAAATCTTTGTACTTTATTTCCAACTCCCGCTTAGTTTCGAGTCCCATCCAGTTGTCTAGCTTCTGTTTTCCAGTTGGTATTTATAGCATTCAAAACGCCTAAAAGTTCTACCCATTTGGACAAGCCATTCGGACGTCTGGATCATCCAGACGAGTCAAACTAGCCATTGGGTTATAACGATCAAAAAAATGACCGTTGGAGTTTCTGGCCATACGGACGTCCGGATTGACCGTTGATAATTGACTTTGACCGTTGACTTTTTTTTTTGAAAATATGATCTAAGTTCAAATATCACTTTGAAAAATTAATATTACTTTTGATCAAAAAATTTTTATGCAAGTGATATGAGAATAATCCTTTATGCACAAAATGATTTTTGAGTTATTGTCATTCATTACTAAAGATCAAAGTGTTATACATTTACATATGATCTCGAAATCCTAGTCTTTGATCTTGTTTCGAAGTTTCTTTCATTGTTTGGCTTTAATGCTTGACTTCGATCTTGACCTTCTTCATGAGCCCGATTTAATAGTCTTAATTTTGATCTTTTAGGCTCTCGTCTTGAATGATTTGACTTGAATGCTTAACTTTCATTTTGATCTTCATTTTGAGTCCAATTTATGATGTGTTGATTTTGGAAATGCTTGATAGATTTTAACATCACTCAAAATAAATTGTTTGAAACAATATTAATCTTATTTGTTATAATCAAAATATTAAAGATGAAATCGACCATAGGTCAACACCTTAAACCAAAATCGTGTTTAAGTAAAATGCGAGAATGTGCAGTAATGAGCTACCCGTGTCACATTCATAAAAGGTAATTGGGCAAAATTAATTGGGCTGAGCACATAAGATGTTAAGCACATTTTCAACAGTTACCTATACGAATGCAAAGAAACATAGTGGGATGGCAACCTGCACAACTCAAAGCTATTGTACAAAAGCGCTGACCAATTTTTTTTAGGGATAGTTTGGTTGTGATTTTAATCACATTGTTATTAAAGTTTGACAGTTTGAAAGCATCTCATTCAATTAAAATATTAAGTCACACAGACTCACCACTTACTTTTTTTTTTTTTTTTTTGAAATGGACTTTCATTCATCAAATCGAAGTACATTTGTGACTTTACAATACATGAAAAGCCCGACTTAAAGCCAAACTACGCAATCTGTACTGGAGCACCCCCGTACTTAAAGTAGCAGACATTGTCTAAACTTCTACACCCCTCCGAAAAGAGGAAGAGCACTCAAAAATCTTGAGTCTCCACAATGGACCAAAAGTCCAAAAGCCAACCCACAACAAACCAAACTAAACTACACAAACTAAAACACAATACTAAACAACACCAACCAAACACAAACAAAACAGCACAAAAAAAAAAAAAAAAAGAACAACAGCAGCAACTAAAAACTAAAATCTGCCGGCAGAGACACGGCGGCACTCCCCCTTCAGCAACTGCATCACGAAGACCAGCCGAACCGAGGACCAAGCTTGCGTACAGAAACACAACCCCCACAGCGGTGGCCAGCCGTACGGAGTTTGGCCATACCTCATTCACCTGCACCGACCCGGAGAGAAGAGCCACCACGCCACCCAAATGTTGAATCCCACTGTATCATTAAATCTACTTTTCCATTATCTCCGAGTAGGCATCCGTAATGACTATTATGCCTCTTATTGCATTTTCCCCAAACACTACCCAATTTATTTCCGTTTGTGATCATAATGAAGGGATATATCTGTCATTACCACGACAATTGATTGCTGAGGTTAGATTAGAAGTCGATATTTTTGCCAACATAATATAAATTATTTTTCAATGGACCCACACTTCGGTACCAAAGAATCCATTTTTTTGCTAAAAACAAGCACAAGACTTTGATTTACTGTTATGCACTTCAAAGTCCAAGTTCTATGGGGGTAAGCATTAAGTACACGTAAGCAAGAACCACGACTAATGGTGATATCCAGCCATCAAGTTGGACTGCTAGTATGAAAATCTGATTATTCTGAACGAATTAATCCACTCAAACAGGGAATTGGAAACAGGGATAGAAAACAGACATAGTTGGCAGCTTGTGATTGGGCGGTTTTTTTCCAAATTTTTCCATCTCCCAATGAATTGCTGCCAAGTGTATCTGTTTGCATGTTTCTAACTTTGATTTACTTGTTTGATTTATTCGACACTGATTTAAAATAGAAAAATAAACACATTTGTTCCCCTACTCTCTCCATACGAAAATCTGAAACAAATTCATGGCTGTTATGGTTGTAGCAACAAGTGAAGGGGGGCAATACAATGGCAAGATTACATCGTGTTGCTATCTTCTCTTGTTGCAGCAACCGGGGGGATAATCTTCGGCTATGATATCGGAATTTCTGGTGGAGTGACCTCAATGGAACCGTTTCTCAAGAAATTCTTTCCAGAAGTGTACGGTGTACCATAAGATAAAGGAAGATAGCAACATTAGCAACTACTGCAAATTTGATAGCCAATTGCTGACATCTTTCACCTCATCACTCTATGTAGCTGGCGTTGTTGCTTGTTTCTTTGCATCGACAGTAACTAAGGTCTTTGGGCGCAAGCCGTCAATCCTCATAGGTGGTGCTGCATTTCTCACCGGTGCTGCCCTTGGCGGTGCTGCTAGTAATGTATACACGTTATATTTGGTCGTGTTCTGCTTGGAATTGGTGTTGGTTTTGCTAACCAGGTGTGTACTTTTTTGTCAAGATCTGCCACTATTGGTTCCATGAATTTCTATCCTGCACAAGAAAATGAAATAAGTTATTAGAAGTTACAAAAGGGTATTACCTACACGCTGGATGCTAACAGAAAAATAAGTAAATAATAAGAAATATGAGCAAAATCTAAATTTTTCCAGTTTGATCATAGCTAACATATTACAGTTATTCTGATGCTTGCAGTCAGTCCCCTTGTACCTTTCAGAAATAGCGCTAGCAAGATAATAGAGGAGCTTTTAACATGAGTTTCCAACTCTGTTTGCATTGGTTTTATCTAGGGCTGTTAATAGATTGAATTTTGATCTGAATCCGATGAAATTAATGGGGGGATGGATTTAGGGTCTTAATCCGATAATCCGATCAAGATCCGAATCTGATCTGTTAACTAAATGGATCAAATATGGATGTAGGTCAATCCGATCCGATAACAATCCGATCTGATTTGTTATAAATAATTGAGTCGGTAAAATATTTTTATTGCATATTATTTGTCACTAAAATAAATGAAAAAATAGATAAATTTAGAATAAATATGTAATCAAATTCAAAACATAAAAAATTGAAAAATTTATAATTATTAAACATGTTTAAGAATTGGAAATTTGAAAAAAAAAAAAAATTGATTTCAACTAATGTTTTAAAAATCGATCCGGGCATTGACTAGGAAAAGGAAGAGGATCAAGGGTCAAAAAGTCGAATCGGGGTCGAATCGGTATCGAACCAATTGTCAAATTGAATAAATAACTATATAGATAAATGTAAAATATTATAAAAGCAATAGATTTTTTTAAATTTTAGTTTACTAATTTAAAGTAAATAAATATCTATATTTTTCTTAATTAAATTTATTATTAAAATTTATTTTACAACTTCAGAAACTAATAATTAATATGTAACAAATAATTTGATTTGTTAATGGAAATAATGAAATAAAATATTTATATTTAGAATTGAAATTCAATTTTATCTTTTCCCACATCGAATGTCAATAAAAAATTAGAAAAGAATTTATCCTTTAAAAATGAGCATCATGATGGTAGAAGTCACTATTGGACTTGCTAGTAAAAACAGGTGGACCTCAAATTAGTTCAAAATTTTTTAAAGAACATTGATTTTTTTTCCTTATTTTTATTAATTTTGGATCGGATTATCGGATCGGATATCCGATAATATAGCAAATCGGATATGGATTTAATAATCAAATATCCGTTGGATTATCGGATCAGATATAGGCATATTCGGTCCATTTACAGCTCTAGTTTTATCTCGGCCAACCTCTTAAACTATGGAACTGCAAAGATCAAATGAGGCTGGGGATGGCGAATTTCCCTGGCGATGGCTGGGGCCCAGCTTTAGTTCTAACTGTACCCAACTGTTTAATTCATCGTGGCAATGGTCATGAAAAAGCCAAGTGGATTCTACAACGAGTACGAGGCACCGATGATGTCCAAGCAGAACTCGATGATATGATAGAAGCAAATAATAAAGCAAAAGTCATAAAACACCCATTCAAAAACATCATACAAAGAAAATATAGGCCTCGACTCGTAATGTCCATAGTAATATCATTCTCCGCGCAAGTGACGGGTATTAATGTGATCACCTTGTTAGTTTTTCTTCCCATGAAGTTCGGTTATTCAGTAACAAAACCGAATTTGGAAGTGGTCCACATTTTCCATTTCTTAGGGACGTGAGTAATGTTCAAAATAACGTCCCAACTGCATTCCCCACGTTTGTGTTCGGTTGAGAACGGTTCTGTGATGGGCAGAACTTGTATATATTCAGATTTTCAACCGGTTAGGTCCTTAAGCCTTTCAATCTCCTACAGTTGAAAATACGCCATCTAATTGAGGGGAGATGTTAAGAAATATATGATTATTTTGTTAACATTATTTATTAAGGGTAGAATAGTCTTTTAAGTTTTCTTTATTTTAGACTATATATAGTCTCTTTGTATCTAGGTTTTATTCATTCAATTACATTATGCAGAATCAATAAAACCCTAGCTTCTTTTTCATCTTCTCTTTGGATTGTTTAACATGGTATCAGAGCTAAGTTTCATGGGATTTTTCGTTCCGTTTCTGCGATCTGGTATTTCGTTAGGGTTTTTATTCAGTTTCTGCCATTGGTATTTCGTTAGGGTTTTCATTCAGTTTCTGCAATCTGGTATTTCGTTTCCCTTACCTTTGCGATTTGGGTTTCCTTCTTCTTTTCTTTTATTATGGCTACTGAAAGAGATGATTCGCTTCAATCTGTGAGTGTGAGGTTGGATGGAAAGAATTATTCGTATTGGAGTTATGTGATGAGAAATTTTCTTAAGGGTAAAAAGATGTGGGGATATATTAGTGGAACTTCTGTAAAACCTACGGATATTGATGAGGGTTATGCTGCTTCAATAGATACTTGGGAAGCAAACAATTCAAAAATTATTACTTGGATTAACAATTCTGTTGAGCATTCCATAGGTAGAGAGTTGGCAAAGTATGATACAGCAAAGGAGGTTTGGGAACATCTGCAAAGGTTATTCATTCACCAAATTTTGCAAAACAAGATCAATTAGAGAATGACATACGAGCTCTTCACGAGTAAAAATATGAGTGTTCGGGAGTTTTATTACGCTATAACGGATCTTTGGGATCAATTGGCTCGACGAGAATCGGCGAGAATTAAAGGCGTGCAATGCCTTTATTCTTCATAGAGAGCAAAGACAACGGTTGGTACGGTTTCTAACGGCACTTCACGGTGATTTTGAAGGACTTAGAGGTTCAATTTTGCATCGTTCTCCACTTCCTTGTTGATTCGGTTGTCGGTGAGTTATTGGTCAAGAAATACGTCTTAAGTCTTATTCTGAAAAGGGAATTCTTTCTACTCCTAATCCTTCTGTGTCAGCAATGCCTTCTAAGTCACTGTCTAATAATCATAATATGTTTCACGCAAGGGCTGCCCATGATGAGTGCAGTTTCTGTAAGGAGAAAGGTCATTGGAAGGCTCAGTGTCCTAAGTTGAGACAGCAGAATCGTATCGTGCAGCAATTCCAAGCTTGGAAGCCTGGCAATCAATCACAATCGAATGATCGTAGACCACCTCAGGGTTATAGACCACCACAGTTCAATACTGCAGCGGTAGCTTCATCGGGTCCTTTCACAGATCCTGGTACTCTGGCTGAGCAATTTCAGAAGTTTCTCTCCTTACAACCACAAGCTATGTCTGCTTCTGTAGGTCAGTTGCCTCATAGTTCTTCAGGTATGTCACATTCTGTTTGGGTCTTGGATTCTGGTGCTTCACATCATATGTCTCCAGATTCTTCATCTTTTTCTTCCGTGTCTCATTCGTCTTGTATTCCTGTCATGACTACTGATGGCACTCCTATGCCTTTAGCAGGTGTTGGTTCTGTTGTCACACCTCACTTGTCTCTCCCTAATGTTTATCATATTCCAAAACTCAAATTAAATCTTGCTTCTGTTGGTCAGTTATGTGATTCTGGTAATTTAGTCACATTTTCTTCTTCTTCTTGTTATGTGCAGGATCTCCAGTCTCAGAAGCTGATTGGGACAGGCCGTAGGAAGGGGGGACTATATGTTTTGGATGAGTTAAAAGTACCAGTTGCTGATGCTGCTACTAGTGTTGATTTATCTTCTTTTCGTTTGAGTCCTTCTTCTTCCAGTTTTTATTTATGGCATTCTCGCCTAGGTCATGTTTCGTCTTCTCGTTTGAGATATTTGGCTTCTACAGGGGCATTAGGAAATTTGCAACCTTATGATATTTCAGATTGTAGTGGATGTAAACTGGCAAAATTTTCAGCTTTACCTTTTAATCGAAGTATTTTTGTTTCTTCCTCTCCATTTGATTTGATTCATTCTGATGTATGGGGGCCTTCTCCTGTTGCCACAAAAGGAGGGTCCCGGTATTATGTTTCTTTTATTGATGATCATACTCGTTATTGTTGGGTTTATTTAATGAAACATCGTTCTGAATTCTTTGAGATATACACAACATTTCGTGCTCTTGTCAAAACTCAACATTCTGCTGTTATCAAATGTTTTAGGTGTGATTTGGGTGGGGAATACACTTCTAAAAATTTTTGTGAACTGCTTACCTTAGATGGAACTATTCACCAAACTTCGTGTACAGATACTCCTGAGCAAAATGGTGTTGCTGAAAGAAAACGTAGGCACATTGTTGAAACTGCTCGCTCTCTCTTGTTGTCTACTTCTGTTCCTAGTGTGTATTGGGGTGAATCTGTTCTTACTGCTGTAAGTTTAGGGATGGCAACGGGGCGGGGGCGGGGATGCCCTCCCCGTCCCCCGCCCCGTTAAGAAATTCATTCCTCGTCCCCGCCCATTCCCCGTTTAAGGCGGGGCGGGGGTAGGTTATTTCCCCGTTTATTTTCCCGTTTAAATTTTTTTTTTTTTTTAGTTTTTGATAATTTATTTTTATTGTCCATATTCATTATATTTAGACAAATAATTTTAATTACTATTTTCTATTAGAACTAACGAAAATGTTCATTTAAAGTATTGAATTTTAAAAAAAAAAAAAAAAAAAATTTTTTTTTAATGGGGCGGGGTGGGGACCCCGTTACCCGTCCGTCCCCGCCTCGGGGAATAATTCCCCTCCCCATCCCCGCCCCGTTACCCGTTTAAGCTGGTTTTCCCCTCCCCATTCGGGGCGGGTCCCCGCGAGTATCGGGTTTGTCGGGTTTTTTTGTCATCCCTATGTAAGTTTGATTAATACAATTCCATCTTCTCATATTTCAGGTTTTTCTCCTTTCGAAAAGTTGTATGGGTATGCCCCTGATTATTCTTTCTTTAGAGTTTTTGGTTGTACTTGTTTCGTTCTTCGTCCTCATGTAGAACGCAGCAAGTTGTCATCTCGATCTGCTATTTGTGTCTTTCTTGGTTATGGTGAAGGTCAAAAGGGGTATTGTTGTTTTGATCCAATAACTCAGAAACTTTATGTGTCTCGTCATGTTGTGTTTCTCGAGCATATACCTTTCTTTTCTATTCCATCAACTACTCATAGTTTGACTAGATTTGATCTTATTCGTATAGATCATTTTTCTACTGATTCTGATAGTTTGTCATCTCAAGTTCCTAGCACTTCAAATACTGATCATTCTGCATGTACTGACACTTTACTCTCCGGCACACCTGAAGCTCCCTCTTCTCCTATGGTCCCTCAAGCTCCGTCTGAGACTGTGGATCCACCTCTACGTCAATCCATACACATTCGTAAGTCTACAAAGTTACCAGATTTTGCTTATTCTTGTTATTCTTCATCTTTTACTTCCTTTTTAGCTTCTATTCATTGTCTCTCTGAGCCATCTTCCTATAAAGAGGCAATTCTTGATCCTCTTTGGCAGCAAGCTATGGATGAGGAACTTTCTGCTTTGCATAAGACTGGTACTTGGGATTTGGTTCCTCTACCTCCTGGTAAGAGTGTTGTTGGTTGTCGTTGGGTGTATAAGATCAAGACTAATTCTGATGGATCAATTGAGCGATATAAAGCTAGGTTGGTTGCAAAAGGGTACTCTCAACAGTATGGTATGGATTATGAGGAGACATTTGCTCCTGTTGCAAAAATGACTACTATTCGTACTCTTATTGCAGTAGCTTCGATTCTTCAGTGGTATATCTCTCAACTTGATATTAAAAATGCCTTCTTGAATGGAGATCTTCAAGAAGAAGTTTAGATGGCTCCCCCTCCTAGTGTTCCACATGATTCTGGGTATGTTTGCAAGCTCAAGAAGGCGTTGTATGGTCTCAAACAAGCACCTCATGCTTGGTTTGAGAAATTTCTGTTGTGATCTCTTCTCTTGGATTTGCTTCTAGTAGTCACGATTCTTCTCTTTTTGTTAAGTGCACTGATGCAGGTCGTATCATTCTATCTTTATATGTTGATGACATGATTATCACTGGTGATAATATTGATGGTATTTCAGTTTTGAAGACAGAGTTGACTAGACAGTTTGAAATGAAGGATTTGGGTTCTCTATGATATTTCTTGGGTATTGAGGTAGCCTGCTCACCTAGAGGTTATCTTCTTTCTTAGTCGAAATATGTTGCAGATATTCTTAAACGGGCTCGACTTACTGATAATAAGACTGTTGATACTCCCATTGAGGTTAACGCAAAGTATTCTTCTGATGGTTTGCCTTTATCAGATCCTACTTTATACCGTACTATTGTTGGGAGCTTGGTATATCTCACTATTACTCGTCCAGATATTGCATATGCTGTTCATGTTGTTAGTCAGTTTGTTGCTTCTCCTACTACAGTTCATTGGGCAGCTGTTCTTCGTATTTTGCGATATCTTCGAGTACGCTCTTTCGTAGTCTTTTACTTCCATCCACATCTTCCTTGGAGGCTGCGTGCATACTCGATGCCGATCATGGCGGTGATCCCACGAGATCGTAAGTGCATTGCGCTTCTGTATCTTTTTGGGTGATTCTCTTATTTCTTGGAAGAGCAAGAAGCAATCTATTGTGTCTCAATCTTCAACCGAAGCAGAATATCGTGCTATGGCATCCACTACCAAAGAGATTGTTTGGTTACGTTGGTTACTTGCAGATATGAGAGTTTTTCTTTCACATCCCACTCCTATGTATTGTGATAATCAGAGTTCCATTCAGATTGCTCACAACTCGATTTTTCATGAACGAACTAAGCACATTGAGATCGATTGTCACCTTACTCGTCATCAACTCAAGCATGGCACAATTACTTTGCCATTTGTTTTTTCTTCTTTACAGGTTACAGATTTCTTTACCAAGGCGCATTCTATTTCTCGTTTTCGTTTTCTTGTTGGCAAACTCTCGATACTTGTAGCTGCTGCATCGTGAGTTTGAGGGGAGATGTTAAGAAATATATGATTATTTTGTTAACATTATTTATTAAGGGTAGAATAGTTTTTTAAGTTTTCTTTATTTTAGACTATATATAGTCTCTTTGTATCTAGGTTTTATTCATTCAATTACATTATGCAGAATCAATAGAACCCTAGCCTCTTTTTCATATTCTCTTTGGATTGTTTAACAGAGACAAGTTTAGAAGTACCTAAATCCGAACCTTTAAGCGTGTGATAAGCAATGGCTGGAGGTATGTTTTTTGGTTCCATTTTATTCCGCATTTGAACCATATGCTTTTTCGGATCATTGAAGCATGTTTAGATCGCCTAGATATTGCTTACAGTTGGTATCAGAGCCATATTTGCCTCTGCCTTGCTCATTTTCGTCTATGCAATTTTTCAAAAAAAATTTGCAGTATGTAGTTTTTCCATACATTTCAAATCCTTGTTTTGATGAGAAGTATGGTTACGAATCAATAGTAAACTGGATTTCTAACATTCTGGGATTTGAAACATGATTTTTAGCGTCCGGAAGGTGTAGAAACCGTTGGATTTTTATTCGGGTTGCAACCGGGTCAAAATGACCCGGCTGGAGGTTCAAGACGACTTTTAAATAAAAAAAATTGAAAAGGAAAGATGTTATTTCAGTCCATCTGCTGTCAAATAACGAAGCACAGTAAGAGCATTTCTTTATCCTTTGCTTTGACCAATAGTTTCCAGTGTATGGGGATTCAATTCAACAAATTGCGGCTGGTGTCATGCAAAATTGTCCCAAATGCTATCAAAATAAAATATAAATGGGAGTTGGCGAGCAACGGTGAATGTCATTTCCTTTTTGAATGTAAAATGCAAATCCATTAAAAACGCACAAAGCGGATACAAGGAGAAGAACCTCCAACACATCGCCCTCCTAAGAGAGATTAAGTGCTATCCTAGCGCAGCAAGACCACAACTATACAAGACACAACAACATACAAACCAGATCACGAAAACAATACACGACCCAACACAGACACAGCCACAAAAAGTCTAAAAAATCTGTGACTTTACAGTGCAAGAAAATCCCGACTGAAAGCATCTATGCAATCAGCACTTACGCCCCCCCGCACACGAAGTAACGGGCATTGTCTAGACTTCACAACCAACAATCCAAAACAACACAAGCTGAACAAATTAAGCAACACAATCCAAACAACACAAACACCAAACAACCAGCAAACAACCAAAAATCAAACACCACCAATCCAACACCAACAAATCAACACACACACAACACACCCCCAACACCACCCCAAGGCCATCACTGGAATCCAGCCAAAAAGGCCCAACCGGCCGTACCAGACAACAGTAACCTTCGCCGCTTCGACCGCACGAGACCGCAAGCCGAACCTCACTCGCCCCTCCCACCGACCAAAGCTCCGCGAAGACAACCACCCAAGCCAACCGGTCCAAACCACCGCACCGCCCAAAGCCAAGCCTGCGAAAACTCAGCAGACCACAGCCAATAGAAAAAAAACGGAAAGGGAAAAAATAGGGAAAGAAGACAGGGAGTGGTGGAAGCCGAAGCTCCCACCCCCCGTCGAGCTCGCGCAAGAGAGAGGTAATGTCATTTCCTTATGTTGTATATATTATGGTTTTGTTTAACGTGCTAAATTATTTATTTTGGTTGCCTTGCATGTATAATTTTTATTGCTATGTTATACATGCAATATTAAGTTAAATTATTTAGTACATTAAAGTCTTAATTTTGTGTTCATATTGCCTATGGTTTTATGCAATTTATATGAGCATATTTTGTGAATTAAATTAAATGTCGAGTGATCCATATAATTTAAATTAATTGGGGAGTAGCCATAGCATCCTTAATTATGCAAAATTATATATAAATGTATATGATCACATAGTGAATAACGACATTAATTGTGGTTAATCATATTTAATATAATAAATTTTATCACACATGAACTTTTATTATATTTGTATGATCAACCAGGATAAAATATTAAATTATTTTCCTAATTACCCACATGAATTAGGAATTGGAGCATGATTTAATAGTTTTATCATAAAGTTTATACATTAATCTAATTGAGTAAGACTTTAGCCCACATGCAAGTTTTATGTCACTAGATTAATATTTTGAAGCATGAGTTTACATTGGTAAAGCATGATTAATGTTTGTTAGTCTCAAGTTGAATTGTAAGATGTATATTTAATTTATGTAGCTTTGCAACCTGCTAATTTCTCTGATATTCGTTGCGATATTCCCGAATTAAAGGGTGATAACTATAAAGTATGGAAGGAGAGAATTATTCTTCATTTGGGGGTGGACGGACATTGATTATGCTATTAGGAAAGACGAATAAGAAATCACTCCGACCAGTACTCCTGCTGAAATTGCTCTTTATGAACGATGGGAGCGATCCAATCGCCTCAGTATGATGTTCATAAAGACCTACTGGTATTCGTGGTTCCGTCGAATAGCATAAAAATGTCAAGGCATTGCTGAAGGCTATTAATGAGCAGTTTGAGACTTCAGATAAAGTACTTGCCTGCAACCTGATTATGAAGTTTTCATCCATGAGGATCACTACTGTGAGAGGTGTGCGTGAGCACATCATGCAAATGAAGGACATTGTGGCTCAATTGAAGACTCTTGAGGTTGATATGTCTGAGTCCTTTATTGTGCACTATATTTTGAACACTCTTCCACATCAATATGAACCTTTCAAGATATCCTATAACACACATAAGGATAAGTGGTCAATTAATGAACTTCTGGCCATGTGTGCTTAAGAAGAAGGGAGGCTGACAATGGAAATGGGTGAAAGTGCAGCGATGACAACGCAAGGAAAGGACATAAATTAAGCCAAAAAGAAAGGAAAAGGTAAATGCCGATCCAATGTGGAATATAAAAGGAATCCAAGTGCTTCTTCTGTGAAAAGAAAGAACATATGAATAAGGATTGCACCAAATTCCAGAAATGGTTTGAGAAGAAAGGTAACCCAATCTCATTTATCTGTCATGAATCTAATATGGTTGATGTCGTTTATAACACATGGTGGATTGATTAATGGTTTGAGAAGAAATGTAAACCAATCTCATTTATCTGTTATGAATCTAATATGGTTGATGTCGCTTATAACACATGGTGGATTGATTCTGGTTCTACAATCCATATTTCAAATACCTTGCAGGCTATGCGATACCTAAGGAAGCCATTGGGAAGTGAGCAAGGCATCTATTCAAGAAACAAGATGCGTTCACATGTGGAGGCTATTGGAACATGTAGTTTAACCTTTAAGTAGTGGTTTTATTTTAAATTTGGAAAAGACATTTTATATTCCAAGTTTTTCTAGGAATTTGATTTCAGTTTCAAGACTTGTACCTTTGGATTATTCCTTTAATTTGTCAGAAACATCTTTTAATTTATTTTATAAATCTAATCTTGTTGGGAATGATACATTGTCTGATTGTCTTTTTTTCTATTAATTTACAAAATAATACTACTTATAATGCTATGCGTGTTTACACTGGTATGAAACAATGTGTTATGAGTGAAGGTTCCTCTATGTTGTAGCACCGGAGATGGGGACATATGTTCATAGAAAGGATTGAGAGATTGGTAAATGATGAAGTACTTAGTACTTTGGATTTTAGTGATTTCGACACTTGTGTGGACTGCATTAAGGGAAAGCAAACCAACAAGTCCAAGAAAGGTGCTAAGAGGAGTACAGATATCTTAGAGATCATACATTCAGATATTTGTAGTCCAAACATGGACTCATATTGTCTGAAATACTTCATCTCTTTCGTTGATGTGTAGAATATTATGGTCGATACACCGAGGATGGACAAGCACCTGGTCCATTTGCGAAATTTCTTCAAGAGCATGGGATAGTTGCCCAATACACCATGCCGGGTTCTTCGGACCAAAATAGTGTAGCAGAAAGAAGAAACCGAACTTTAGTGGACGTGGTGAGGAGTATGCGAAGTAACTCCGAATTTCCTGAATTCTTGTGGACTGAAGCTCTTAAAACGGTAGTGTATATATTAAATTGAGTTCCAACTAAGGTTGTCCCAAAGATACCACTTGAATTATTGAAAGGTTGGAAACCGAATTTGCGACATATACGCATTTGGGAATGCCCATCTGAACTAAAAGTTTATAAGTCACAAGAAAAGAAGCTAGACCCAAGGACCATTAGTGGATATTTCATTGGATATGCCGAAAGGTTAAGGGTACAGATTCTATTCTCCATCTCACAGCACTAGGATTGTGGAGTCAAGAAATGCAAAGTTTCTTGAGAATGACTTGATTAATGGGAGCGATCGATTCCAGGATATTGCTTCCGAAAGGAATCATATCGATGCTCGACCTTCCACTTCAAGTGATAGATTAATTATCATTCACAACACCCCTCAAGTTCAAACAGGTGTTGGACAACCAATTGTTGAATTTCCACAAGTTGCTCATGACAATCCAGTAGATCCAAATCTTCAAGAATTGCCAGAAATTATTTAACAACCTGTTGAACAACATGATCCTCATGAAAATGTTGATACAACATTAAGGAGATCTACTAGAGCAAGGAAATTAGCGTTGCCTAGTGATTATGTTGTGTATCTACAAGAATCAGACTATAACATTGGAGCCGAAAATGATTCTGAAACATTTCACAAGCCATGAATTGTATAGAATCAAGTTTGTGATACGATGCCATGAAAGATAAGATGGATTCTATGGCATCTAATGGAGTCTGGGATCTTATTGAGTTGCCTGATGGTGCAAAAGCCATATGATGTAAATGGGTCTATAAAATGAAGAAAGGCTCATTAGGAAACTTTGAAAGATATAAAGCAAGACTCGTTGCTAAAGGATTCACTCAAAAGGAAGGAATCGACTAAGGAGACCTTCTTTCCTGTATCAAAGAAAGATTCACTTTGTATCATCATGGAATTGGTTGCACATTTCGATTTGGAGTTGCAACAAATGGATGTGAAAATGGCATTTCTTAATGGAAATCTAGAGAGAGAGGTTTACATGAAACAACCAGAAGGATTTTCCTCTAGTGGTAGTGAGCATTTGGTATGCAAACTCAAGAAATCTATATATGGAATGCTGATTTTAGTTGTGTAATATCAAGTGTCATCCGATGAACTGCTATTTATATGAGAACAATAAATTGATTAACGAAGTTAATCAGAAAAGGAGGCACGTGATATATCTTAATTTGTAGAGACAGAGTTGCACTAATGCCATGATATTTATAGAATACAAAAGTAGATTTCCTTCTACTAATTATTTTTGGTTTATGGTAATTAGAATGCAAAATTACACATCCAGAAACTTGATTTCTATATTTTTATTTGCATCTGAAATATTTCATCACTCTCAAAGCTCACACTCTAAATATCATGGAGAGAGAGCTATGCTTGAGAGTCGTGTAAATAGGGAAGTGATGGTGATGTCCAAAGTAAAGCATGAGAACCTTATTAAGGTGAGAGAGACGGATGCAATTGCAATTTTTTCTAAGATTTATTTTGCTCGTCAGTGTCGAAATAGGTGCTTCAAATTTGTCTATCCCCGCTTTATACTCCGACATGGGCAGTGGTTGTTGTGTGTGCTACGATAATATAATCTCAATTGCCTTGTGATGGTGCGGCTAAGGTTGGAGAGTCAAATTTGTGTTCCATGATCGTCATAGCGGGGAGGCTTTGATCGAGGGACTGGAGATCATGGGTGTGATAGAGGAAAATATGGTACTAATGTGGAACGGTGTTCTTTTCGGCTTGCGATTCGTTTTTCTTCCTTTTCCTCATAATTTTTTTTAAGATTAATGTGCTCATCTTCAATTTTATGGGTCTATATGTCTTTGTATTTCATTTAATTTGTGTATTTCATTTGATTGATTTTATTTTTGTTGTTGATGAGACCGTTCTCTGCAAATTGTCTTACTCATTCCTTGATTTGTATGTTGTTGGTCTTGTTGGTTTTCTGCAGGTTTTGTGCTACGAAATCTACTTTTGAAAAAGGTAAGCTTTACTATTTTCAGAACACATAAACCCTAAAGATTTAACTTCCTTCGATAATTTTAGTACCTTTAATTGAATAGAGGCTTTGTTTCGACATCATTGGTTGAAAGCAATGTTCTAAAATGCGTAATACGTTGCGATGCGTCGAGGTCGAGAATCAAGAATCACAAGTTTAGGCGTGTCAATGCGAAAAATAAGCGCTATAATGCGTTTCGTATTTTTAAGACATTAAATATATTTTTATATAAAAAATAGATTTTTTAATATATCATAAAAAAATATTTTTTTAAAAAAAAAGGGATTAGGCGCACCATTATTCTCGCATTTTAGAACAAAACGCATTTTTCGCGCATACCTCGAATTCAACGCGTTTTTGACCCGCATCGCGCCTAGGCGTCACATTTTCGCACATTTTAGAACATAGGTTGCAAGGAAGATTTTTATTTATTTATTTATTTTCCACTACCCTGGCCGTATGTGCACCATTGGGCAACTTAAAGCAAATTCATGAGTTCCTTTTGATTCGAAAAATATATGAAAGTTAATACTTGGATAGTTGGATATCTTGATTATTAAATCCAACACACTTAATGAATGTTAAATCTTATTGCGATTTAATAAGCATACTATGTAAATTGATTGTTGAAGTTGTCCGACAAGCTTACTTACAATGGTAGTATTCATCTCCTGAGATATATATTAATTGATCCTGATGCATTATGTAGAATCTTGGTGTATAAATTTTAACTTTCTTTTCTCATACCAAGATTTTAGAATAGTTGATGCATCGAGGATTTAACCAAATAAAATCATACAAGCAAAAAAAAAAAAATTGCACCTCAACAAGGTTTCTGATCTGGGCAACTCTATTGTTTACTACCTCCTTTGTCTTCATCAGTGCAGATGTTGATTATAATGATATTTATAATTGTCTAATTTGATGATGTGATCACTTGTTTTTGTTTACAGTTTATATTCACTTGGTTCGTGATGCTAAAGATAAAGGTCTCAGGGTCTTCAAGGTCAAAGGACGAGTAAGAATGCCGATTAAGGCTTTTCACATCACTACTAGGAAGTAGGGCAGGGCAAAACCCGCCGAACCCGATCCAACCCGACCACTTTGGGTCGATTTTTAGTTATTTTTGGATGGGTTTCGAGTATTGGGTTGCGTAACTGGGTCGGGTTGGGTTGTGGGTTAAATAAAAAAGTGAAAATTACCCAATTCCCTACTTTTGGAGATTCAAATTCTAAAATCAAATTTCATGTTTTAATTTTCAAAAATCAGATATTTTATATTTAGATAAAGATTTTTTATATTTAATTAAATATTAATAATAATATAATAAAAATTAATTTATATTCACCCATCCAACCCTAAAATTTAATTATAAAACCCTAACTCGCCCCCGTTTCTCTCATCTTATCTCTCTCAAACCCTATTTGAAACTGCCGCCTCCGCCTTGCTCGCTGCAGCAACCCAATCGTCGGACCACCACTGTTGCGACGATGATTTGCACCTCTCCTCAGCAATTTGTAGTCATCCCTACATGATACAGCTCGTTATTATTCGTTGGGAAAAAGTACTTACAGAGAGGAGGAAAGTGTGGTTATCGATTGATCCACAAAAAAGGAATTAGTGTATTTCTAGGACTTATCTTGGAGAGAGAGAGCTTGACCCGATGGCATTGGCGGCTTAAGAGCGGTACGGCCGCTGGAGCAGAGGGAACGAACGGTGTCATCCCTTCCCATCGACTTCACCATCTCCATCCCGTCGCCGACACACCCTCTGCAAACGTCCTCCACGCCGACGACGAGTGTTGGACTTCAGCAAACATCCCTCACTTTTGATTTTTGTTGATTTTGAGGATTACACGAGTGCTGGACTTCTAATCACCATACCATTGCCATTGATTTTCTGATTTGAGGAGTGCTAGGATTCTGATTGTTATAGTTTCTGTTGTTTTTGTTGGTGATTGGTGGTCAAAATGAAAATCATGCTTCTCCCTCTATTTTGTTGGTTTTTATTGGTTGTTGGAGTGGTTTTTATTCGATGTATTTTATGCTCTTTTTATTGGTGGTTGTTGGTGTTATGTAAACGGCGGTGGTAGTGGTGACGATTGTGCAGATTTTGGATCTTTGTTTTGTGGTGGTTGTGCAGTGATTTTATTTGGCAGCGAAGAGTTCTGCGACATAATCTAACTTCATAAACTAACACCAAACTAAGTTCAAAGTTATTTCCAGTAAATACAATGACAGATTTGTCGACCCATTTACGAAGACTTGTAGCATAACCGAAAAACAGCCTTTAACACCCAATAATTCATAAACACAATCCGAACAATGCATAATCTAAAACTCCACAAACTTTAGAAGTAGTCAACTGAAACCCATCCCCAATAATGCATAAACTAAAAATCCAAACAACACATGAAATTGAAACCCAAATCTCAAAAAACAAAAAATAATGTAAATGTTCTTTTAGAACTCCTTAACCTGAAACCAAATTAAAAAAAAAAGAACTTCACGCACAGCCCAACTCACGAAATTGAAACCCAAATCTAAAAAAGAAACGCAACCCATTTACGAAGGAGAGTCGCATTAGTGATACCGTCGTCGCGTTTAAGATACCGACTTGATCTGCGTACTCCTTCACTCGTCTCAGTCGGAGGAGAGTGGGTGAATCTCAGATCTGGATCTAAAAGTGAAGGGGATTTTCCTGGGTCGGATTCGCGCCTGTGTCAAGGGATTGAGAGTAGGAGAGTGAAAGTGAAATGCGGGAGGTGAAGAATCAAAGTGATAGGTTTTAATTTCAATTTTGGGGTTTTTCTTTCTTTCTTTCTTTTTTTTTTTTTTTAACTTACGCGAGAAATTGGATTTTACCTTCAAAAAACCGCCAACTCAGCATTTTGGACACCATTATGGATCCTTAATATACATGTAGCATTATCCATCTTGCGTCTTCTATCTTCACTCCACTCCACTCCACTCCACTCCCGCCGCAGCCAGCCCTAGATCTCGTCTCGTGCTTCTCCAAATGGATCTCCTTAACCTTAACTACGGTTCCATTGTCACTGCAATCGCTGCACTACTTGCATCTTCTACCTCGCTTCTCCCTGCATAGCGTTGGCTTCTTCGAAATTGTTGCAGAAAATGGAAGTTTCCAAAATTGACTTGCTAAAGAGAAGAACATAATATAATAATCTAAACGAATATGAACAGAAAGCATTAAACAAGCAAAACATAAAACTTAAAACAACTGCAGAATTCGGAATGAGGATGATCGAGGCGAGAACTAGGCTCTCTGTCCTTAAGACGTTTTTACCCCGTCACACGGTGCTTACGGTATGTGGTAAAGCGTCTCCCAAGATCGTTGTACACTTGCAGAATCAGCACTTCGACTGCAAGACAGCGAACCAGAACCGGAAGTACTCTCCGTAGACTAATGTAGAAAAGAAAACGGAAGAATGTATATATACAGAATGAACTCGTGTATTTCCTGTGTTTGTTGGTATGTTGAAAAGAAAGCCTGAGTTGACGGTTGAGCCTTGTACAACTTCCCACTTTGAGCAGTTTCACCACTCATACCCACTTAACTCACGGTTGAGCAGTTAAGACGTCAACTTAACTCACGATTTTCGTAAACTGATGGTTCGGTTAATAAACCGTGAAAATAGAGGGAATAAATTGAATTCAGATAAAAAATTTAAATAAATTTTATCCAAAAAATTAATATTGACATGAGCCCAAGCCCAAGTCCAGGCCCACGACCCGAGCTCGTGCCGTGCCGAGCATACGGACAGCGACAGCGCACGCGTATGACCTTTAATTAGTCTAGACATTGTCTAAGACTCCCCTTTCAAAGACTATTGGTACTCCTTGGGGCCCAAACTCATTTCCAAACTTGAAATTTATTAAGTGGTTCAAGGTTGTGTTTGCAACCTATGTGGGATTTGAACTGTTTTTCTCATTCATATTGAAATGATTTTTCACAATTAAATATTCTACACTCATATACTCGAAACGTAAAATTTAATTGAACATTTATTTCGACAATTCGAACATTAGGTCCCAGCAAAATTTGGGTCAAAGTTTACCCACTTGGCACCATTTCCAACACATAGTTGATGAAGTCTGAGATCCTGAGAATGAGCTATTGGCGCCAGCAATTAAAGGCACAATTATGCCTTGTTTGACACCCGTTTTTGACAAAAAATAAATTCTGGAATAGTGATTGATGGAAGAATGTGTGGTTAAAAAGTAATGATAATTTTTAGATTTATGTGTAGTATTATTTTATTGATAGAATGTGTGGTTGAAATGAAGAAAGAGAAAAAAAATGAGAATGAGAAAAAATGGGTGTCAAACAGGGGCTTAATGTACTCACGACAGCAAAAGAACTCGGGGTTAGGCATGTGATGGTGACCTCATCCATATCTGCCATCATCCAATAGATCTAACGCTTTGGACAACACATGGGTTGCTACGTTTCTTTGAGATCTCAGTCTTTGTCATTTGGTATGATTCAGGGAGTGATCAGACACTACGCCCTTCAAGGCCTAAACGTATTATGAGTATTTTCCTTCAATTTCTATCTGAAAATCGAACAATGCAGTTTTATATTTTTGTCGGTTTTTTTTTAATTATTACTGTGTATTAGTTGTGTTACAGAAGAAAGTCTTGTTGTACTGTAGATTCTAATTGGCGGGTTCCAGTTTTTCCCTGTGTATTAGAATTTTGGGACGTGGGTCATACTTATTTTCCTTGTTCAAGTACAATTATGGATGAGTTTTGGATTTCAGACCTGTTTTTCTAATTTATTGGTGTGAACTCTGCAATAAAGCTATCATTTTTAGTTTTTTCTATGAGCTTATGATCTGTGTTGTATTGTGCTTAATTTTAACTTTTTGTGGTTTTGTTTTTTATTTGTAGGAGAGACTGGTGATTGGAGATTTGGAGAGTTTTAGCCAGAATGCTGTTTGTTTCCATTTTGGATGTTGAGGAATAGGTGGTACATAGGGATGAAATGAGGGATGTTATCAAGACTGATAAGTTTTCTGCAGAAATGCTGGCAGCGTACATCGGACCGTCATATGCACACTGGTACTGATACAACTGGCCCGCAAGATGGTTTACTCTGGTATAAAGATTCTGGGCAGCAGTTTATTGGTGATTTCTCCATGGTTGTGCAAGCACGTGATGGTGAATGGAACTGTATGCTTGTATAAAAAAAAGGTAATAAAAAAAAACTTGGAGTGGCAAGCTACTACGATTTGGATATAAACTTGTGTCCTGTATTCATAGAAATGCTGAGTGAAATGAAATATTATGTTGGATTCGAGATTGTGATATTGCCCTTGTACAAAAATATTGAAATTTTTGGTCCTAGAACGTCAGATAAATTGTGCAAACAGATTCTTCTTTGCAGTTATCAGGAGGCTATTGAGAATATTACCATGAGGATGCATGCAAGAATGGCAAAATTTATATATGCAAGGAGGTATGTCTCAACATGCTTGTGGTAGTTTATCAATGATCTGGCAGAATAATAAAATATGTTTCCTTGTTTTCTACTTGTCTTTTGGTGAATTGGGATTATTTTGTATTGTGATGCTTGATTTGTAAACAAATACTCAATTGAATACTTGTTGATCATTTGAATTTCCAATTAATCAAGATTTGATTAGCTTTATGTTTAGTTTCTTTAAATCTAAATTGTTCTATTTTATCTATTCATCTCAATAGATATGGACACAATTATACACAGTTTTTGTAGATGATATGCACTGCCAATTTCTTGAAATTCTTCGCAGTCTTTTGGATTCATATACATCAGCGCCATCTGTGAACAAATGGCAAACTACAAACCGACCAACCCGACCCAACCTGACCGAACTTGATTGAGTTGGGTTGGGTTTAATTACATAATTGGGTTGAGTTGGGTTGATTTTTTTCCAAATCGAATATGTTGGGTTGGTTTTGGGTTGAGTAAAAACCCGACCCAACCCACGCCCACCCCTACATAAGAACTCACTTTTTGGTGAAACGAGAAGTGGGGGGAATTAAAACGATTTAGAAGTTGTATGGCAACATCAAATTCAATTTCTAAGAACTCTAAGATCATTACCTCGACACCTTGTTATGCTTATGCAAAAATACTTAGAAGTTGTATGGCAACATGGGTTCTTTCCTTCCGTTTCTTACTTATTTTGTATATGGGTTTTCCTTTGGTAGTTTTCTTAAAGAGAAGAAAATAAAAGATTTCTCTTTTTATTTCACATTTGAGATCCTTTATCATGTGATAGTAATTTCCTAGATTATGCAAAGTATTAATATACTTATAATCTATCGCAGATTTGCTCATGTTTGCTTGGAGTTCACCATTTACCATTACTTTTTAGGTATTTACTATTACTTTTTAAGTATTTATGAGGCTTGTAAAGGGCCTTCATGCTATGAATAGATATTAACTATAATATAATGAGGGCTTTACTGATTTATAGTGTGTTTGAGCCACATTATTTTAGAAGAATGTATTTTAGAATAGTAGATTGATGGAAAATGTGTGGTTGAAAAAGAAGGAAAAGTTATTGATGTGATTTAAAATATTATTTTATTGAAAAGTGTGTAGTTGAAAATGTGTAGAAGAATAAGAATGAGAATTTTGATGTGGCTCAAACAGGGCTTAACTATGGAAATGTTGTAGAACCTCTACATGTAGTCCCAACCACTAGACGACAATTCCAATAAAGTGAACTGCTTGGACTTTTTCTGTTTGTCTTGAAACTGCTTCTATGTATCTAAACTATACATAAGTTGTAATATTTGCAGGCCTGAGGATCTTCATGCTCGATTTGGGGAATTTGAACCTCTTAAGAACGTTTATCTCCCACATGACTATTACACTGAGTGAGCAATCTGATAGAAAACTTATAAGTGATTATCGATCCAAAACATCAATAATCAAACATTACCGAATTAACCATCCATGTTGAAATCAATGAGAACATCAAAATAAAAGCGGAAACATACCTTAGATCCATAAATTCTGATTCTTTGCATGATGGGGTTAGATCTTCCTATTGATTCATGGTCTCCTCTACAACCTTTTGATCTCCATTGATGGGGAATATAGAGAATCTAGAAGAACCACTAACAATTGGGGACCATAACCTATATATTCATAAGATAATGACTATTCATTATCTTTCATTTGTTTTAAATCGGCCCCTCAACAATATAAAACAAACATCCGGTCTCTACACTTTAATTCCATGAAACTTTAATACCCATTAGTCAAAAATTTGTCTTTTGTGGATCACTTTAATGACTATACTTTAAATAATAGCACCACACATTTTAATTTGTTACGTGTGGCCCCAAATATTGTTAGAATATTCCAACAATCTCCTACTGGGCCATACATGTAACCTTTCAAATGTGCATAACCTTATGAGCTCGAAATTTTGCTATCGTTATTATGGGTATTTCCAAACAACCTCGTCCATTAGTCATATTGATATAGGATCAAAGCGATTTTCGTCACATTTAGCGTGACTAAACCCATCAATGGTCACGTATACCCATACAACCAAATGACATAGATCAATCATGGAGTGTAGCATGGAAATTACATGTTATGTGATCCAAACATGTCTATTTCCAACTGGTCCACCTTATTTCTTAAATGAGATCAACCATAAACTTTAATCAGAGTGAAACTAAACTGAATACTTTATTTCTGAAATAAACCGAATATCCATGGACAAAAAATATGTGTCTAAAATAGACAACATCCAAATACAAACTCCCACTAACTGGCATATCATCAAAAGATGCAACACCCATGTGAGCATTATGCTCATGAAAGACTTTGGGTGGTAGCCATTTAGTAAATGGATCCATGATTATGGAGTTTGTCTTTATATGCTTTATTGAAATCTAACCACTCTGATTTCTTTCCTTAACAACTAGGAATTTAATGTCTTTAGACTTTGACATCGTCATGTTCCCGTTGGAATACAAGACTGTTATTGTCACATAATAACTTAACTTAAATGGTCTTTCAATTCCATTCAAAATATGCAGCCCAGTGACAATATTCTGCAGTCATATTCCATGATCAGAATCAGAATATCCAATGATCTCCAATTGGTCTGATTTTTCTGAATGTGATCATGTAATCTTTAGTTCTCTAAAGATACTGAATAACCTTATGGCTGCTTTCCAAATTTTCATCCCGAAATTTGTTTAAATATCTGTCTAGCATTTCAACAATGAATGCTTTATCCGGATCTGTATAAATATGAGTATACATTAAATTCTCAATTGTTGAAACATAGAGAATTTTACGTATTTCATTTTCTTTAAATTTATCCTTGAGGTATTAATTGAGACCAAACTTGTCTCCCTTAGCAATAGGGGTATCACTTGAATTATATATCTGCAATTCAAATCTTTTAAAAAACCTCTCTTTTGTGATAATACAAAAATACACCAAGAGTAATTCTTGTGCATCTATATCTTTAATACAAAAGATGTATCACCAAGTTTTTTCAATTCAAAATTCCCTGACTGAAGTCTCTTGGTTTCACGCAATAAGATTTTATCATTGCAGACAAGCAATATGTCATCGACATACAATACCAAAAAAATTCTTACTCCCACTGAACTTGTGATACACACAATCATCAACAACATTCATCTCGAAACCAAATGAGATAATTACTTGATAAAATTTGTGATACCATTGACGGGAAGCTTGCTTGAGCCCATAAATGGATTTCTTTAATTTGCAAACCATATTCTTTGGGTCTCCTGACACAAAATTTTCTGGTTGCACCATATAAATCGTCTCATCAATGTCACCACTTAGAAACGCCGTCTTAACATCCATTTGATGTAACTCAAGATCAAAGTGCGCAACAAGTGCTATGATTGTCCTGAAAGAGTCTTTCGTTGAAACTGGAGAGAAAGTCTCTTTGTAGTCAATACCTTCCTTTTGAGTAAAGCCTTTAGCTACAAGACGAGCCTTATATCTTTCCACATTACCAATCGAATCCCTTTTGGTTTTAAATATCCATTTGCAACCAATGGGTTCGCACCTTCTGGTAATGGGACAAGATCCCAAACTTTATTGTCTTGCATAGACTAATACTCCTTATTCATGGCATCAATCCACTTTTGAGAGTAATTCCTTTGCATGATTTGATGAAAGTTGATTTATCAGGTCTTTTTTCACTAATCCATGCCATCCTTATATTCTTGGAAAAGACTATAAAGTCATCCAAAATTGTCTTTCTCCCTTTTATAGTGGATTTCCTTAATGACTTTGTACTTGAGGTTGTTGAGTTTGAATTCCTGGAACAATCTCTTGATTGTTTATTGAGGATTTGATAATGTTGTCTTGATCCGAAATTGCTTCTCGAACAAGATCTGGAGCAAGAATTTGTCCTTGAACCTGATCATTATCAATTGCAACAGGTCAATTGCAACAGAAGAATTATATACAAGAATTATATATATATTCTTCATTCAAGACAAACCTTATAACATTATCTCCCCCCGCAAACTCTATATCCTCAAGGAACCGAACACTTCCCGTTTGAAAATTGACTTGATAGTGGGATCTTTAAAAATATTGTAACCCCTTAAAAATTTGCTTTATTTGGAGCTGCAGTCTTCACTGATCTTTACTAGAAAGATCCTGATGTAATGTGGAATAATTCCACATTCCTCTAAAAATTTTAGCAAAAGGCCTTGGACGTTGTTCTCCTGATTCGTCATATCTTTCATAGTATTCACCACTAAGGTAAGATCTGACTTAATGAATTCTTTTACTGAGTTGATTTTCAATCTCAGTCTTGTATGCCTTGAACATGTCCAATGTTCGGGATTCCTCATAAATGAGATATATGTAGCCATATTGAGAAAATTCGTCTATGAACTTAATGAATGACTGTTGACCATTCCAAGAAACCGAAGGAAATGGTCCACAGATAACCATATGAATTAGTTCTAAGACGTACGAAGTCATATGGCACTTAATCTCCTTATGTTTGTTTTGATTTCCTTCTAACACAAGATTTTTCATTCTCTTTCGAGAGAAGTGACCTTATTGCTTGTGCCAAAACAAAGTAGAATTTTCATTGGTTAATTTATGTTCAATACCATGCAGATTCATATACAAGATTTCTTTATAAGAGGCAACTGTATTAAGCTGATATAGGGTATTATTACCGAATAAAGAACTGGTGCCCACAATATTTGAGGTAAGAAAGAGATCATCCTGACTATTTCAAATTGAAGAAGAGTAACCAAATTTGTCCAATGTAGAAATAGAAACCAAATTCCGTCCAAAAGATGGTACCGCAAATGTCTCTTTCAAATTCAAATAATAACCAGCCTTTAATGATAACCTAAAGTCCATATAGCCTCAACCTTAACTGATTTGCCATCACCCCACATAGATGAATCTTTCAGCATCAATTGGTTTTGGCAGATCAGACAACCCCGTATATACACACTTATTTGAATAGTAGTACCGAAATATAGTCACCAAGTGTGTGTCTAGGTATTGACATTAAATTTACCTGAAAACAAACCAAAATGAGAAGTGCACTTTTCTTTACACGCCAAGCGTGATATTTAGTACAGTCTCTCTTTATATATCCCAGATTTTCACAAAAGTTACAACTTAATTTATCATTTTCAGGTTTGTGCTGTTTATTTTAAACCGAACCGAATGCAGCTTTGTTATTCTTTATTAACCTTAGAAGTACTTGCCAAGTGAGTAATGCCGCTTTATTTTGCTTTAGCATTTCTTCTTATTGCACATAATATGGAAATGAACTCATTAAGAGTCCACTTTCCCCTTTGATGCTTGTAATCGCTCTTAATCGCCAGAATTGTGCAAGAAGAGTAATCAATACCAAATGTAAGAGCAAGTCATCAGACAGCTCGAGTTTTAGTGCCTTAAGCTTAGAAGCAATGTGAGACATCTTCATGATGTACTCCCTTATATTTGCTTTACCTTTATACTTTATTGAAATCAAGCTTTGCAAAAGCGTGCTTGTTTCAGTCTTATCGTTTTTTTTTTTTTGCAAAACGTTTCTCATTTCGGCAAGAAATCACTGGCATTAGTTACCTCTTCAGATACTGTGCTCCAAAGGCTTCCGGAATGCCTCGCTTAATGATCATTAGACTCATGCGATTGGAGTGATCCCACTTCTCAAAGTTCCCTTTTCCATTTAGATGAACTTTCTTCCGTAAGAAAAGCGAGTTGCTCAATCCAGAGCGCATGATCGCATGATCTAGATCTTTGCAGTCAAGAACAATTAATATGTTCTCTCTCCAATACTTGAAGTTTGTTCTAATTAGCACTGGAATGGAGTTGATGTTGACAGATATAGCAGAAGTGGATGGATTAACTGAATAGAGAACTTATTCCCAATTAACATGTTTACATTGGAATCCGTATAAACAATTAAGTTATTCAAATAATGGTACGTCCCATCTCAAGATACCTAGCACATCATTAATATCAAGTCTTTGGACAGTAATATTAACTGTAAGTGGTACTCTTGGTGTAGTGATCAAACATTGACAATAACTCCTGTCAAATAATAAACCCATCTTTGGATTGATTTATTATTCACATGGAAACCTTATAATTGTCACACATTTACCACCACAAGTGTGCATGCAATTCGGCCAAATATTAACCTTCGTTTGGGCCGATTAATATCCACATGAACTAGCATACACACGGAGTCCTTCTAATATTCTAAGTTAATTAATTTCCACAAAAGAGATTGCTTTGGCAATATATTGCTTCAATCAATTCACTTTTGAATATTATATATACTCAAATGAGTCCTTAATACCAAAATTTGAAAAGCAAAATACTTAATTTAATTAATCTTGAAACTTAAAGGGCCTAAGGATTAATAATTCAAAACTTTAGGGGTCAAAATTAATTAATTCCAAACTTTAGGGACCCAAAACTTAATAGTTCAAAACTTTATGGGTCAATAATAAATTATTCGAAAGTTTAGAAGTCAAAAAACAATTATTAGAAACTTTAGGGGCCAATTTAAACCAATTATGAACATTCAGGGGCTTAATAATTAAATTTAGAACTTAAATGACCCAAATTAATTAATTTCAGAACTTCAGGTGGCTGAATTATTAAACCCAGAACTTTAAAAGGCCCAATTAGGATTAACTTTAAACTTTAGGGGCTGAATAGTAAATAACTCAACCCAAACCCTAATTTTTAATTGCAAGCAAGGGCCCAAAAACTTCAAATTTACAACCCAAGCCACAACCCCCAAAAATTCCATAACCGAAAATATTAATGGCTATAATTGAAAACTTAATGGAGAGGGATAGACCCCTTCATCTTCCCCCTTCCCCCCAAGAAAATGAGGCTGGACGGCCTTCCTCCCACCCAAAGCGACAGCCGGAGTCGTTGAAAGCAAGAAGAACCTGTCGATAGCAATGCAGCGTTCTTTATGTACGTAATGACCAATGCACGCACACAGCGCTTGCCACACAACAAATAAAAAAAAAATTTTTTTTTTTTTTTGAAACCTGATCTGAAAATATCTTAATCCGAATTTTGGAAGAAAATCTCAAACATTATCATAAAATCATGCTAAAATCCATAAAAATAACATGCCAATTTCATAAATTAAAATACCAAAACTCTAGATCCATAACATAATATGCTAGAATTAACAATAACATGCTAATTTCATGTATAACATACCGAATTGAAGATCATAACATAATATCATGCTAAATATCTTAAATAACATTAAGATCAAATAACACAAAAATTCAGGATTTTAAATCTTCAATTTCTCAAAATTTCAACTATGGAGAGGCTCTAATACCACTTGATAGAAAACTTATAAGTGATTATCGATCCAAAATATCAATAATCAAACATTACCGAATTAACCATCCATGTTGAAATCAATGAGAACATCAAAATAAAAGCGGAAACATACCTTAGATCCATAAATTCTGATTCTTTGCATGATGGGGTTAGATCTTCCAATTGATTCATGGTCTCCTCTACAACCTTTTGATCTCCATTGATAGGGAATATAGAGAATCTAGAAGAACCACTAACAATTGGGGACCATAACCTATATATTCATAAGATAATGACTATTCATTATCTTTCATTTGTTTTAAATCGGCCCCTCAACAATATAAAACAAACATCCGGTCTCTGCACTTTAATTCCATGAAACTTTAATACCCATTAGTCAAAAATTTGTCTTTTGTGGATCACTTTAATGACTATACTTTAAATAATAGCACCACACATTTTAATTTGTTACGTGTGGCCCCAAATATTGTTAGAATATTCCAACACAATCTGTTATTTAACCCTCTTCTACATGCCATAGTTGAAATTGGATTTCAATTTAAACTGGTTAAGGCAACTGTCGTGGTTATTCCCTTTAATAAGCTAGCTGGTCTGTGCACCTCTTCTTTTCATCTTCTTTAAGGCCGTGTTTGATAAGGCAACTTTTCTTGGGAAAAAGGAAAATGAATTCCATTTCCAGCAAAATTGTCTTGTTTGATAGCAAAAAGTTGACTGGAATTAATTTTCTTGGGACTTAGCTCACGCGCCATCTTTCCTTGAAATTGTGGAAAATGATTTCCTACCATTTTGGTGGGAATCATTTTCCTGGTTCTTACTTTTATTTATTTTTATTTTTTGGCAATGGAAACAAATTTCATAACCAAGTGTAAAAAAAAATTTCACTTTCATGGACAATTTTGATGCAAACGAAGGTCAAATGAACACTAAACTTTGATAAAAAAAATGATTTTTTAGGAAATATTTTTCTTTTACTTTTTGGCAATGGAAACAAATTTTATAACTAAGTGTGGAAAAAAATTCACTTTAATGGACAATTTTGATGCAAACGAAGGCCAAACGAACAAAAAATTTAAAAATTTTTCGGGTGGAAAATTATACCAATCAAACACACTTAATTAACAATTCCCTGCAAAACAATTTTTAGGCAATTAATTTCCCTGAAATTCATTTTATTTTCACCCATTTTCCACCATTGCAATCAAACGGACCCTAATTGTTTTCTGGAAATTCGGTTTTCATTATAAGTGTTGAAGATACCAATGAAGTAATAGGAGTTCAAGATAATCTTTAATGAACATGAAAATTGAAGCAAATTGGGTATTAGTACAATTATGAAGATGTTGAGGTCTTGAAGAATATCAAGTCTGAATCTTGGTTTCACAAGGTTAACGGCTATGTAATTGCTTTACTGAGTTCTCATGGGTATGAGCTGATTTCATTTTTTATTCAGGTTACCATAGCTTCATATAAGCATTGGAGATGCTATCTACACATTCAAGAGTTGTTACTAATGTCTTTAAAACATGAGCTACTTTTCTCACACGTCATCTTAAGTCATGCAGGGACCACATGGCTTTGGTTTCGTGCAGTATGTAGACCCTGCTAATGCTGAAGAAGCCGAATATCAGATCAATGGTCAGATTATTATGGGGCGAGAGTTATCTGTTGTATTTGCAGAGGAAGACAGGAAGAAGCCCTCTGAGATGAGGACTAAAGAACGGATAAGGTCAAGTGCTTAAGTTCATATATTTAATTTCATACTTTGGCAGACTTACAATACAGTGCAGAAATGATCTTTCTTTATCCTTTTGTCACTTAAAAAATTACTTGCAATGCAAAAGCACCTAAAGTTCCATTTCTAATTGAATATATATTGCGGTTTTTAGCCAAAGGTACCCACTTGGTTATTCTCCATCACCTCGCTATGCATGGACATATTCTCGCTCACGAATTTATTCTCAAACTTACTCCCGAGAACCTAATTACTATTCTCCATCTCCAAGGAGAAAACACTACTCAAGGTGTATAATCTCTTTCAGTTATGAAGTCTTAGCATTAATTGTAGATCAATGAAAATTAAAAATGCTTCATCCATACAAGTCTATCTCACCTCGAGATGTGAGATATAGAAAAAGGTCCTACTCTAGGTCTCCTTATGGCTCAAGGAGCCAAAGTCGAAGCCCAGTCAGGAGCAGGAGATACGTACAGTAATAGCTGTTCAATTGCCTTTGTGATTGTGGTCTGTGTGGTACTTTTATATTTAGAAGGTTTATATGGGACTTGCACTAGAAGACTTGGGTGACAACAATCACTAATCAAAGCTCGATAATAATTAGTAAATTCCTTGAGTTATAGTTTAATCAATATCACTGTAGAATTTAGTGCTTTTTCTTGGCCGAGGTACATGGTTCAATTCTCTTGTTATGAAGAGCACAATGTGTAGTGTGCTTTTTCTTCTTCTGTAAATCTGTGACTTGAGGAGGCCAGACTTGCAGAGATATCAGTTTCTCGTTAGGGATTTGTTTAACATTACAGTTCTTGTCATTTTCTTACTAAAATTTTATTCAATATTGTGATAACTATGTAACACTTGGTGTCCTGAATCTGGTGGTCTGGTTAATTGACTCAATTGTAGTTTGAATAAGACTAGGTTCCATGTAATTGGGGCTATTTTATTCACTATTCAGTCTGCTTTAATACATCCAACAGCAGTTGTGAAGACGAGGATGCAAGTAGCTGATTCTGGGCTTTCTCAAATGACTGGATTATCAGTTTTCAGTCGCATTCTCGAGACTGATGGTATTCCCGATATCGGATCATTGCCTGGTCGAGTCCTGGCCTTGACTTCACTTGAAGTGTCAAAGGATATAACCCTCAAACATACAGAAAACATGAATATGCGGGAGGCAACTCACGTTGGCATTGCAAATGGAGTTGCAGGGATGATCTCCAATTTACTTTCATGCTTATACTTTGTGCCATTGGACGTGGTGGGTATTCTAAGTCTTTCATACCCTTCTAGAGAATGCACATTGGTATTCCACAAAGCTTTTTACTTATTTTTGTGATGTGAGAATTTTTTTCGTGTCTGATCTTTTAAGAGTCTCCAAAAACTATGTCTTGTAGTTTTTTGAAAAGCTGACGGTTCTTAAGAATTCATCAAGTGCAAAGATGATCTTTGAAACACAATCTCCAACTACTTCTTTCCAAGCACATCTCAAAACTTGCCAAATATTCGATGCACTGATGGCTTTTTAAACTGCTAGGTGTGAAAGAAGAGTGCCACCCACTGTTTCGGTAAAATGGAGGAAAGAAACTGTAAAACCTTTTTAAGAAAAAAAGAAACTTATAAATGAGTTATAGGTGAAAGCTAAAATATCTTGCATCATTATATATAGTGATAGAAAATTGAAAAGGAATAATCAAATTACATACGTTATTCAAATCCTTTTCACATAAAATTTTAGATCCATTTCCATATTGAAATCTGAAAATGAACATAAACATAAAACATACCTGAATCCATGATAATTAGATTGTTAGCCTGAAAAGATCACGATCTTCCAATTTGATTTGTGAACTTCACTTCAATCTTGATTTCTATGGATGGGGATGTAGAAACCTTGAAGAACACACTCAAATGGGGACCATAACCCATATATACATAAGATAATGACCATTCATTATCTTTCATTTGTTTTAAATCGGCCCCTCAACAATTTAAAACAAACTTCCGGTCTCTACACTTTAATTCCACGAAATTCAATACCCATTAGTCAAACTTTATCCTTAGTGGATCACTTTAATGACTAATTTACTTTAGATAATAGCACACACATTTTAATATGTTACATGTGGCCCCAAATTGCTAAAATATTCCAACAATCTCCCACTGGGCCATATGTGTAACCTTTCAAATGTGCACAACCTTTATGAGCTCAAAATTTTGCTATTATTATTATTATTACGGGTATTTCAAACAATCTCGTCCATCAGTCATATCGATGTAGGATCAAAGCGATTTTCGTCACATTTAACGTGACTAAATCCATCAATGGTCACGTACACCCATATAACCAAATGACATAGATCAATCATGGAGTGTAGCGTAAAAATTACATGTTATGTGACCCAAACATGTCTATTTCCAACTGGTCCAACCTTATTTCTTAAGTGAGATCGGTACTGAACATAATAACAGAGTGTAATAAACTGAAAACTTTATTTCTGTACAGAACAATATCCAAATACACAAATGTGTCCAAAACATAAAGCAATGAAAATACAAACTCCCACTAAAACTTGATATCCTCATGATATACAACACCCATATGAGCAATGTGCTCATGAAAGACTTAGGGTGTCAATCCTTTAGTAAGCGGATCCGCAATCATGGAGTTTGTCCCAATATGCTATATGGAAATCTGTCCACTCTGTACTCTTTCCTTCACAACCAGGAACTTGATGTCAATGTGTTTTGACATAGATGAACTCCTGTTGTTATTAGAATATAGAACTGCTGAGTTATTATCACAATATAACTTTAGTGGCCTTTCTACGCCATTCAGAATACGCAGCCCAGTGACAAAATTTCGCAGCCATATTCCATGATTAGATGCCTCATAGCAAGCTACAAATTCTGCTGCCATGGTAGAAGAAGTTATGAGTGTCTGCTTAGCACTCCTCCAGGAAATAGCTCCTCCAGCTAACAGATAAATATAGCCTGATGTGGATCTCCTACTATCTTGGCATCCAGCAAAATCAGAATCGGAGTATCCTATGATCTCTAACTGATCCGATCTGATATAGGTGAGCATGTAATCCTTTGTTCTCTTCAAATATCTCATAACCCTTTTGGCTGCTATCCAATGATCCATTCCAGGGTTGCTTACATATCTGCCTAGCATTCCAACAATGAATACTATATTTGGACGTGTACAAACTTGAGCATACATAAGACTCCCAACAGCTGATGCATAGGGAATCTTCTGCATTTCCTTAACTTCAAGGTTATTTTTCGGGCATTGTTCGAGACTAAACTTGTCTCCCTTAGCGACAGGGGTGTCACCTGATTTACAGTCTTGCATGCCAAATCTCTTAAGTACTTTATCGATATAGCCCTTTTGTGACAATCCAAGAATACCTTGAGAGTGATTTCAATATATCTGAATCCCTAATACAAAAGAGGCGTCACCAAGATCTTTCATCTCAAAATTCCTAGATAAAAATCTCTTGTTTCGTGCAACATGCCTATATCGTTAGTGGCAATATGCTTACTCCCACTGAACTTGTGATACATACAATCATCAACAGCATTTGTCTCAAAACCAAACGAGATAATTACTTGATGAAATTTGTAGTACCATTGACGGGAAGCTTGTTTGAGCCCATAGATGGATTTCTTTAATTTGCAAACAATATCCTTCGGGTCTCCTGACACAAAGTTTTCTGGTTGACCATATAGATCGTCTCATCAATGTCGCGATTGAGAAACGCCGTCTTAACATCCATTTGATGTAACTCAAGATCAAAGTGCGCAACAAGTGCTATGATTGTCCTGAAAGAGTCTTTCGTTGAAACTGGAGAGAAAGTCTCTTTGAAGTCAATACCTTCCTTTTGGGTAAAGCCTTTAGCTACAAGACGAGCCTTATATCTTTTCACACTACCTTTCGAATCCCTTTTGGTTTTAAAAATCCATTTGCAACCAATAGGCTTCGCACCTTCTGGTAACGCGACAAGATCCCAAACTTTATTGTCTTGCATAGACTTATACTCATCATTCATGGCATCAATCCACTTTTGAGAGTTAGAACCCTGCATGGCCTGACGGAAGTTGATTGGATCATCTTCCATTAATCCATTATTTTCCTCATGTTCTTGGAGAAATACTATAAAATCATCCGAAATAGCATTTTTCCTTTCTCTCGTGGATCTTCTTAAAGGTATTGGTTCTTGAGGTTGTTGAGTTTGAATTTCTGGAATATTTACCTCATTTTGGATGGGAAGTTCTTAAACATTATCTTGTTGAGGTTCTGGATATGCTTCTTGATCAACGACAGGTATAGGGACTTGTACATTGTCAAAAGTAATAGTATCCTCAACTTCTTCCTCAAAGACAATGTCTCTAACCTTATTTCTCCCCCCAAACTCAACATCCTCAAAAAATGTTGCAGTTCTCGTTTCAAAAATTGACTTAGTTGTGGGATCATAAAATTTATAGCCCCTTGATCGCTCAGAATAGCCAATAAAGTAGTTGCTTACTGTTTTGGAGTCCAATTTCTTTTCATATGGCCTATAAGGCCTAGCTTCAGCTGGACATCCCCAAATATGAAAATGCTTTAGACTAGGCTTTTTACATATCCAAAGTTTATATGGAGTTTTGGCAGCTGCCTTAGTTGGCACTCTATTCAGAATATAAGCTGCAATCTTTAATGCTTCTCCCCAAAGTGATTTTGGTAAAGTAGAATGACTAATCATACTCCTTACCATATCCTTAAGAGTTCTGTTTCGTCTTTCAGCTACACCATTCATGCTAGGCGTCCCTGGCATAGTGTATTGTGGGACGATTCCACATTCCTCTAGGTATTTAGCAAATGGTCCTGGACATTGTTCACCTAAACCGTCATTTCTGCCGTAGTACTCACCACCACGGTCAGACCTAACGCTTTTTATTCTTTTGTTGAGTTGATTCTCAACCTCTGTTTTAAACACTTTGAACATGTCCAGTGACTCAGACTTTTCATGAATAAGATATAGGTACCCATAACGTGAGTAATCGTTTATGAATGATATAAAATATTGTTGACCATTCCAAGAAGCCGTAGGGAATGGTCCACAAATATCTGTGTGTATCAATTCTAACACATCCGAAGTTCTGTTAGCACCTAATCCTTTTGTTTTGGTCTGTTTTCCCTTGATACATTCAATACATACATCAAAATTTGTGAAGTCAAGGGAGTCTAAAATACCATTTGACACAAGCCGTTCAACTCTAGATTTAGAGATGTGACCTAAGCGCTTGTGCCATAATTTTGCTGAATTTTCTTTATTTAATTTGCGTTTAGTACCACGTGTTTCCACATGCAGGTTTTCATTATATGATGTAACAGTATCAAGCAAGTATATGTTATCAAATGTAGATAATAAACCAGTACCAATAATATTAGAATTTAAAGAAAGACTAAACTGATTGTTTCCAAATGAACAATAATAACCAAATTTGTCCAACAAAGAAACAGAAACCAAATTCCGTCTAAAAGACGGTACAACTTTAGTGTCTTTCAAATCCAAATAATAACCAGTTCCCAACAATAACCTAAAAATGCCTATTACATCAACTTCCACCGACTTGCCATCACCAACATAGATGTATCTTTCACCATCATTTGGCTTTCGGTAGCTCAGGCATCCCTGCATAGAAATACTTATATGAGTAGTAGCACCAGAATCTAACCACCAAGTATTTCTAGGTACTGAAGCTAAACTAACCTCAGAACAAACCAAAGTAAGATTTGTACCTTTCTTTGCACGCCACGCGAGATATTTAGTACAATTCTTCTTCACATGTCCAGTATTTTTGCAAAATAAACATGCTTCTTTGTTGTCCTCTTGCTGTTTCTTTTGTGCTGGACTCTTAGGAGCAGCTTGAAATTCCTTCTTTCTTTTCTTGCCCTTATCTTTAGAAGTGCTTGCCAAGTGAACATTTTCAGTTCGATCTTGTTTCAACCTTTCTTCCTCTTGCACACAATATGAAATGAGCTCATTTAGAGACCATTTCTCCTTTTGGCAGTTATAACTGACCTTAAATTGACTGAACTGTGCAGGGAGCGATATCAATATCAAATGTACGAGCAAGTCATCAGACAGCTCGAGCTTTAGTGCCTTTAGCTTTGAAGCAATGTGAGACATCTCCATGATGTACTCCCTTATGTTTCCTTTACCTTTATACTTTATTGAAATCAAGCTTTGCAAAATCGTGCTTGTTTCAGCCTTATCGTTTTTCGCAAAACGTTTCTCAATTTCGGTAAGGAAATCCTTAGCATTAATCACTTCTTCAGATACTGCGCCTCGAAAGGCTTCCGGAATGCCGTGCTTAATGATCATCAGACTCATGCGATTAGAGCGTTCCCACTTCTCAAAGTTCCTCTTGTCATCAGGTGAACTTTCATCCGTCAGAGGAGTGGGTTGCTCAATCCGAAACGCAAGGTCTAGATCCATGCAGCCAAGAACAATTAATACGCTCTCTTTCCAATCCTTGAAGTTTGTCCCATTGAGCTTGGGAATAGAGTTGATATTAGCAGATATGGTAGTAGCAGATGAATTAGCTGTAGAGAGAAAATGGAAGAATTATGCTCACATCAATATTAAGATTCAATAATCAATTAATCAAATCATGGTAAATCCCATCTTCAAGATACCTAGCACATCATTAATATCAAGTCTTTGGACAGTAATATTAACTGTAAGTGGTACTCTTGGTGTAGTGATCAAACATTGACAATAAATCCTATCAAATAATAAACCCATCTTTGGATTGATTTATTATTCACATGGAAACCTTATAATTATCACATGTTTATCACCACAAGCGTGTATCAAATTCGGCCAAATATTAACCTTCCTTTGGGTCGGTCAATATCCGCATGAACAATCATACACACGAATTCCTTCTAATATTCTAAGTTAATTAATTTTCACAAAAGAGGTTGCTTTGGCAACATATTGCTTCAATCAATTCACTTTTGAATATTATAAAACCAATTGAGTCCTTTATACCATAATTTGAAAAGTAGAATGCTTAATTTTATTCATTATGAAACTGTAAGGGCCTAAGGGTTAATAATTCAATACTTTAGGGGTCGAAATTAATTAATTCAAAACTTTATGGGTCCAAAAATTAATTATTGAAAACTTTAGAGACCCAAAAATAATTATTTAAAAACTTTAGGGACTAAATGTTAATAATTGGAAAGTTTAGGATTCAAAAAATCAATTATGCGGAACTTTAGGGGCCAAACTAAATCAATCATGAACATTCAGGGACTTAATAATTAAATTCAGAACTTAAATGGCTCAAATTAATTAATTTCAGAACTTCAGGGGCTGAATTATAAAAAACCCTTAACCTTAAGGCCCAATTAGGATTAACTTTAAACCTTAGGGACTGATATATAAATATTAACCCTAATTTTAAATTGCAAGCAGGGGCTTAAGAAACTCTAATTTGCAACTCATGCCCCCGCCCCCAAATCTTCCATAACTCAAAAAACCTTCAAATTAATTCTCAAATTAATGCCCCTTTCAACTCCCATAACCGAAAACTTTAATTCGAAGTGGCGCCGGTCGGAGCCTCGCCATTGCTACAATGGCGTGGCGTCACTGTTGCTGTCGAGCTGCTGCTGCAGTAGAAATGTCCGGTCAGATTCTTTACCATGCATTACTATGGCAAGAAATGATCAGCTCAGAATAATGGCGACCCAAAAAAAATAATTTTTTTTTTTTTTAAACTGAATTCATAAAATCCCAATTTCAAAAATTCGAATTTTGAAGAAAATCATAGATCTTTATTATTTCATGCTATATCCATAGAATAAATTCAAAAAAAATCATATTATAACATGCTCAAATTCTAAATCCAAAGCATAATATGAAAGAATTTGATAATATAACATGAAAATCAAATAACAATATTATAACATGCTCAAATTCTACATGTATAACATAAATTGTTAGAATTCCATAATATAACATGCTATAATTCTTGATAACATAGTGATCCAATAATTCATAGAATTTAGAATCTTAAAAAACCATTTCTCATGATTTCAATTATGGATGGCTCTGATACCACTTGATAGAAAATTGAAAAGGAATAATCAAATTACATACTTTATTCAAATCATTTTCACATAAAACCCTAGATCCATTTCCATATTGAAATCTGAAAATGAACATAAACATAAAACATACCTGAATCCATGATAATTAGATTGTTAGCCTGAAAAGATCACGATCTTCCAATTTGATTTGTGAACTTCACTTCAATCTTGATTTCTATGGATGGGGATGTAGAAACCTTGAAGAACACACTCAAATAGGGACCATAACCCATATATACATAAGATAATGACCATTCATCATCTTTCATTTGTTTTAAATCGGCCCCTCAACAATTTAAAACAAACTTCCGGTCTCTACACTTTAATTCCACGAAATTCAATACCCATTAATCAAACTTTATCCTTAGTGGATCACTTTAATGACTAATTTACTTTAGATAATAGCAAACACATTTTAATATGTTACATGTGGCCCCAAATTGCTAAAATATTCCAACATATAGGCATCTACATCTAAGGGATATTAATGTTGTTTCGGTTCCGATTATTGTTCTAAATTGATAAATAATACTTTCATCTTGATTTTCCTTTACTAGATTGAATTTTTAATATAGACCGTCAATCAATAAATTGTTATTTCTCATCAAGAAAAGAAGTGGTTCGATATCATGATGTGATGGTGAAAAATGCATGTAATAGCGTACATGGTTGTTAGTGCTTAGGATTAATTATAACTGGAAATGCAGCCTCAAGTCTCATGCAACCTGTCCTTTCACTACCATACGAGCCCATTACAACGCTCTCTGAATTACTGCCATATCTTTACTTTTCGATTCATGCTTCCAAATTGCATCATCTTGTTTATCCAGATCTGCCAAATGTTAATGGTTCAAGGACTTCCAGGGAATACGCCTTGCAGTGGCCCATTTGATGTTGTACGCAGAGTAATAGCGGCTGAGGGATTCTGTGGCATGTTCACCCAATCCCCTGCTTCAGCACTTTGGTGGGGTGCCTATGGTGCTGCCCAACACATCATTTGGAGGTACATCTGTTATCTTGTGTTAAGAGCTATTCCTTGTGCTTTATTTGTTGTCTCTATGATATTTTATCCATTTGTGTCAAGCTCAATTGGGCATCCATTATTGGCAATACATCTTACTGATGCTAGCTTTGTCTATTTCATCTTGCTTATGACCTTAGGAGCGTGGGCTACAAAGATGATTCGGAAAAGAAACCGTCTCATGTAGAAATAATCACTGTTCAAGCTACTGCAGGGATGACTGCTGGTGCTTGTTCTTCTGCAGAGGATTTGCCCGGTTTCTAAATATGTGAGGCAATAAATTTTAAGGAAATATGTACACCTTCAAAAATTTAATTCCTGGAAGAGAGGATTTCTTTTGTTTTCTATGTAAAGAAACGGATTACCTTATTTAATTAGGATAAATTACTACTATTTGTGCATGACTCGTTAGGTTATGGAAAAATAAATCATCGTGATATATATATATATATATATACTAGGTGCAAGCAACGTGCAATGCACGTTTGTGTAGTTTATATTTAATAGTTTTGTTTAAAAATTAATTTGTTATTAATAAAGATGTAATTTTTTTGGTTAATTAAATAATTAATTATGTAATGTTTATGTAATTGATAAATAATTAGATGTGTGATTTTGATGTTGTGATGTAAGTTGGTGAGATCGAAGAAAATAAGCAAAAGTTGACAAATTTGGAAAAAGGGCTAAATTGTAAGGGATCCAAAGTTCGGAGACTAAAATGTAAATACTTAAAAGTTGTGTTGAACCTCACGATGAAAATTTGAGAGTGCTCGGAGTCAATTGGATAAAGGAAGATGTCAATGGAATCAAATTTAGGCAAAAGATGATCACAAATCAATTTCCAACCGAAAAGTTATGCTCCGATATTTTAGTCTCATATTGAGATCTATTTTTGGCATAGAAAGTGATCGAATTGGAGAATCATGTCTGAATCAAAGTTGTAGCCAGATGAGTTAGCTTTCCAACGCATTTTGAATCGCCTCAATCAGACGTTGGAATACAAAGTTATGATAAAAACACTGAAAGAAGGTGCAGCTGCCTGTTTAAAACAAGAAATTCCGTTACATAGTCCGTTAAAACAACAAATTCCGTTAGTTTTTTCGTTAAAAACAAGAAATTCCGTTACATAGCCACTTTTAATATATAGAAGATATATATATATATATATATATATATATATATATATATATATATATATATATATATACAGGAATGATCTAATGAGCACCGGTGCTTATCTTATCCTAAGCACCGATGAGTTGGCACATTAATTCATTGGTGGATAAAGATTTTGTGAGTTCCAATCCACCAATGAATTAATGTGCCAACTCATCGGTGCTTAGGATAAGATGAGCACCGGTGCTCATTAGATCATTTCTGTATATATATATATATATATATATATATATATATATATCAGTGTTCTAAAAGACGCCCCTAGGCGTGAGGCGAGGCCAAAACACCAAGCCCAATGGGTTAGCATCTTATTTCGTTGACCACTAATGCGCGCCTTCACGCGCTTTTTTTTTTTTACAATTGTTTTGAAGTTAAAAATTATTAAATGCTAATTTCTTCAGTTTGCTCATTTAAAATTGAAACAACCATTTGAACCCAAAAGTCAAGTGACCAAGGAATCTTATTTACGGTAGATAATTTCTTAAGGCACTCGAGTTATTAAAAGAAAAATGGTTGTTTAAATTTGAAACTTTTATTTTTGTTGGAAACTTTGAAAAAATGTATAAAATTCCTATAAATTTGTTTTAAATATTTAGTAAGTATTATTTTTAATTGATTAAAAATTAAAATAATTTTAAAATAAGAAAACGTCTTTTTACGCCTAAGCTCGCCTCGCCTTAGGCTTGGCCTCCACGCATTGCCACGCGTTCCGCCTTTTAGAACATTGATATATATATATATATATATATATATATATATATATCCAATTAAAAAAAAGATATTTAAATTTAAATTTTTATTAAAATAAAAAACAGCAAACACTACGTATCATTCAATTGTATCGTGAAGGCATATTTGGTTCCTTAGTACGCTCATTTGATGAGGGATAAAATTATCTTAAAGTAAACATCGTCATGTGTCATGAAATTTATTGAGGAGTTTGGAGGTCGAGTCATTTCAAGAATTTCCTCGCTAACAATCTTAAGACAATAAGGGTCCGTTTGATTGCAAAGTTGGAAAATGGGTGGAAAGAAAATGTTTTACAGGGAATTGATTTTCCTAGAAAACGTTTTACTGGGAATGGTAATTAATTGTGTTTGATTGGTAAAATTTTCTATGAAAAATGTAGAAAGTTTTGTGTCCATTTGACTTCATTTTTTATGGAATTTGTCCATTAAAGTGATAATTTTTTCTCCCATTGGGTCTAAAATTTGTTCCAATTGTAAAAAAAAATTGAAAAAAAAAAAAAATTTACCATACCGAATATCATTCGTTTGACTTTGTTTTGCATGGAAGTTGTCAATAAAAATGAAAATTTTTTTTACCATTGTATCTAGAATTTGTTCACATTGCAAAAAAAAGCAAAAAAAAAAAAAAAAATGGTGGAAAATGTTTTCCCACCAAATAGATGAGAAAACAAAATTAAGTTTTTGTGCATCAAATGATTATACCTAGAAATAGGTGGAAAACCAATTCCAGGGGAAAAAAAGTGCAATCAAACACGACAAAAGTAGAAAACGGAATTTCAATTCCAACTTCCATGGAAAATAAAGGGCTATCAAACAGGCTCTAATTGAAAAGATTGGCAGTGACTTCTCCTATATCATTATTGAGAGATTTCACAATCGATTTTGTGAATTTAGAAAGGTTTGATGGTTGAACTTCAAAAGTTGGAAAAACAAACTGCAATTCCTTCTCACATGTGTCTCACAACTCTTAAGGCTGAAGAAACGGAAGGACTAAAATCGAGCAAATAATGGAATACAAGGGTAAAATGTCAAACTTGAAACGAACATATTTCATGAACTTTTATCGAAATCAACTACAATTTTGATTTTAATTTCCACTAAACATGGGCTTTCCCTTCGTGTACATACGCCAACTGACCATGGTTATATGGAAATAGAAAAGATAGGTTGGGAACTTAAATGCGAAAAAGAAAATTAAAATGGGCACCGATTTGCTACTAAGTATATAGGTTGGGTGCCTTTCATTTTATTTTTTGGGTAACGCCCCATTACGAGAGCCCCCACAATCCCTGTCACCCTGTGGAGGAGGTTAATCGCAGGATATGCAACGCAGAGACAGGAATCGAACCCATGACCATACGAGGGCACCACCATCACTAAGGCTGCCCTTTGCCACTGCGCCATGTGCCCTGGGCAATTTTTTTTTTTTTTTTAATCTTCCATTGCTTTACCGATGTTACTGGGGTGGAAAATAAAACCTTCATTGTAAAATGTAAAAACCGCTGCCTTGTGATGGTGGGATATCACCTATAATTCTTTTTTGTTTCATGAAGGAAAGGCTTTTATCTAGCTCAGAAAACATAATAAATTCGACATATGTGATTTTGGCATCTTTGAGTTCATAGTTGATGTGTCAACTCGTCCGTTTAGTAATATGATTTTTTTCCCCATCCTTGATTATATCATTCTTGTCCTGATCATTTTGCATTGAGTATAAAATAGTGTTTTAAAAAGCGTAAAGCGTAGTGAATCGTGGAAGCCAAGCTTTCGGGCTATGCGGGCCTAAGCGTAAAGCGTAAAAAAAAAGTTCCTTATTTTAATGTTATTTTAAATTTTTAAATTAATCTAAAAATTATTTAATAATTAAAAAGCATAAAAAAGGTTAAAAAAATGTAAAACGCATAAAAAATGCACCTAGGCACGAAAAAAATAAAGCAAAAAACAAAAAATAAATAAAACACAAAAGGCGAGAGACGAGGCATTTTACGCCCGTTTCACTCCTATGCATCGCTTTTTAGAAAATTGATATAAAGTAATGATTGTAATTGTAACTTCTTGAAGGGTGTGATTATCTTCAAGAACAATATGTCTTTCATTGAATATATTTTGACTACAATGTTTGTTCAATACCATAGTTTTTATGAGCTACTCTTAATTTTTGTGTTACTCATATCATCCTCATAGAAAACATGTAATTGTAACAACACAAGTATGTTGCACTATATTCTAATGCATCATAGTTTTAATTTTATTTAACTATTTAGATAATGTCATTTTTAACTTTGGTACATATGAAATCTTTTAAAAACTTGAAATTAAAATAAAAAAAAAAGTTTTTTTTACCATAAAAAATTAATAAGCTAAAGTCAAATAAAAAAAAAATTTTAAAAGAGGAAAAAAAAAACTAATAATGCACGTCTAGGAAAAATGAAAGAGAGGAACTCAACCGTTTATGAATTTTAAAAAAACGATTTAGGTGCAAAGCGAAGCATTTTGCTTGAGCTTAGGTGCCGCCTAGGCGAGCTTTTAGTGCATTGGTTAAAATATTTTCATTATGTGTGTTCATCGAATGGAAGAGGGCAATGAGGCTAGCTGCATACGACTACGAGGGCACAATATATATAGAGAAGTTATAAAAAAAATAGATTATAAAATTGATAGCGTGCAATTAAAATTCGAATTCAGCTCCATAACAACCACCTAAACACACAAACATATAAATAATAAATGGAAAAAGGAATATGTATACATGACTATGACTTGGATTATATGGGGGAATTGAGTGAATTACAAGGCAAGTAATAAACCAAAAATGGAATTTTATCTGGGCCTAGCGTGAGGATGATAACACCAACTAGGAGTCTGCATCTGCTTTTTTATGTTATTGAAAGCTTAGAAAGCGACGAATGGGCACATCTTGTTTCCTCGTTGGTATCCATGGTTTCAGCAAGCATAAGCCAAGGATGTGATTTACAAACAGCACCAAAGAAATAAAATCCTCCATGGACTGATGAGATCTTTCTGCTATAAGTTCAGCCCAATCTGCCATGTCTGCAAAAGAAGTATGAAAGAAGATTATATATTTTTAATCTGTTCCACCGCTAAACTAAAATATACTTGTGATTGAATCTGGAAAAATAAAAATTGCTTGTAAAATCTGGAAATTAATTTATAGTCGGATTTTGCCGTTGGATGATTTTTACGGATGAGGATGTGAACCCGAACGGATACGAAGGGAGGACGAAGAAGAAATCGATGGAAAATAGGTCGAAAATGAAGTCGGATTTTGCTCGTATATGCAGATTTTTTCAGCTTTGCCTAATTTCCTCATTCTAAAATCTATTTGCGGAATGCTTAAGATTTCTAATCTTTCTTCACTCTTCATCTTTTATTTCTTAAACAAAGTCATTTAAATTTTTCAATATGTGCAACTCTTTTATTTTAGTAGATTGTTACATTTATCAAGTTGGGCATTGAATTATTTCTACCAATTTCATTGAGCGGACTAAACCTCACAAACCCTCTATTTTCTTCACGCGTGCTTCTTCCTTTCCGCATCATTTACCTTCTTGGGCTATTCTTCTGTTTGTTTCCTTTGCCCCTCCGGTATTCAATTTTAGAAATATTACAATACTTGCAACTGTGAATTTTATATATTTACTTCGAAAATTTGCGTTTAATATAAAGATTCGATATAACCCCTTAGTCATCAACATACAATATCGCACATTTCTAAGTAGCAAGTTGGTCTCAACGTCTCGTTCATATCTCTACTAAATCGTTATGCAACTTGTATATTTTCAGTCTTTTATTTCTCAACTTAGAAGGACGTTCAAAAATTTAAGGTGGGGCGTGATTCTATGAGTTTCAAATGATGAGTTATGACGATGATTTAAGTAGTTTTTGTTATTAAAGACATAACAAAAGGTTATTGATCAATTTACTCTTACCTCTCGAATCTTGAAAGATCGAAGACTAGTTTTTTGAAAAGTATCCATGTGAAGAAATAAGTGATTATTTAAGTGAAACGTGTGAACAAAAACAAGTGATCCGAAAAACCTTTGTTGTCACCTTTGGGGGCGTCTGATTCTCGTGGAGCATCCGTCACCTTTGTTGTCACTAGAGAAGTCAAGCACTAAATAACACTCCTTTGGAAATAAGAGCATATAAAGTTTTCTTTTTTTACTTTCTCCTTTGGTTAAAGTGGGGTCCAAATAAATATTTCCTTCTGCCTCTATATATATATTAGCCCATTGAGAATAAATTTACAGTTTCTATGTTGCGGTAGAAGACGTTGCTGGCAAAGCTTGCACCTTGAGTCTTGCTTCACTTGACGCATACATTCAACAGTCTCCTAGAGACATACAACATAAGTAAGGATTATTACTCAAGGTGTGTGCTCATTTACCTCCTGTTTCCTAGCCATTCTATTACTAACCTCAAACCTTTTGAGTTCTCTTATGTGATATTTTCTAGTTTTTAGTCTTCTTTTTCATTTGAAAGATGGTTATTTAGAGTATTATTATGACCATTTGTGCTGTTAATGATTGTGTTATTTTTGTTTGGTGAAGATGGCAAAAGAAAAGCGCTTGGAAAACTTTTGTTATGATTGTAGCAAAATATTTCTCAGTGAAAATGCGATGAACGCACATAATAATTCAAAGCACAACGCTCTTATAGCAAATGGTGGTGTTAAATGTAAAATATGTGGCACGATATATCGGAGAGAAGCTGATTTACTAGAGCACAAAAGACGTGACCATGGAGCTCGAAGTAATAACTGAATGAGGTACCGAATATTACTATTAATACACATTTGCACTTAATTTTATTTTTAGCTAATTTAATTTATTAATATTAGCTGATCAAGTATTTACTTTTTTTTTTTTTTGAAACAGGGTAATGAGAAAATGAAGAAGGCAAATCAAATCCTGACTGGGTCTTAGAATTGGAGAAAGAGAAATTGGACGTGGCATAAATTTCCAATTTTTTTTTTTTTATCCTTTTCTACTTCTATAGTATTGGGTAGGAACAATAACAGCCTTTCAAAAGTGCAGTGTGCATGATTTTTGTATTAAACTGAAAATGCTTTTTCAAAAGTGTTTATTTGTTCCACATGACTCCGTCAATATTTTACTTTTTAATCGAACCAGTCTGTTTTAATTTTTGCAAACAATGTCAAACCATCAAAACATTTTAAAAAATTTGAGAATAATTTAAATTTTATTCAACTTAATTAAAAATTAAATACATCCCAATTAAAAAGGACACATCCACATTAGATTTAACCCAATTAATCTCAATACTCAATCCAATTAAATAGACTAAAAACTACGAACCATTACAGAACTAGACTTGAAAAGTTGAGGCTGCTAATAAAATGGCTAAGAATCATTATGCAAATGAGCACAAAATTGTGTGTGTGTGTGTGTCTACATACAAGTAATCATATACAAAAAAAGAAACAATTATGAGAAAGATTAAACAAAAATTACAGTAAGAAGGCCACCTTGCGATTGGTCAATGCATCTGTCAAACGAGGCTGCACCATTGAGTCTAGTCTTTCTTCTAAGACTTCAAGCTGCCTTCTTATATTGGAAAATTCAGCAACCTGAAAATTTGGAGTTCATAAATCAAACTATTTTGACAATCCCTTAACAATGAAATTAAACGAATAGTTGAGATGAAATTGAGTGAATATTACCTCTCCAACAGCAGTCAGGCAGTGTCTCATATTAGCCAATGTTTCAGCAGCTCGGGAAAGATCACCACTGGCAAAGACATCCTCAACAGTTGAGCTCAGCTGAGTCAATCCAGCAGCATCCTGTTCGCATGCCACCATACCCCTTAGTAACCAATCACTACTAAAACTAGATAATCCTTTGCAGGAGTAACTGAAGAAACTGCTATTAACATAGGTAATACCTGCAATGTCTCGTAACCAGATTCCATTCTCCGTTTGACTGTATCAACTTTGGCAAGTGTAGCTATTGACTCTGCAGAGGACCCCTCTGCCTGAGAAAGAAATCAAAATTAGGATCTGGAATGATATTGGTGGGACAGAAATAAAAAATACCAACATTTTTATAGTTATGGATATGTGCATAGCTTTTTGGCATATTTGAATCATATTGACAGACAGGCTGATAGCTCAATGACATCTCTGCAATTCATTCATAGATTAAATTATCACTTACAGCCAGAATTATTTTCTTTAATTTCAATACATTGCCGAAATTACTAATTAGTAAAACAAATGCATAAAAGAGTGACAAACATGCTAGTAGCTCAATGACATCTTTGCAATTCATTAATTATCTCCATATTGTATTTTTCTTAACTTTCAACTAGCTGCCAACATTCCAGTCAGTAAAACAAAAGAATAACAAAACGCTGTAGTAAATGACACCTTTGTGAGATATTGGAGGATAGAGGCAACAGATGAGCGAAGTGAAAGAGCGTCATCACGGAGGCGGACGACGTCACGAGTGGCGCATGGGACGCATAGAAGTGAGCGGCACTCTACTCCTCTAAAGAGGCAGCGATCTCCTCGGAAACCATCTGGAACTTCATTTCCAGATCCACCAAATGCTTGTCGAGCGGATCCTGCGGGTGCCTCTACTGCACCGCACTGTTTACAACATCTAATATAAAATTTCTCTCAAAGTAATTATTAATTTTCAACTTTGACAGAAAATAATAATATTTTAGAACTTGTAACCAATTTTTTTCTAAGCTTAGCCAAACTTGCAGATCCCACAAGAAAAGAATGAGCATCAATCTATATATGTTTTGTATTTTATTCTCTAAAAACGGTAAATGAAATTACACTTGTAAATCAAACAAAATTTCCAAACATAAACTTACCCTAGCGTACTAGGAAGACTTTATGGGGCAATTTTGTTTTCAGAACTTCTTCAGTGTGAATAATTTCTCTTGCTTGAATACACAAACCTCATTTCTCTCCTGTATTTAATATGTAACTTAATTTTAGAAGTAAGGTGAGAATTGATTTCAAAAGAAACAACTTCTTTTAACAAGTGAGAAAAAGGGTGCAAATATCTTTTAACGCAAAAAAGTTACATTTAAGCTTAGCCAAACATAATCCTAGACAATTTGCTAGCACATAATTAAATTAACTTAAGTAGATCTGACTGTAATTAGTGACTCCTTAAAAGATGCCATAAGCAGAGGTCATCGAGATACACATTTCAACGAATGCACACAATATGTAGTAATCTATGTGTATGCATATATGCATGTGAATTTATTTATGTATTGCTAGCATATGAAGTCATAAACGATATGGCAGTGTTAGAAGGGCAGTTACCTTGAACATCCATTCCATTGCAAAGAATTGTGCCTCCTCGGCATTGGCATCACTGCTAGAAATACCCTCAGCAAGCGGCTCCAGTTGTTGGGGCAGAGGTAGAAGATACTCACCAACATTGGTCACACAAGACTGGGGGTATGCACTGAAGCTAGGAAGGTGATAAGAACTTTGTTGCTCAACTGAAGACCATATGGGCAGGTAAGAAAGATCACTAAAATGCTGCCTCACTTTTAATATAAGCACATCATAAACTAGTTCATTGACTGCCTCTGCAAAAGCTGCTACTCATTGAGAAGCGATTGGAGGTGCATGAAACCGAGGATCTTTCGACTGCAAGAACCATGAAAAACTTGTAATTTGGACGTCATCAAATTACAAATAAGAAAAGTGTTAAGTATCCATAAACATATATATCAGTTTTACAGGTAGAATTAGAAACAAATGAGAGCAAATTTTATATTGTTGTCACGGTTTGTCATTTTTCATGTCAAAATCATAGTTCTACAAGAGTGTAATTATTTTAAGCTTCACTGTTCTCCAAAATACTTTATTCAAAATCAAATTCCTGTTTCTTGAAAAAGATGGAAATGTAAGAAAGACTGAATACCTGCTCCAATAGGTTTAAAAGTTTCCGAGTCTTCTCAGGAACATCGACAAACCTAACAGCTGCCACATCCAAGGCAGCTTTTCCAGCCATAGACAATTCCTCACTTCCATCAGCAGCAGCCACATTTAATTGGTGTTGATCAATACTTGTACCAAATACGGAAAGAGACAAATTAGGGCTCAATCTAGTGAGAGTTGACCTCAACGAAGATTCAAAGACTGAAGATCGGCTTGTTAAACAATCTGCAACCGTGAGAATTTGTAAAGCACCCTGAACAAATGACCACTTCTCCTCGTTTGACATAAAATCAACTTTACGAGCATGTGAAGCTCCTTCTTTTCTATCTGATCCTGTTTCCTTCTTTGCACCAACACCTTCAGATGACACATCCACTCCAGTTACTAATCTGGGTGATTTTAGGTTACCCTGAAGAGTGGAAATGTATTGTAGCAATGCGTCATCGAGCATGAGAATTAGCTCATTGGCCTCAGAACCACCAGTGAAGTTAATGCATCTCTACATAGCTGCTTCAAGTAGTAGAATGACTTGAGGGATGGACTCTTCCATCCTTTGAACTGTCTCACTGAGTTCGACTCCCTGTACAGCAATAATGCGAGTAGTAACTCCTCTAAGATCAAGTCCTGCAATCTCACCAGATAGCACTACACGCTCCATTTGCCCATACCTAGAACACAAATTACAAATAAGCAATTTGATAGATCGAGTTATATTGATTCTGAAATGATCTATAAGTAGGATGTATTATATACACAATAAATATCATCCTGCACGGCAGAGTCTATAATACACCAATTCAATGTTTAGCCAAAAAAAACTAGCATAATCAAACTTCTAAGACTATTTAAACCTACAATTTATGTTATAGGGTAGAGGATCATAAGATCGATAATCAAATTTATTGGAATTAAAATTCAGTACTCCCCAATGCCCATGGAACCACATGGATGCTTACTTCAAATTTGAGTCCAAATTAAGATGTCTACAATGGAGATAATATTAGCAAATAATAAGTTTAGAACAATCACAAAATCTACATTAAATCTGTGTGCAATGTCTTCTTATGGAAGCATTCAAAATACTACGATAACAAACTAAGCCCTGTTACCGGTTAATTTGGAGTCATCTATATGAACCCTTTTTATTTGTGTTGTTCATCACTTAGCAATTAGAACTCTTAGGAGGCCCACTAAAGTATAGGATACTCTACTGTAGAAGGCAGTTAAATCTTTTTCAAAATCACAAGGCAGAAACCACCAAAAACCATGCAAATGTACTTCACGTTCATATACCTTTGTATAAAAGTTTCATAAGGAAGGTAGATCGACTTCAATGCGTTCAACAGAACATGAAGATCGGAGTCTGAAAACAGATGCTCCTAGCAAAACTCCCCGTTATTTTGTGTAGTTCTATCAGAGACTTTAGATGCTTATTCTGAATTTTGACACCTTTTGATATATCCCAGGATAAGATATCTAATATACCTGAAATTGTAAGAACAGAATCAAAACAGGATAGGAGTAGATATCTAAAAGTTGTTAACAGTCAAGAAAAGCAGTCTAGGGACTGAATGCAATATAAACCATAACCTAAAATAATCTCAGCTTTACTGTTGAAGACAACGTTAGACTAGAAATGAAGAAGCCAAGATGATATCTTTACAGAGAAGCAGAAATATACCATCCCACCACCACCTATTAGCATGTTATATCATTTAAACTAACTGCGGAGAAGCGCATTACGCTACGGCGCTACCACTATCTTCTTTTAAATAAGTCTAAAGTCAGGGGCGGAGCCAGCCTGTCAAAGTAGGGGGGGTCTAAGAGTTGAAGGGGCGGGGGCCCACGGGGCCAAAATTTTTTTTTTGAATGTGAGTTGTTGAATAGTTTAGATTCAGCTGCATTTTCCCAACTAGTTTATGCTCTGACTCATGATATATAGGCCATGAACGAAGCCTCTCACCCTGCATCAAACCCACAAATATATTCACTCTAACCATGCAACAGTTTTTGCAATCACAGGTGGTCAAAAAGAGATTTACATAACATACCAATTCTTCAGCAATATCAGCCACCTGAACTACTACGTGGCCAAAATACTTTCCTTTTGAATCGGGGACTTCAATTGTCAAATCATCTCCATGCCCTTCTGGCAAGCTGTATGCAAGTGGGAATAAAATTTAGCCATCCAACTCTATGAGATTGATTATGTACCAAGATTACAAAGAAAAAGATTACATAAAAAACATGAGTTTCACCGATCCTAACTGCATTCTCACTGCATCCTCTTCAGTTGAACAAAATGGTAAATACAAAAAAATTTTAAAAAAAATTGTCAAAAATTGGGGGGGGGGGGGGGGGTCCACCTCCGCCCCTGTCTAAAGTATTAATGTTTACTTCACTTCACTCAGAATAAGCTAGGTATCAAAAGGTTGAGTAAGCAACTGATCATGAAATAAGCTCTCATCGGTTGAGTAAGCTCATTTAGTTGGATACCTTTTTCATCTTAAATATATAGGATGTAACTAACTGGCACTCTTAATAACATATGCTTTATGAACAGATGAAGGAACTCAATCAAATGAACTTTAATTATATTACAATTATAAAAATCTGCTATTCCACATCAACAAGAAAAAGATTCTTGAGAAGCCTCGCATTACCCATAGTGCATTGATTCTAAAACTTGCAAAAACAGCACCATTAATTCTTTATCTATAGCTTAGTAGAGCTGAAACCTACTTATCACAAGCCCCCCGTTTACATCATATCACTAAAAACAACTTTAATCCTTATTCTGAAGCTCCAAATATATTTATATACGGGACAAAGATAAAAATAAAAAAATTCTAATGTAACCTTTGCCCAATGCTTTGGTCTCAGGAACAACATCCCCGGTAGCAAGGTTGATTCGGGATACAAAACTTGTACCAATGGTGTATATTGTCTCTATCAACAACTTAGGAACAAGTGTTCTGTGATCTACTGGAAAAGCAACCAAACACCTGCAGAGAATGTTTAGATGTGTTGACTGATTAATTTCCGTCACAATAATCTTAGCAAATATAAGAAGAGAACGAAAAGAAGGGGGCATCTTCTACAAGCAATTGGCATGAACCAACAAAAGAAGGTCATCTCTCTCAATTGAGAGTTTGTACCGGGGATGTGAAGTGCGTCATTTGGATCATAAGTGGAGATGTGATTAAAAGCAAAAATTACTAGCATCTTAAAAGATATAGCCAATAGAAATTTGCAAATTGGATCCTAAGTAAAGTCGTTCTTAAGATCTTTTGAGTTTATGAGAAGTGGTGTAGCTAGTCATTGTATATGTAAGTTCACAGTGCTTCGTCTCAATGAATCCGAAGGAGGCTATCTCTCTGTGTTACCACAGATAACTACTTGCAAGTCCAACTATAGTAAGCAGTAACCATCTATAGTAGTTAAGATTATCTTGACTAGTAAAGATGGTTAGTCAGCAAAGAAATAAGATAGTTAAGGAAATTGATGCATCATATTTGAAAAAATAAATATGTTCATAGAATTATAAATCAAATTTATTATTATAGGTAAATACTAAATTATAACATTAGTAGGAAAAATAAATGGGCATGATGTGAAAAATGATCATAAAATTACGCTGACGAGATTATGAGTTCATTCTTGACTTGCTCCGACCATTACATTTTACTTTGTCTACAAAAGTGCATAATTAGATGGAGGGAAAATGCTTGAAGGATAAACCTTCCAAAAATTATTACATTGTTATCTATAGAAGAAACCTAAAGATACCATAATGAAGGAGATGTATAACTGCGAAAATCTCTTCCATAATTTAATTCAATAGTTCCCTTTTCCATGTTAAAGATTCCTGCATCATTGCCACCTCCACCTGGTTCATGGGAATAAAGCTCGAAATTATCATCCGTAAAGTAGATGCAATTAGCTTTGAAAGTTCCCTTACATTCTGACGAGGACAGTGATGTAGATACATTGTGGCCCAAGAACAAAGCTTGATCCCCCAAAGTATTCAATTCAACCAAACTATAGGCATATTTATTTCCCTCCCCATGACATTCTTCTAGCCTCAAAATAGAGAAACCAATCGTATAGTATCTGGACTTCACGTTGTTTTCATCATCAACTTCAAATAAGGTGCCTCCTCGAATACGAGAAACAAGCAAAAGATCTCCTGCTGATTCAACAAGATACTTTTGAATTGAATCACGCGTCTTAGTTGGAGCAGGAGCCACCACTATTGCTTTTGGGCCATTATCGTCATCAAGGTCACAAACAACTACAACTCCATGACAATCAACAGCATAAAATTTACCTTTATAGTAAACAATATCATCATAAGAACGGGAAGGGACTGTAATATTGGTCCAAACACTATCTCCTAGTCTTGCAAAAGCCAATATATCAACTTCTCCATAAATAGCAGCTACAATGCAATCTGGATTATAATTAGGTGAACTTTTCTTCTTTCCAGGATTTGAGGACATCACTATCTTTCTCACAAAGAAATAATAGTAATCCTGTGGTGGAAATTGGTCATTATAATCATACTGAACAGGGAAGGTCAGCATTGGTGGTAGGCAAATTTGCTGCCGAGAGAAGGGATGTAATAGATTGATTTGTAAATCGGTGCCAATTGTCATTAACCATCCATAACCTGCTCCAAAACACTTCCTCCCAATAGCTTCCGGCAACCTGAGTTCATATGTTTTTGAAGTTAATAAGCTTAGAAAGAGACGAATGTGTACATCTTGTTCCCTCTTGGTATCCATGGTTTCAGCAAGCATAAGCCAAGGATATGTAATAGGCAATGGAGGTTTTCTCTCTAGTATTAAAGTACTTGATTGCCATGATTTACAAACAGCACCAAAGAAAACAAAATCCTCCATGGAATGAGATCTTTCTGCTATAACACCTAAAATGTCTAATGGCAGTTCAGCCCAATCTGCCATGCCTGCAAAAGAAGTATGAAAAAAGATTATATATTTTTAATCTGTTCTACCACTAAAATAAAATATACTTATGATTGATAAAAAAAGATGTATTTCAATATTCCCTTTTTCTGAATCGTGGATTTACCGATTTATGTTCCACATAAAGATTCTTGTTAAAGGCGAGAAAACAGAATTGAATTAAATGACACATACCTTAAAACAGAGAATATAGAATTCGGATCTTGCGAAAATTTTGAGTATTCTGTTGCAAATAGGAGAATTTTGCATTGGTTCTGCTGAATAGTCCATGTTGATTTATAAGTTTTGGAACCTAGGAGGCGATAAATTTTAAGGAAATATGTGAGGCAATAAATTTTAAGGAAATATGTCCACCTTCCAAAAAAATTTAATTCCTGGAAGAGAGAGGATTTCTTTTGTTTTCTAATATAAAGTTACGGATTACCTTATTTAATTAGGATATATTACTGCTATTTTGTATATATAAAGAAATTTAAATTTAAATTTTTATTAATTAAAATCAACAATAAATTTTAACCACATATTTCATCAACTTTTATCAAAATCTGCTAAAATTTTGATTTTAATTTTCACCAAATGGCATTTTACCTTTCAAAGTTAACCTTTCTTATAATCAATTGGATGGTGTACATACGCCAACTGACCATGGTATATGAAATAGAAAAGATAGGTTGGGAACTTAAATGCGAAAAAGAAAATTAAATTTCGGGCTATGCGAGCCTAAGCGTAAAGTGTAAAAAAAGTTCCTTATTTTAATGTTATTTTAAATTTTTAAATCAATCTAAAAAATATTTAATAATTAAAAAGCATAAAAAACTTAAAACGTATAAAAAATGCACCCAGGCACAAAAAAAATAAAGCAAAAAACAATAAATACAAAAACACGAAAAAGCGAGAGAAGAGGCATTTTACGCCCGTTTCACGTCTATGCATCGCTTTTTAGAAAACTGGTATCAAGTAATGATTTTAGTTGTACCTTCTTGGTGATTATCTTCAAGAACAATGTCAATATGCCTTTCATTGAATATATTTTGACTACAATGTTTGTCCATGGTTTGTAGACCATGGCGTTCAATACCATAGTTTTTATAAGCTACTCTTAATTTTTGTGTTACTCATATCATCCTTATAGAAAACATGACATTTTGATATCTAAGATTGAAAAGCTGAATCGACCAATAAAGAAAAGGTAGCAGTACTTAGATAAAGATCTGTGAACGCCTTTTGACACCAAAATGTAAAATTATTGGTGATTGTTAAGATAAATATCTAATGGTAGGAAGATGTATTGTAAATGAAAAAATTAGAACATTAAAAATAAGAAAAAAAAAACTCGCATGCTTCATTTAATAATTAAAATAATATTTATCTAATATCCAAAAATATAAAATATTATATTTACTTAATAATTTCTACCATTAGTCAATTATATAATTTTTCAAGTTTTAGAAATATAAAAATTAGAATATTTTTCATAGTTTCAATTTTAGATTAAACAAGCCCTACAAAATAGATTTATAGGAACTTCATACTTATTTTTAGAGTTTGCAACAAAATAACGAATCTCAAGATCACAATTATATAATGTAGATAGAATCATAGTTTAAATCTTATTTAATTATTTAGATAAGGTCACTTTTAACTTTTGTACATATGAAATCTTTTAAAAACTTAAAATTAAAATAAAATAAAAAGTTTTTTAATAAAAAAATAATAAGCTAAAGTCAAATAAAAAAATATAGAAAAAGGAAAAAAAATATATAAAAAACTAATAAAGCGCGCCTAGGAAAAATGAAAGGGATGAACTCAACCGTTTAGGAATTGAAAAAAACGATTTAGGCGCGAAGCGAAGCATTTTGCCTGAGCTTTGAGCTTAGGTGCCGCATAGGTGAGCTTTTTAGATCACTGGTTCTAATATAAGAAGTATGTTCGTCGAATGGAAGCGGGCAAGGAGGCTAGCTGCATACGAGGGTACAATATATACAGAGAAGTTATAAAAAATAGATTATAAAAAGAAAGAAAACACGTGGAATGCCAAATTACTGTTATAGGATGATGATACTTCTTTGGGGCTAGAACAAACATAAGGCACGGACATCGAAGCATGGGCTAAGATAGGAGTGGGCCTTGCCGAAGCCCAGCCTCTGTAAAAAAATTTGGGTAAAGCCCAATTGTTTCCACTTTCCAACTCAGTAGCCCACTGTCCAAATCCAACCCAGTAGCCCACTGTCCTAACCCATTTGAAAAATTGAAAGCCCAAATTGCAACCTGCCTAAAATTAAACCCAATTTCCACCCATTGACCCAAAAGGCGAAACCCTCTCTACACTCTCTCACACCCTTCGTCCCTCTCTGCTCTCTCTCAAACGGCGAAAGTCGAAACCCTTCATCCCTCTCTGTTCTCTCTCTCTCTCTCTCTCTCTCTGACTCTCTCAAACCCGAAAGTCGAAACCCTTCGTCCACCGCCCGTCGAACGCCGTCTGTGAGAAAGGCTTTCTCATAGTTCAATTTAATCTGGTAAGTTCAATTTACCTTTTAGTCATATCTATATATTTATTGGTTTCTATTCGCTAACTCATTATCCCTTCCTCAATTGCATCATCTTTTTCTTCTATTATCTTCCCCATATCTGTTTCTCTGTTTTCCTTCTCTTTGACAACTCGTTTGTCCTGCTTATCGGGTTCTTTTCTGTGGGCAAGGTAATTTTTATTTTTTATTTTTGTTTTTTTTACTGAATGTTTATACGAACTTGGGCTGTAGATATCACGGGTTCCATTGGAGGTTTTTTTATTTCTTTTAATTGAGATTGGTTTGCCATGTGGATTTGTGGTGATCCTCAATCACTGTGGGTTGGGGGGATTGTGTGCGTATGTTCGTTCGTTTGCTCTATATGCATTATATTTGTGGGTTTTAAATTGGGGCTTGAATTTATAATGTGACGTGTGTGATTTTCTTTTATAAAACCTTAAGATTGTGTCGAGTCAGGTGATTTTGTGTGGCATCTTGGTCTACTGGAATCTGGGGATTGAATTTGTGTGTGTTTATATGCTCTGGTACAATTCATTTTATAGGTTTTGCTGGATTTTTATCTGGAGTGAAGGCATTGCCGCAATGTTCAGATTTCTTTCTTTCTTTCTTTTTGAGTTTAGTTGAATTTGACCCTTTCAATTTTCGATTATGCTGAGTGGCTGTGGGTTGTGTTGTGTAATTGATGTACTTTTTAGCTCCTTAATTTTTAACCATATTTTACGGGGATTGGGATTGGGGGTGGAGCTAAGTGATGTATAAAATAATTTATTGATAGTTGCATTATCATCAGTGCTTCTTAGCTTAATTTTGTACTGTATGGTATTAGTTTCATTGTGTCAACACCCCCTTGTGTTGTTGTGTTGCCTATGCAATTTTATTTGCTTTATTGACATTCTATTATAGGAAATGTTAGTTCGGAAATTTAGCCAATAACAATTTATATAGGAATTTATAGGATATTGAAGTTTTTTTGATATTTATGCTCTTAGGTTTAATATGGAGGAAGATCGACCTTCTTTCAAGAAACGAATAACTTTGTTATCTTTTTTTTCAAAGAGTAACAAACATTAGGGTACTCCAATTCCTATGGCATCCACTCCAAATCCAATTTCATCCACTGAAGTTGAACAATCTTCATCTTTTAATCTTAATGTGGAACCACTTAATTCTATTGAACAGGACTCGGGAAAAAGAAAGTAAATGTGTGAACATCCATTAAATGAACGCAATCAAATTAGGCGAGCCTATCTAAATGCTGGACCTTATCAACCAAAACTTTTGGACTATCAGAGTAAAGAATGTGGAAAGCAGAAATGTCGATTTCAGGAGAGTTGGCACAATCAGTTTCCTTGGTTGGAATTTTCACCTTCAACACATAAAGCATGTTGTTTTTATTACAACTCTGTAAAGAGATTGATTGATATGTATGTTGCAACTTGCAAAGTGTTTGAATATCTTAGTGATCATTCTCCAAATACAAGAACTCGGTCCGAAGTTGATGGTGTATACAAAACCATGACAACATTTGCATTTGTATTTATCTTGAATTTAATGCGTCGTCTTAACTGCTATGAGATTTGTCAATACTACAAAAAGCATCCTTCAAGCATTGAGAGAAGATGACTGGAAGAATTTCTTGAAGAGGTGAAATGTTTTTGCTCAAAAAATGATATACATATACCAGACTTTGATGGTTCTTACATGGTTGGTCGTTCTCGTGGTCGTGAGTATCCTACAGTTGAACATCATTACCACTTTGATATTTTCAATACAACCATAGATTGTCAGATAATGGAGTTAGATACAAGATTTAATGAGACATCATTAGAACTCCTTTCTCTCAGTACGGCTTTGGATCCAACAAATTCTTTTGAATAATTTAACATGGATAATATCTGCAAGCTTGCGCAGAAGTTTTATCCTGAAGATTTTTCACAACAAGATATTTATTTTTTGAAAATTGAGTTGCAACATTATAAGAATGATGTGATTATCGATCCTCGATTTCAAGTGCCTACACTTTCTGATTTATTTCTGGAATTGGTTGCAAAGAGTTGCGTCATTTTGACTAAATTGATTCGTTTAGTACTGACACTATTGGTTTCAACAGCGACAGTGGAGCGAGCATTTTCAGCAATGAAACATGTGAAGACGAAAATTCGTGACAAAATGGATGATGATTTTCTTACTGATTGTTTAACACTAAACATTGAACGAAAATTTAGTATTACTTTAGATCTAGATTCTATTATAAATGAATTTTATGCTATAAAATATCGTCGGGTACAATTGTAATATGTAACGTCATATTACAATTTTTCTAACTATATATAAATTTTATTCGTACATTCAATTATAAAAAATTTTGCCCCCCCGTACGACACATTACTGGCTCCGCCCCTGCTTCTAAGATGTTGGAAGGATTTTGTATCGCATAGGATTATCAACTTAAACATATGGCACGTGGTGGTGGGGGTTGCATATTTTGTTTATCTATATTCTTTTACATGTTTCTCATGTGTGGGCTCACATGCCATATATTCTGAGTATTTAGCTTTTGATACAGCCCTGATCACTTGGTTTAGATGGTTCATAATAGGATATTTCACAGTTCGGGGCTGTCTGTGAGTGATTTCCTCCCCCCACAGAATTGCTTTTCCTACCGTTATTTTTGACCGTTTCTCACAAAAAATGAAGCCGCAATTCTTGAATTCTTACCGTTGCTGGCTGCAACGATCCAAAAAGGAGTTTTCCCAGGCATTTCATTCATTAAGTTCAGCCCATATAAAATGGCACAAAGCCAACTCTCCGGTATGAAATTCTGAAAGAGTACAAATAGGGAGTGAAGCGTTTACCGTTCCGTCTGCTGTCTTCTATATTTAGGTTTGTACCTCCGAGAAGCTTTCGTTAGTTAACATTCTTTGTGTACCATTTATGTGAGCTTATTTCACAGTTCTGAGAAGTTCCCCTCCTCTCTCAGCCAAAAATCTGAGCAGTTGTCTATTCTGGAAGAAAAGATAAAGAGCCTGCTAGAACAAGTTGAGTCTCTTGGTGAAGCAGGGAAAGTTGATGAAGCAGAGGCACTGCTGAGAAAGGTGATGCTATCTATTTTCTACTTGATATTGAGCACATTTAGTCTTTTGAAAAAAAAAACGTAAAGATCACTTTTTAAGAAACTTTTGCAATGTCTGAAACGGACAAATTGGGTGCAGAGGCGAGGCATAAGCATCCCTTCAAACAAAAAATAGACTAAAAACTACGAACCATTACAGAGCTAGACTCGAAAAGTTGAGGCTGCTAATAAAATGGCTAAGAATCGCTATGCAAATGAGCACAAAATTTTTGTATTGCTGAGCCTTAAGGCACAAGACTAGCGGGACACTAAGCACAAGCCTCAAATAGCTTTATGAAACAATGTTTCTTTTTTCGAAAACATGTTCGATATTGTTGAAGTTGTGACATTTTTGTTGTCACATAAATATTGAACTTTGGTTTGTATTTAGTTACAATAGTCTAGTTCATATGTCAAGCTATGAAATGATGAAAAGTTTGACTAGATTATGTATTTTACAAGCAAGAGTCTTGTCTAGTAAGGTAGTGTAAGAGTAGATAGATAGCTGGTAGGAAATATGTTTTAATATGTGTGCAAGTTGGCTATATATAGAGCCAAGATGTAATGAAATATATGTAGAAAGTATAGCATAAAAAACGTTGAAAAAATGTAGTCCAAACAGCTCCTTCCTCTCCTCTGTTCTGATGAAGAGCATGAGTGATTTAGCATAGGTTTAGCTTATGTTTTGTATGTTTTTATGCTGTTTATATCCGGTTTCCACACTCCTCTATACATCAAATGAGCTCTCTTCAAAGAGCTTTAGATCTTTAAAAAGACAACAGTGGTATCGGAGCCCTAATGATCTTTGAGAAGGGAAAAGAAGCTGAAAATGAAGAAGAACAAAAGCTGAAGAAAACAGAGAAAAACTGGAGCAAAATGTTGATGAAAATGGGTTGAATATGGGTGTTTTTTCAAGGATTTAGAGCTGAAAAACTAATCTTTGAAGATTAGAGCTGAAAAACTAATCCTTAGCATCAAAAAAGGTGGAAGAAATCAGCTGGAAACACTGAAAAACAGAGCAAAAAACAGAGACTTTCTGGGCAAATCCGGTATGCAACCTGCAAATACGGTGAGCAAGATGTAAATCCGGTGAGTTGAGTGCAAATACGGTTAGTGCTCTGTTTTCATTTTAAACCAGTAACACCCTTGCAAATCCGGTAAGAAAGTAGCATATACTGTCTGTGTGATGAAAAACCTGTATGAAGTGTTAAATCCGGTAAGCTCTAATTTATGTAAAATCCGGTAAGTCCATGCCAAATCTGGTGAGTTGTGAAAATCCGGTAGGTAAAGTGTGAGCCCGGTATGCATAAAATTGAGTGAATCCGGTATGTTAAGAACTTCAAATCCGGTAAGATCAGTGCAATACGGTTATGGCAGTGTAAATCCGGTAACTTCAATTTCACAACAGCAGCTTCTTCAAATTCAACAAGAAATCAAAATCTGAAGATGAAGGTGCTGAAAAATGAAGAAATCGGTATGCTGTTAAAGCTATTTTTTGAAGATGCTGTGAATGAAAAAAAAAGGGAAATCTGGTTAAGCAAGGAAGTGAGAAATTCGGTAAGCTCAGCTGAAAAGGAATGAATCCAGTTAGCTTAGAAATCAGCAGCAGCCCTGGGAGGTATGGTTGATCTCAGATGGTGTCGAAAAATGGCTGAAAAATCAGCAGCAGCCCCGAGAAAAAGAGACTCCCTGATGGTGTAGAAAATGGCTGAAAACATAAGCAAATACCGGCATGTTGAAGTGGCTGAAAAAAGAAAGAGTCTGGTAGGCTGAGAATGAAAAATCAGATGTAAAAAAATCAAAAAGGAAATGATGCAAAATTAAGAAGTTTCTTTGATGCAAAATGAGCTCTTCAAAGAGCTTTAGATCTTTAAAAAGCTAACAGATATCTTACTTTTATGTATCAAAAGTTACTTACTTCGTAACACTTGCCTTACTATCGCCATAAAAGGTATTTCTTTTAAAACTTGCTTGCTTATAAGTTTTATAAGCTTAGACACACATGCTCTAATAAGCATTAAAAGAGGGTATAACAAATATAGATTTTATACTGGAGTTATAAGATGGTACAAAACAAGCGTCAAGGAGCTAGAAATGCAAGCAATTAAAGAGGCATAAAATGTAGATGTACACTTCAAGCAGGTCTTACAAGGAATATGCTACTTCTTATTAATCCTAGATTATTACATTATAAGAAAAAATGGAGAGAAAGTGCATGAAGGATAAAACATCCATAAATTATTACATCGTTATGTATAGAAGAAACCTAAAGATACCATAATGAAGGAGATGTATAACTGCGAAAATCTCCTGAATAATTTAATTGAATAGTTCCCTTTTCCATGTCAAAGATTGCTGCGTCATGGCCACCTCCACCTAGTTCAGAGGAATAAAGCTCGCAAAGATCATCTGTAAAGTAGATGCAGTAGCTCCCTTAAATTCTGATGAGGATAATGATGTAGATACATTGTAGCCTAAGAACAATGATTGATCTCCCAAAGTATTCAATTCAACCAATCTATAGGCATAGTTATTTCCCTCCCCATGACATTCTTCTAGCCTCAAAATAGAGAAACCAATCTCATAGTATCTAGACTTCACGTTGTCGTCATCATCAACTTCAAATATGGTACCTCCTCGGATATGAGAAACAAGCAAAAGATCTCCTGCTGATTCAACAAGATACTTTTGAATTTGATCACGTGTCTTAGATGGAGCAGGGGCCACCGCCGTTGCTTTTGGGTCATTCTCATTTCTCGCCATCAAGGTCACAAACAAATACCACTCCATGACAATCAACAGCAAAAAATTTACCCCTATAGTAAACAATATGGTCAAAAAAAGGGGAAGGGGCACTAATATTAGTCCAAACACTATCTCCTAGTTTTGCAAAAGCTAGTATTCGAACTTCTCCATAAATAGCGGCTAGCCGGCTACAATACAATCTTGATTATTATTATTATTAGGTGAACTTTTTTCCTTTCAAGGATTGAGGACATCACTATCTTTCTTACAAAGAAAAAATAGTAAGCCTGCGGTGGATATTCCTCATCATAATAATACTGATTGGGAAAGGCCCACATTGGGGGTAGCCAAATTTGTTGTCGAGGGAAGGGGTGTAATAAATTAATTTGTTAATCGGTGCCAATTGTCATAACCAGCCATAACCTGCTCCGACGCACTTCCTACCAATAGCTTCCGACAACTTGAGTTCATATGTTTTTGATGTTAATAACCTTCGAAAGTGACGAATCAGTACATCTTGTTTCCTCCCTTGATCGTTGGTATCCATGGTTTCAGCAAGCATAAGCCATGGATATCTAATAGGCAATGCAGGTTTTCTCTCCAATAATGAAGTACTTGATTTCCATGATTTACAAACAGCACCAACGAATATAAAATCTTCCATAGAATGTGATCTTTATGCTATAACACCCAAAATGTCCAATGGAAGTTCAGTCTGCCATGTCAAACAATCAACTGGGAAAAAAAAAATTATATCTTTAATCTTCCCAAAACTAAACTAAAATATATGTTTGATTGATAAAAAAAATGTATTTCATCACTACACAAAAAAACACCTTTTGCAGTGGCCAAAAAATGTTGCCCTTAGCGTGTATTGCGGGGGTCGGTGTTGCTGTTGAGAGAAGACTTTTTGCAGCGTTTATTCACCGTTAGTAAATTGTATCTCAAGAAATTTACCAAAACGACTACATGGAGACACCACCATCAAGATGGTCACATAAATAAAATTTCCATTACAACTTACAAGTATGGCCAAATCAAAGGGTTAATTTCACAAATTGTCACTGAAGCTACAGCAAAATTTCAAAATGGTCACTGAAGTTCGAAACTTGCACAAACGGTCACTCAACTTACAATCACTTTCAAAAATGGTCACTGAGCAAAATTATGGGACTTTTTTGTTCTAATTAAAACCTAAATTAACAAAACATGGCCCCTTCAAAATTGGAGGACCTGAAGTGCAAATTCATTTTCTGTTTTCGCGAGTTCGAGCCAGTGAACACTTCAGATCGAAATTCGTTTTGATTGGGGTCAAATTGGGGGAGACCTATGGCTGGGCTAGATGCACCAGGTGAGGGCGCACCCAGACCAGGTGGTGCGCCACCCTGGTTCGTCGGAACGGCGCCGGAATTCTCGTCCGGCGAACCAATTCTCTGTTCCCCACTGCGTTGTCGCGACCTTCGCGACTGACATTTTCCTGGGCAAAATTCGAGCTGTGAGTGGTTGTTTAGGATGAATTGAATCTATGGTTGAGGTCGTCTATGTGTGGGCTTTCTACCAGCGGTGAGCTCCGATCATGGGGGTGGCCAGAGGTGGTGTTTCCGACGTTTTTCAGATTTTTTGGCACCCAACTTTGAGCTTCAATTCCGGTCAAATTACTTGATGAAATTGGAAGGGGTTTGTTGGTAATTGATGGGGGGATTAAAGGCTTTCCAATGGTATCCAAATCCGACGGTTTGGGTGGCCGGAAGTCATCGAAATTTTGGTGTATTTTTATTGTTAGAGATGCGGCTGAGAGAGGGAATTGCACTTCTGACCCTCCAATTTTAAAAAGTTCCTTAATTTTGCTTAGTGACCATTTTTGAAAGTGATTGTAAGTTGAGTGACTGTGTGTGCAAGTTTCAAACTTCAGTGACCGTTTTGAAATTTTGATGTAACTTCAGTGTCCATTTGTGAAATTAACCCCCAAATCAAATATTAGCAACATTTAAAAAACGTTGCGAAAAATAAAAATATTTCGCAACACTAAAAAAAGTTGCAAAAAAGCAACATTAGCAACATTCATTTAAAAAATGTTGTCAAAAGCTCAATTTTGTTAAGCAATGGCAACATTCACGTATTAGAATGTTACGATAAACCCATTTAGCAACATTTAACTACCAAATGTTGCCTTTTATGTGTTGCAAATGATCATTTTTTGGCGCAGTGTCAATATCCACTTTTCGGTCTCTTGGATTTATCGATGTATGTTCTATAAAGCATATTTTAGTTTTCTTTTTAACATAAAGATTCTTGTTAAAGGCGATTTAAAAAAAAAAAAATAGAATTAAGTGACAAAGACCTTAACACAGAGAGCACAGATTGGGGATCCGAGAAGATTTAAGTATTCTGCTGCAAATTGTAAGAACACTAGCATCTGATACTGTCGTTTTATAGGAGAATTTAAGGTAAGGCATTTCAGAATCCTTGTTGATTTGAAGGAATTTAAGGCATTTCAGAATCTTTGTTGATTTGAAGGTCTTCTAATCTGGAACATAGGAAAGAGAGATTTCTTTTATTTTCTATATAAAGTCACAGAACTACCTTCATTATTTAGGAAAAATTGCATTATTTGTCCACGACTTACTTCTTATCCTCCCAATCTAATATTTTTGGAGCTGCCGTTTCTAACTTTTTAACATTAACCTCAGGTGGATCGTCTCTTGAATTTGAAAATTAACATTGAACATGTCTTGCTAATTTAACTAATAATCGGGAAATAAGACCATTAAGGTTAAAGAAAAAATTAAGTCCTTGTTTGATATCGATTAAAATTCAAATTTTAATCTAAATGAAAACCAATAATCGATATTAATCACATATTTCATGTAGTGGAGGACCCAGTGCCCAGTGAGAGGCCAGGGCTGCTCATGCTGGCTCCGCTGAAATTTACGGTCACGGGGAGCTAGGGAGGAAGCTTTAAGAGGTAGGGATAGAAGCATTTTGGAAGAGGACAGTTTAGTGGATTGGGCCAATATTTTTTATAAAAAAAATTGTTGGGACCTCTTTTTTTAAAATAAATAAATAAAATTAATCGACTCAATCCACTGCCTGTAGGCTGCTTTGTTTGTATTGTTTAATTGTAACCATTTTTAATTCAATTGCAATTTGCAAAACACATCCAAGCAATTCCAAACTCTAATCTGATTCCCTCCCTCCCGCTACGCACTCAGCCCCTGCCCCTGCCCCTTGTGAGTCTGTGACCTGCTACACCGACTGTCGTCGTGGACGCCGAGGCCCCTTCGGTCTCCGCCACTAGCCCACTTAAATTGCAAAGATCATTTAATGAATTGAGACAATCCGAACGCATGTGGTATGATTGTCTTAACAAATATTTGTTGAATGAGTGATATAAAAATAACGATGTCTGTCCATGTGTTTTCATGAGAAAAAACAAATATTGAATTTGCAATTGTAGCAATTTATGTTGATAATTCAAATTTAATTGAAAAAACTGAAGAGCTCAACAAAATTGCAGATTATTTGAAAAATATATTTGAAATGAAAGATTTAGGAAAAACTAAATTTTGTCTCAGGTTGCATATTGAACATTTTCTAGGAAGAAAATTAGTATCTTGTCATTGAAAAGTAGGTTTTAAAAATTTGGGGTTATAATTGCAATTAATTCTTTAATTTTTCTTCTCTTTTCTTTAGGGTTTAGTTGAATGGGGGGTAAAATCGTCAAAAAGAAGTGAAAAGGACGTCCGGCGCACAAAAACGTTAAGGTAAGGGCATAAATGCCAAGAAATGAAAGGTATGGACGGTTTCCGAAATTCACCCCAAAGGTAGGGACGTTTTGTGTAAATTAGCCAAGATTATTTGTTCATCAATCTTTATATATAGAAAAAGTCTTAAAACATTTTTATATGGACAATGTACATTCATTGGCATCTATCAACTAAAACATTTTTATATTATGGATGGTAGAATGTGACAAAGTAGTAAAAATAAAAGTAAACTTAAAAGTTCAACGATCTAATTTAGATAAATTAAAGTTTAAGAACTTGGTTGAGATTTCACTATGGTTGTTCGATTGTTTGATGACAAAAAAGATTAATTTCATCAACTTGAAGATGGAGAAAAAAATTCTTGGTCCTGAAATATCATATCTTAGTGCAATTGGAGCATTAACCTATCTTGCAAACTGCACTCGACCGGACATTAGTTTTTCTGTAAATCTCATTGTAAGATATAGTTTTAAACCAACTCAAAAACATTGGAATTGTGTTAAATATATTTTTCGTTACCTGAAAAATACTATTGATTTGAGATTATTTTATTCTCAAAAGCCATGATCTATTTTAGTGGAATATGCAGATGATGGTTATCTCTCTAATCCACATAAAGCCAAATCACAAACAGAATATGTGTTTACACGTGAAAGAACAACTATATCGTGAAGATCTGTGAAGCAAACATCGACAGATGTATCTTTAAATCATTCTGAAATTATTGCAATCTATGAAATATGTCGAGAATGCGTATGGTTGAGAACATAACTCATCATATCAAAGTGTTATGCAGATTAACTTCAACAAGAGATAGTCCAATAATATTGTATAAAGATAATGCAGATTGTATTGCACAACTCAAAGGAAGCTATATCGAAGAGATAGAACGAAGCATATTTCTCCAAAATTCTTTCAACACGTGAGTTTCAGAAAAATGGCGACATGAATGTTCAACAAAATCGCTCAAGTGACAATATGACTGATTTATTCACAAAAAGCATTGTCGACATCTACATTCAAGAAATTGATTTACGAGATTGGAATGCTTGACTCAAAGATTTTCTTTGATCAACATTAGGAAGAGTAGATATATTCTTTTTCCTTCGCTCAGGTTTTATCTCACTGGGTTTTCCTAGCAAAGTTTTAATGATGCAACATTTATTTTTAACACTCCAAAATAATTTCTTTTTTCCCTTCGTTTGATATTTTTGTCACATTGAATTTTTATCAAATAATGTTTTAACGAAGCAGATATTTTGTAATATATCATTCAATGGAAACTGTTGTAAATAATAAGTTTATTAGTAAATGAGAGTTTTATTCCTGTAATCCTAAAAATTATTACCGTCGTATCCATAACCCTTCCCTATATTATAAATATATAGCTTTGATTCTTAATAATATACATACAAATCTATTGATTTCTATTCTCTTCTCTCTTTTCACAACAAATTTTGAATTATTTCTATCAATTTCATTGAGCGAACTAACCTCTCATAATCGTGTCCAGTAATTAAAGACCCGATGCCATGTCAAAAATTATCAATTACAAAAATGAATTTTTTTTTTTTTTTTGATAAGAAAAATTACAAAATTGAATTAGTCACTAGACAAGCGAAGCAATATCAATTTTTCTTGTTTTTGATTCTTTTTTCCACTTGATTATATCCAATTCCAAACTGAAGACAGCATATCAAAACCTATTTTACTCATTCAATATGCTTCATGCTTCTTGGTATCTAGTTAATGTTGAAAACGAATCATATTTAGCCTCTATTGTTATAATTTGGCAAAACAATGTTTTGAATAGTAAATTTTTAAAAAATGTGTAATTAAAATGTTATGAATTTTTTGGATTTATGTGCAAAATATTCTATTTTTTCAATCTATAGTTAAAAATGGTTGTCAAACAAGGCTTAATCAATCCCTTGTACCTTATTTTTAATCAACAGCTCAATTCAACAAGAGCAACCGCTTCTAGGTCTGCATTCTAGACAAATACGAACATGTTTGTCTAAAGTTAATTTCTTTGCTAATTATAAGTTAACAATTTACCTATTGAGCTTGATTGCCCAAGCCTGATCCAATTTCAAACTACAGAATCCATTTCAATACATATTTTACCCATACAATATGCCCCTAAATCTACGGTTATTGTTTAAAACAAAACAAATCTAGTTCAATCTCGTGTGCCAGAGTTTTAATCAACTTGTTGGTTTAAGCCAGACCTGCCAATTCAGATCTGCAATCTAGGCATATATGAATATGTTTGACTGAAGTAAATTTCTTTTCTAACTCGTATGTTTACAACATCTAATATAAAATTACTTTCAAATTATTTATTTTCAACTTTGACAGACAAAATAATAATAATTTTAGAACTTGTAACTAAAATTTTTATAAGCTTAGCCAAACATGCAGATCCCACAAGAAAAGAATGAACATCAATCTCTATATGTTTTGCATTTATTCTCTAAAAACGGTAAATGAAATTACACTTGTAAATCAAACAAAATTTCCAAACATAAACTTACCCTTGCATACAAGAAGTGTGAATAATTTCTCTTGCTTGAATACACAAACCTCATTTCTCTCCTGTATTTAACCACAAGAAAATAGTCATATCCTTGATATTTAGACGGTGAACTACACCTCAATCTTACCTCCATCAGATACAGTGAATCGCTATTCCAGACTCACACGCCGCATCCTGCAGACGAGGTTAGCAGTCGGGAGATCTAGCTGATTTCCTGAATCTGATTTTACAAGTTCCTTGAGCTGATCTCTTGGCGTTGAAAAGCAAGTGTGGAATGTAGCAAGAGTTGGGGGAATCGTCATTGATAGGGCAGAAAGTACATTGCTCAAGTATTCAATATCAACAGACAGCTGTTGTGCTCCACGATCTGTTATATACTGAATCCCTCGTAATTGCTCAATGTATAGTGCGGTAGCTCCCTCAGCCACCTATAAAGCACAGAATAATCAAACCATCAACCTGATTGGAAGTTATTATCAGGATTAGGAGCATTTTTTGCCATGCTTAAAAGTTTCACTATAAGTTTTAATATAAATAATTTTCGCTGGTCAAAACTGGAAATGAGTAACTTAATTTTAGAAGTAAGGTGAGAATTGCTTTCAAAATAAACAACTTCTTTTAACAAGTGAGAAAAAGGGTGCAAATATTTTTTAACGCAAAAAGTTACGTTTAAGCTTAGCCAAACATAATCCTAGACAATTTGCTAGCACATAATTAAATTAACTCACAGTAGATCTGACTGTAATTAGTGACTCCTTAAAAGATGCCATAAGCAGAGGTCATCGAGATACATGTTTCAACGAATGCATTGCTCGCATATGAAGTCATAAACAATATGGCCGTGTTAGAAGAGCAGTTACCTTGAACATCCATTCCGTTGCGAAGAATTGTGCCTCCTCGGCATTGGCATCACTGCTAGAAATACCCTCAGCAAGCGGCTCCAGTTGTTGGGGCAAAGTTAGAAGATACTCACCAACATTGGTCACATAAGACTGGGGGTATGCACTGAAGCTAGGAAGGTGATAAGAACTTTGTTGTTCAACCGAAGACCATATGGGCAGGTGAGACAGATCACTAAAATGCTGCCTCACTTTTAATATAAGCACATCATAAACTAGTTCATTGACTGCCTCTGCAAAAGCTGCTACTCTCTGAGAAGCAATTGGAAGTGCATGAAACCGAGGATCTTTTGACTGCAAGAACCATGAAAAACTTGTAATTTGGACATCTTCAAATTACAAATAAGAAAGGTGTCAAGTATCCATAAACATATATGTAGGTTTTACAGGTAGAATTAGAAATGAATGAAAGAAAATTTTATATTGTTGTCACGGTTTTGTCATTTTTCATGTTTCGTGTCAAAATCATAGTTCTACAAGAGTGTAATTATTTAAGCTTCACTGTTCTCCAAAATACTTTATTCAAAATCAAATTCCCATTTCTTGAAAAAGATGGAAATGTAAGAAAGACTGAATACCTGCTCCAATAGGTTTAAAAGTTTCCGAGCCTTCTCAGGAACATCGACAAGCCTAACAGCTGCCACATCCAAGGCAGCTTTTCCAGCCATAGACAATTCCCCACTTCCATCAGCAGCAGCCACATTTAATTGGTGTTGATCAATACTTGTACCAAATACGGAAAGAGACAAATTAGTGCTCAATCTAGCGAGAGTTGACTTCAACGAAGCTTCAAAGACTGAAGATCGGCTTGTTAAACAATCTGCAACCGTGAGAATTTGTAAAGCACCCTGAACAAATGACCACTCCTCCTCGTTTGACATAAAATCAACTTTACGAGCATGTGAAGCTCCTTCTTTTCTATCTGATCCTGTTTCCTTCTTTGCACCAACACCTTCAGATGACACATCCACTCCAGTTACTAATCTGAGTGATTTTAGGTTACCCTGAAGAGTGGAAATGTATTGTAGCAATGTGTCATCGAGCACGAGAATTAGCTCATCAGCCTCAGAACCACCTGTGAAGTTAATGCATCTCTCAACAGCTGCTTCAAGTAGTAGAATGACTTGAGGGATGGACTCTTCCATCCTTCGAACTGTCTCACTGAGTTCGACTCCCTGTACACCAATAATGCGAGTAGTAACACCTCTAAGATCAAGTCCTGCAATCTCACCAGATAGCACTACACGCTCCATTTGCCCATACCTAGAACACAAATTACAAATTACAAATAAGCAAGTTGATAAATCAAGTTACATTGATTCAGAAATGATCTATAAGTAGGATGTATTATATACACAATAAATATCATCCTGCAAGGCAAAGTCCATAACACAACAATTCAATGTTTAGCCAAAAAAACTAGCATAATCAAACTTCTAAGACCATTTAAACCCGAAATTTATGTTATAGGGTAGAGGTTCATAAGGTTGATAATCAAATTTATTGGAATTAAAATTCAATACTCCCCATTGCCCATGGAACCACATGGATGTTTACTTCAAATTTGAGTCCAAATTAAGATATCTACAATGAAGATAATATTAGCAAATAATAAGTTTAGAACAATCGCAAAATCTACATTAAATCTGTGTGCAATGTCTTCTTATGGAAGCATTCAAAATACTACGATAACAAACCAAGCCCTGTTACCGGTTAATTTGGAGTCATCTATATGAACCCTTTTTCTTTGTGTCGTTCATCACTTAGCAATTAGAACTCTTAGGAAGCACACTAAAGTATAGGATACTCTACTGTAGAAGGCAGTTAAATCTTTTTCAAAATCACAAGGCAGAAACCACCAAAAACCATGCAAATGTACTTCACATTCATATACCTTTGTATAAAAGTTTCATAAGGAAGGTAGATCGCCTTCAATGTGTTCAACAGAACATGAAGATCGGAGTCTGAAAACAGATGCTGAACATTCCTAGCAAAACTCCCCGTTATTTTGTGTAGTTCTATCAGAGCCTTTAGATGCTTATTCTGAATTTTGATACCTTTTGATAAATCCCCGGATAAGATATCTAATATACCTGAAATTGTAAGAATGGAATCAAAACAGGATAGGAGTAGATATCATCACTAAAAGTTGTTAACAGTTAAGAAAAGCAGTCTAGGGACTGAATGCAATATAAACCATAACCTAAAATACAATCTCGGCTTTACTGTTGAAGACAACGTTGGACTAGAAATGAAGAAGCCAACATGATATTTTTCCAGAGAAGCAGAAATGTACCATACTACCACCACCTATTAGCACATTATATCATTTAAAATAACTGCGGAGAAGCGCATTACGCTACCACTATCTTCTTTTCAATAAGACTAAAGTATTAATGTTTTCTTCACTTGACTCAGAATAAGCTAGGTATGAAAAGGTTGAGTAAGCAACTAATCATGAAATAAGATCTCATCAGTGGCAACTTCATCATGCTAAAATAAATGAAGGGCTCGTTTAATTGGACACCATTTTCATCTTAAATATATAGGATGTAACTAACTGGCACTCTTAACAATGTATGCTTTATGAGCAGATGAAGGAACTCAATCAAATGAACTTTAATTATATTTAAAATTCTAAAAATCCACTATTTCACATCTACAAGAAATAGATTCTTGAGAATCCTCACATAATCACATTAACCATAGTGCATTGATTCTAATACTTGCAAAAACAGCACCATTAATTCTTTATCTATAGCTTAGTAGAGCTGAAACCTACTTATCACAAGCCCCCCGTTTACATCATATCACTAAAAACAACTTTAATCCTTATTCTGAAGCTCCAAATATATTTAGATACGGGACAAAGATAAACACAAAAAAAATTCTATTGTAACCTTTGCCCAATGCTTTGGTTTCAGGAACAACATCCCCGGTAGCAAGGTTGATTCGGGATACAAAACTTGCACCAATGGTGGATATTGTCTCTATCAACAACTTAGGAACAAGTGTTCTGTGATCTTCTGGAAAAGCAACCAAACACCTGCAGAGAATGTTTAGATGTGTTGACTGATTAATTTCTGTCACAATAATCTTAGCAAATATAAGAAGAGAACGAAAGGAAGGGGGCATCTTCTACAAGCAATTGGCATGAACCAACAAAAGAAGGTCATCTCTCAGTTGCCTCTATCATTTCGTGCTTAGAGAAATAGAATAGCATACATACTGTTTGCAGATTTTTATGCATATGCAAAAAGTTTAACGCAAAATTGTGCAAGAAGTTGAAATTTTATGACAAGATGCATTCTGCAAAGATCAGATAAAATTCATCTGCATACTATTTAGTTGTTTTTAAAATTACATAGGCAATTAAAATCAATTTTTGATTTAAAATTAGTTTTCAATAATAAAAGATAGCATACCATCCATGGGGGACATAAGCACAACACACAGAGTGGGGGATGCATGACCAGATACTGAGAGAAAATCAAAATCTTTTCACTATCTACTTTCATGTTATGCAAAACATATATTTGCCCAAATATTCTGTGAGGCAGACCATTGAAATTCCAGGCTTTTTTTTCTTAAAAACGTTAAAAGAAACTTCTCTACCCTTAGGCCCTGTTGAGCTACATAATCCTTGAAAATTCATTTTCACATTACTCGATATCACTAAAATCAGAAATCTACAAATGGTGTATCATTGACATTCATGTTACATGTTTATAAACAACTGCTATCCAAGACAAAAACCTCCTGAAAAAAGGACACAAAATGTACACCATGCTACTGAGCTAGCAGCTACAAAGTCAAGATGATAGCTTGCATAGAAAATAGATGATGATCAATAATTTCAGCATTGTTATTCTTTCTCATGGTTAGATTGACCAAATAACATATATACTCGGGAAAGTAACTTATTAAATCTCTGTCTGGGTCTCACTCTTTTTACAGTGGTCTTGGCTCCTGATTTGGCTCTATTCCTCCCTTTAATGCTTCATCCGTTACATATTTGTCTTACTTCAAGCAACCATGCTCTTGCCGCCACCCCCCTGCATATGTTTTTCACTTTTGACTTCCTTTCCCCATGAGGTTTGGTAATATTTTCCTTCTATTTTAATTTTTTTTGTAGGGGATGGAACAGGGAGAACAAGTCAATTTCAAATGAAAACCGGGAGAGGGAATGAAAGAAGATAAAGAAAAAGAAAATTTTACAAAAGCAAGATAATGGATTACATTTAAAAGATGGTAGAAATCACCGCTCAGAGTGAATTTATCTATTTGTGCTGCTTAAAATATATCTAGTGGGCAGATTAACAGGGCTTTCTTGTTAGCCATAAAATACGTTATCCAATCTTGATACAACTGAAACTCATATAAAAAAAGTTACAATTGTTTTCCTTTCAAATGTATGCTTATTTGTCTGGTAGAAGCATCCTCAAAAATCAATTGTTAAACAAATTCATTATAGTTATGTGCTTTGATTAAAAAACAAAAGCATGACTTTAGAGAAAAGAAATGAAAATTAGTTTCAGTACCACTTCCATTCTTGTTCCAGATACAGCAGCATTTCATCATAGAAACTCGGCAACCAACTGGAGAACGAAATTGTGGACATATTTGATTGCAAATCGTGACTACTTGAAAGCCTCTCTACTTCATATTTATCATTTGCAAGCTTACTAGATTGTTGCCTAAGGTCAAAATCTTCCCAGAGCTTCCTTATCTGTTTGAGATGGACTTTGATGTAGCAAAGCTCTAAAGACTTAAATCTACCAATGCGATTGAGTATTCCCCGCATTTCTTGGGCAACATCAACCTAGAAAGTAGGATACTCAAATTGTAAAGAAAAGGTACGAGGGAATGAGGGAGAAAAAAGTGTGTGTGTGTGTGTGTGTGCGCGCGCGCGCGCGCGCGCCGTATATATATATATATATATATATATATATATATATATATATATATAAACTAGTTAACAATACAAGTAATCATATACAAAAAAAGAAACAATTATGAGAAAGATTAAACAAAAATTACAGTAAGAAAGCCACCTTGCGATTAGTCAATGCATCTGTCAAACGAGGCTGCACCATTGAGTCTAGTCTTTCTTCTAAGACTTCGAGCTGCCTTCTTATATTGGCAAATTCAGCAACCTGAAAATTTGGAGTTCATAAATCAAACTATTTTGACAATCCCTTAACAATGAAATTAAACAAATAGTTGAAATTGAGTGAATATTACCTCTCCAACAGCAGTCAGGCAGTGTCTCATATTAGCCAATGTTTCAGCAGCTCGGGAAAGATCACCACTGGCAAAGACATCCTCAACAGTTGAGCTCAGCTGAGTCAATCCAGCAGCATCCTGTTTCCATGCCACCATACTCCTTAGTAACCAATCACTACTAAAACTAGATAATCCCTTGCAGGAGTAACTAAAGAAACTGCTATTTAAATAGGTAATGCCTGCAATGTCTCGTAAGCAGATTCCATTCTCCGTTTGACTGTATCAACTTTGGCAAGTGTAGCTATTGACTCTGCAGAGGACCCCTCTGCCTGAGAAAGAAATCAAAATTAGGATCTGGAATGATATTGGTGGGACAGAAATCAAAAATACTAACATTTTTATAGTTATGGATATGTGCATAGCTTTTTCGCATATTTGAATCATATTGACACGCTGATAGCGCAATGACATCTCTGCAATTCATTCATAGATTAAATTATCACTTACAGCCAGAATTGCATTTTCTTTAATTCAATACATTGCCAAAATTACTACTTAGTAAAACAAATGCATAAAAGAGTGACAAACATGCTAGCAGCTCAATGACATCTTTGCAATTCATTAATTATTGTTGATTAGTAGACTTATTCTGAAGGTAGAAAAAAATAGAAGAAGAGGGAGATAGAGAATCATAGAAGCTGAACTTTGTAAATCAATTATTATTCATTGAAAAGAGGAGGAAATCCGAATTGAATTGCATCAAGTATTGGACTACCTTTTATACTACATTCTAACTGAATTTTGAACTGCAATAACAAATATTTAACTAATTGGAATAACAATTTCTAACTATCTCAACCACAGTAACCGAGGGCAACTAATTCATCTAACCCCTAACTTCTTTGAGCTAATTCCTCTTTTCTTTTCAGCTCCATGTTGTCAATGTGGGAAGCAATACTCCAACACCCCCCCTCAAGATGAACATGTATGTTAAGAATGTTCATCTTGCGAAGAGTATGATGAAAAGGTAAGGAACCGACGGGTTTAGTCAGGATATCTGCAAGCTGAAGGCGAGAAGGAATGTGAAACAACTTGATGACATTTTGATGCAACTTTTCTCGGACAAGGTGGCAATCAATTTGAATGTGTTTTGTCCTCTCATGTTGGACTGGATTTGTAGCTATCGAAAGTGCCGATTTGCTATCAATGTAGAGTAAGGCAGGTTGGGAATGAGGAATATTGAGGTCCTGTAATGCATAGAGAAGCCATTGGATTTCACAAGTAGTGGTTGCAAGGGCACGATATTCGGCCTCTGTTTGAGGAACTACCGATGGTCACCTGTTTCTTAGATTTCCAGGAAATCAAAGAGTTGCCAAGAAAAATTGCAAAACCAGTGACACTTCTGCGCGTGTCAATGCAACCTGCCCAGTCACTGTCCGAAAAAGCCTTGAGTTGGAGATTTGAAGAAGATGAGAAGAACAGACCTTGCCCTGGTGTAGCTTTGAGGTATCTCAACACTCGAGTTGTCTTTCTTGATTATGACCGACAATTTGGTCTAGCAAGGAATTGATCGAGGACCCGGACCGAGTAGGCTAAGTCAGTCTCGTGATGGTTAAGTATAGTAGCCTGCCAACAAGTCTTCGATAGCTTGAAGGATCCTCATAGAAATTAGTATCATTGGCAGATAGCTTAAGGGTGGATTCCATGGGAAAAGCAACTGGTCTGGACTCACCGAGACTCAGTGTCTTCAAGGATATCAAGGGCATATTTCCTTTTGCATAAGGAGATGCCAATCTTGGACCGTGCAACCTCTATACCAAGAAAGTACTTCAGCTGGCCTAGATCTTTAATGGTGAACTTGTCATGCAAAAAGGTTTTCAATTTCTGAATTTCATCCATACTATCACTGGCTAGGATCACATCATCCACATAGATTAATAAAGCAATAAAGAAATGATCAGATTTCTTGATGAATAATGAGCAGTCAGAGGTTCCTTGCATAAAACCATAGTTGACCAGTGCATGAGATAGCTTGGCAAACCATTGGCGAGAGGCTTGTTTCAGACCGTAGATGCTCTTCAGCAATTTGCAAAGCTGTCCACACTCGTAGTATGCAATCCAGAGGCAATTCCATGTAAACCTCCTCATATAAATCACCATGTAAAAAGGCATTATTGACATCTAGTTGATGAAGGTGCCAATTCTTGATTGCAGCTGTCGCAAGTAGGAGCCGAATAGAGGTGATTTTCGCGACAGGAGAAAAAGTATCAAAAAAATCCAAGCCTTCCTGTTAAGTATACCCCTTGCCAATAATCTGGCTTTATGCCTCTCAATGGTTCCATCCGCTTTGTATTTAATCTTAAAAACCCATTTACAACCAATGGCCACTTTGTTTGTAGGAAGAGTGACAAGCTCCCAAGTCTTATTAGATTCCAAAGCTTGAATTTCATTTTTCATAGCAGCTTGCCATTCAGGGATTTGTGAAGCCTGCTTAAAAGTTCTGGGTTCTGATGAGTTGGAAATGGAGGCTATGAAAGCTTTATGGGAAGTGGATAGTCGATGTGATGAAATGAAATGCTGAATAGGGTAGAAGTTACCTGTCGCTGAGGATCCATCAAATGAAGAAGAAGCCTGGGATGTCCTTTGAGCTGAAGACACGTTACCACAAAAATAATCAAGTAGATGAGTTGGGGTGTGTCTAACCCTACCAGATCTTCTGGTTTGCTGAGGAGTTTCATCAGGTAACTGATTAGTGATAGGTAGGGGATGGAAATGAGAGGTGTCTTGTTCAAGCTGTGTGACTGAGTCAGAGGATGGAAACGAGGAAGGTTGAGTCAGAGGTTCTGGGAAGGTTGCTGAATATGGAAACATGAAAGAATGTGATTCATTGTTGATCGGAAGGATCGAGAAAGGAAAGATCGTTTCATGGAATGTAACATTTCTGGAAATAATTATTTTGTTGTTGACTAAATCCATAAGTTTGTATCCTTTGTAATTAGAAGGATATCCTAAGAATATACATTTTGTAGCTCTAGGATCAAACTTTTGTCGGTGGTTTGTCAAGGTAGATGCAAACAGAGGCGTGCCAAAAACCTTTAGGTGGGGAAAGTGGGGTGGCTTGTCAAAGAGCATTTCGAAGGGAGTTTTGTTGTGGAGGAGTGGGGTAGGAATTCTGTTGATAATGTGGGCTGCAACAAGAACACAATCACTCCAGAAACAAAAAGGCAAGTTGGCTTGAAACATCAAAGCTCTAGCGGTGCATAATAGATGCTGATGTTTTCTCTCCACAACGCCATTTTGTTGTGGAGTTTCGACACAACTTCGATGATGTAAAATGCCATGTTTGGTGTAAAAGTTTGGGAGAAGGAACTCTGGACCATTGTCAGAACGTAAGATTTTTATAGTGATAGAATGCTGATTTTTCACCAATTTGTAAAAGGTTTTGATTAGGGAAGGAACCTCTGATTTTGCCTTCATCATATATACCCATGTGCACCTTGTAAAGTCATCAACAATGGTTAAAAAAATATTTAAAACCGTAATAAGAAGAGGTTCCAAAAGGACCCCAGATGTCACAATGAATCAAGTCAAACTTTTTATTGGTTTTGCTCTGTGATACAGGGAAAGAGTGTTTTCTTTGTTTTGCTAGGGGGCAAATATCACAAACATGTGTACAATCGAAAGTAATGGAAGGGTCTATTTGTTTTAGGGAAGATAATCTTGAACTAGATACATGTCCAAGTCTGTAATGCCATATATCTAACTGGTTTTGACTGATGGCTGAAGCAGAAGATGCAGGAGCGGTCTGAGGTTTGCAGAGTTGGACCTTTGATGAGGCTTGTGTTAGGTGGTAAAGTCCTTCTTTCTCAAAGGCAATCCCAATCGTCTTCATCATTGATGAGTCCTGCAAAATGCAAGAAGAAGCAGTGAATGTAAGGTTAAGGTTAGAGTGCTTGGCAAGTTTAGATACGGATAAGAGATTAAAAGAGAAAGAGGGGACACATAGAACATTATGAAGAAATAATGTGTTAAAAAGGCAAACGGTTCCAATGTGGGAAGCAGGGACCTTAGTACCATTAGGGAGATGTATGAGTGTGTTAACAGATGTGGGTGCAAAGCAATATAGGAGGGGTGAACAGATTATATGATCCGTTGCACTCGTGTCTGTGGATCCAGGATAAGTTGAGGTGTGAGATAGATGAGGTAGAGTTGCAATAACCTGATTGGGTCATAGGATGCATTTTACCAGAAAGAATAGACGTGGAGGCAATATTGGCTGCAGGTTGAGCGACATTCTGGGTAGAAAAATCAGATGATGTTGGATTAGCAAGTGCCATTAACTTTTGAAATTCCTCTGGAGTGAAAGAAAACCTTGGTTTCTCATCACTATTCTGAGGTAGAACTTCCTGTTTTGCAAGAACAGCATGGGCAGAAGCGTTCCTTTTTCCTTTTGGTCCAGTCCAGCCAGGTGGATAACCATGAAGTTGAAAGCATTTGTCTACTCTATGTCCACTATAGCCACAATAGGTGCAGTGTAAAGTAGATGTTTTAGGCTTATCTTTGAATGCCTTGGACTGGTAGTTCTGCTGATTGAAATTTTTGGCCATCAAAGCATGTGTCTCATTATATGTACCAGTATTTGTGAGTTGCCTCTGACTTTCTTCCTGTAGCAGTAGAGAAAATACCTTGCTCATGCTTGGCAGTGGAACCATGAGTAGTAATTGGCTTCGAGTGGATGCAAAGGAATCATTTAATCCAATCAAGAATTTGAGGACATAGTCATACTGTTGTCTGGCTTGTAAAAACTGGAATAAATCACAAGTGCATGATGCCATTTTTCCACAGGTACATGTGGGAAAAGGTCTATAGTTGATGTATTCATCCCAAAGTGTTTTAAAAGAGCTGAAATATTCAGTGATGGACAGAGAACCTTGATTTATACAGCTTAAAGATTTTTCTAGATGAAAAACTCTTGGTCCATCACTCCTAAGATAACGTGTCTTGAGTTCATTCCAGAGATCCATGGCAGATGTTACAAACAACAGGCTGTTTCGTATGTCCTTGGAGATAGAATTCATCAGCCATGATAGAACCAGATTGTTCGCACGCAGCCAAGCAGTGTGTTCGACTGAATGATCAGCAGGAGGGGAAGTGATGGAACCATCAATGAATCTGATCTTGTTTTTGACAGTCAATGCGATGCTGATAGATCTGCTCCAGGCTACATAATTTTCTCCACTAAAAATTTCTGATACTAATAAGGTACCAGGATTATCACTTGGATGGAGATAAAATGGACTGGAAGAATCATCTGAGGGATTGATAGCTGAATTCCCAGAATTCATTTCAGGAGTGTGCAGGAAGAAGAGGAGAAAGAAAATTCCAGAGCAGAATTTGAACAGAGGGAGATTGATCTTGCGGAAGGCGTTAATTATGAAATAGCTTCTCTGATACCATGTTGATTAGTAGACTTATTCTGAAGGTAGAAAAAAATAGAAGAAGAGGGAGATAGAGAATCATAGAAGCTGAACTTTGTAAATCAATTATTATTCATTGAAAAGAGGAGGAAATCCGAATTGAATTGCATCAAGTATTGGACTACCTTTTATACTACATTCTAACTGAATTTTGAACTGCAATAACAAATATTTAACTAATTGGAATAACAATTTCTAACTATCTCAACCACAGTAACCGAGGGCAACTAATTCATCTAACCCCTAACTTCTTTGAGCTAATTCCTCTTTTCTTTTCAGCTCCATGTTGTCAATGTGGGAAGCAATACTCCAACAATTATCGCCATATTGTATTTTTCTTAACTTTCAACTAGCTGCCAACATTCCAATCAGTAAAACAAAAGAATAACAAAGCGCTGTAGTAAATGGCACCTTTTTGAGATATTGGAGGATAGAAGCAACAGAGGAGCGAAGTGAAAGAGCGTCATCACGGAGGCGGACGACGTCACGAGTGGCGCGTGGGACGCGCAGAAGCGAAGCGGCACTCTGCTCCTCTAAAGAGGCGGCGATCTCCTCGGAAACCATCTGGAGCTTCATTTCCAGATCCACCAAATGCTTGTCGAGCGGATCCTGCGGGTGCCTCTGCTGCACCGCACTGTTTATCCATTTCTTCGGATCGAAATTTTCGTCCGAAAACGCGCTCAGATCGACCATCATCTTTATTGATTATCTTCCTCCACGACTTGATCGCACCAGGGATTATAGAATAGAATCAACTGAGCGTTTCTGTCGAATATTTCTTCCCAATTTCTCAGTCCAAAATAATCGAGTAAAAATCACATCCAACGACGAAAACTATAGTTCTGATTTTATAACCATTTGGAAAAATTGCAGCCGAGGTACCAAACATTTTAATTAGTTGCAGATGTTACCCGAACCTTTTATTTGTACCACCCACGATACCAAATCTTTAAAAAAATCGCAGCTCATGTCCAAAATAACGGTTTCCATTAGTTTGACCCCAAAAACCATCAGTTGAATCAGAAATTAAAAATCTAATAATTTTTTCCAAATAAGGTAAGGACATTTTGGACATAATATATTTCTTCTATTAAATAAAAAATTAAAAAAAAAAAACTACAACCCCACCCCACCCCACCCGCCATCTCCTTCTTCCCCAAAATTTTCACCCACTGAGACACACCCAGAAAAAGAAAAGCCGATCCAAACTCCCGCCCCGACCACCACCGATCAAACGTAATATTGCATTATGTGGATTATTTTACTAGTTTTGTGAATTGCTTGATATGTATCAGATATATAACTTCGATTCTCTATGTGGGAAATGTTTGAGAAAATGACAGAAAGGAAATTTTATGTTTGGTCGGTGATGATATCTGGGCATTTTAAGAAGGGTGATGTCGACAAGGCAAAAGGGATTTTTGACAGGATAGTTTGAGGAATTTGTTGATTTCTGGGTACGAGCTAAGGTTTGAGAAGGTTTCTGTATATTTCTGTTTTCTTGTTTTATTATCTGGATTTTTTGTCAATGGTGTAGAGGAAGAGGTTAAGATCTATGAGCTCAAGAAAGATGATTTCTCTGTAAAATTGACCAATTTTTGTGCTAGAATCATATCTGTTATTTTGCATGCTCTTTTCAATTAAATTGAATAACAAATTGTCCTAGAGATCCAATTTGTGATGCTTGTAGGGACATCTAAACTCAAGAGTTTCAACACTCGGTGGTGGGCCGGGTGGGGCTCGACAGGGCGGGAGTTTGGGCAGGCTTTTCTTTTTCTGGGTGTGTCTCAGTGGGTGAAAATTTTGGATAAAAATTTTATTTTTATTTTTAATAGAGAAAATGTATTATATCCAAAATGCTCTCACCTTATTTAGAGAAAATTATTAGATTTTTAATTTATGGGTCAACTAACCATTTTTTGGGTCAAACTAACGGAAACTGTTATTTTGGACCGTTTGTGGTACAAATAAAAGGTTTGGGCAACGTCTGCAACTAACTAAAAGATTTGGTACCTCGACTGCAATTTTTCCTAACCATTAAAACAAGAAAATATCTCCACTTTCTTTTTCTTAAATTTAAGGTGTGTTTGATTGATATTATTGAAAAAATTATGTATTTTAAGGGTGTGTTTGAGCCATATTATTTTGGAAGAATGTATTTTAGAATAGTAAATTGATGGAGAATGTGTGTTGAAAAAGAAGGAAAAGTTATTGATATGATAGAAAATATTATTTTATTAAAGAATGTGTAGTTGAAAATGAGTAGAAGAATGAGAACGAAAAAAAATAATGTGGCCCAAACAGAGGTTAAATAGTGATATGATGGAAAATATGTGATTAAAAAGTAAGAAAAAGTTATTGTTGTGAAGGATAATATTATTTTTTTGAAAAATGTGTGGTTGAAAATGAGTTTTGAAATAATGTATTTTGAAAGAATGTGTACCAAACAGTGGCTTATTTTCAATCACATATTTTTAAAAATAAAATATTTTACACATAAAATTTAAAAAAAAAAAAAATCTACTTTCTAATGAGACGCATTCTCCAAAAAAAAAAATTATTACTCCAATACTCATTTCAACCAATACTATTTAGATTAAACAATGCAAAACCACCTACTTATTGTGCATACCGTTGAAAACCCTTATCTTTTGAAAATAGCACAAAATGTTTCTATTTGAAACATGAAAGATGCTACATGTACTTTATGGGTTACTCCATGGTTTACTACATGGCCGACACTTGGCCATGTAGTAAACCATGTCGGCCATGTAGTAAACCATGGAGTAAAATAGGAAGTACATATAGCATTTTCCTTGAAACATTTGGTGCGAAATACCACATACGGTTTATTTTCTCAATAAAAAACAGTAAAATGGAAAATATACCCTCTTATTTAAATAAAACAAAAATTAAATTAAAAACTAATTATAATAATTATAATCCCAAAATTTCTAAAAAGTGCAAATAAATTATTAAAAAATCAAAACTTAAAAAAAAAAAATCATCATCTTCCACCACCACTACCACCATTCATTTCTTTCCCACCTACCTCTTCTTCCCACCACCGTGGTCGCCGTCGAACCACCAACTCTAATAAATTTGGACATCTTAAATTAGATCACTTCTTCATTTCTTGTTTCCAATAAAATACCACCAAAATAAAATCACTATACAGTAATAAACCCATAAAATATCCAATTCATGGAAGCTATAATCATAGAACCAAAAGGCTAATCTTGGATTGTCGGTAGAAAGAGTTAAATGTTTAAGATCCCATTCAACTTTGACTTATACCACGACTTATTTACTGAATTTTACAATGTTTTCCACGTACCTTTAAGTTTTTGCATTCCACCGCTCACGGGATGTTTTCCGTTTGAATTTTTGCCTATATAGATGACGAAAATCGCATGTGACAATTAACTACATCCAAAATTTAAATGAGATATCAATGTGGACAATACCTCATCAAAATCATGGACTAGCAAACACGCCTCTCCCTTCCTTACCAAAACGCAATTCTCTATTCTTTCCAAACCCACACAAAATCACCCAACCAAAAGAAAAATCCCTAAATTTTCCAAAACCCTAAGCTCAAAATCAAAGCAGGAGCGATCAATTGAGGACCACAAAATCTTGGATTATTGAAGTCATGCATGTGGAGAGACCGGGTAATTCTCAAATCATTTGTTGTTTTTTTTTCATAGGAAGAGTTCATAGAGTAAAATGACTTTGTGATGCTATTTTAACATATTTCGAATTTACTATGGTGAGCTTTTCTTTCATTTTCCATTTTTTTGGGGATTTCTTGATTTGTTTACAGTGATAAAAGATGGGTTTTCATTTGAATTGGTTTTGAATATGATATTAATTTTTCATATGAAAATAGTGTTTCATTTATAAATGAAAGATATGATGATTTTGAAATTAGTTGCCTGAATTTATATGTAATTGGTGTTTTGCCTGAATTATGAAATTGATTGAGACCTCCCAAATTTTTTATTTTTACTGACAATAATTATCTTCAATCCCTGACCATGCACATAATCTATTTGTTGAATGTGTTCCCCAAACTTATGTTGCATTTCCCTGATGTTGTGATTTAAATTTGTTGCGAAGTCTATATTATTTTCTTTTAAGAATTCAGCAAGTCTACACCCAGTATGATCATTATATTTTCACTCTAGTGTATATACTTTCACTTCATAAATCATAACCTTTATATGTTGTGCCACTACTGATTAAATTATGTAGTACTTTCATTTTATGACAGATTACGAGGACGATCCGAACTTCATAGATTATGAGAACGACTTGGCATTTGAAGGAGAAATCTTATATGACCGAAATGTGATAGATGGGATTGAATGTATGACCAATCGAGGAAGTCAACATCATTAAAATGGAGGTTGAATTAATAGACATGGATGAGGCGACTTCTTCGAACTTCATAATGCGAAGTCTGAAGACAACATCAAAGTCCGAAGTCCGATGAATTATGTTTTTGGACTGCATCAATTACCAATTTACCACACCTAATTGTCTGATTGTTAATGTACAAACAGGAAAACTAACGGATATTTTATAGAGTACGGGATGCATTGTTAGCAGTGGCGGGTACAGCACCTGAAGAGTTCCAACGGACGCCCGTGCTGAATTCACAAGCATTCAATATTTTTTTGGGTCAATGTATTTATTTATTGGGATATATAACTGTGATTTCCTTTTGTTCCCACAAGGCTATTGTAGTTCAGTTGGTTAGAGTATCATCGAAGTAAATGAGAGTCTTAGTTCGAATCTCAACTATAGCAATCATTTTTTAAATTATTTTAGTTTAATATTTTTTCAACATTTTGGAGTATATATGCATTATAAAAATCGGTGCAATTGGAAGATTCGAACTTTTGATCACCATTGGAATTATGAAACACTCGATCACTATGACATTTGGTGGATATTGATATTTAATGTAACAAAATCGTATACGATCTTTTATCAAATAATAAATATATTCCCTCTTTGTTTTTAAAATTTTTTTAACTAAAATTCGACCTCATAATGAGATTATTAAAATGGTCATTTTTTCTGTTAAACTGAAATTATTAGCAAATCGAACCAAGAAAGTAAAAAATTGAACCTTTTTTTCAAACTTCAAATTGTTACACAATAAACATTATTAGATTAGTAGATAACGTACACCCCCACTTCTAATTTGAACTACGATATAAGTAATTTAAGTTCACGATATTGATTATTATTGCGGCCATCAACGACCGTCTGTACTAACTCAAAATTCCGAATCTGCCACTGAATGCAATGGAGGGGACCTCTTTGCCCGGAAAAATATTGTGGAGGAAAAAAGGTGTTATGAACAGGGGCCAGCTGGACAGTTGAAGATGGACGGTCCATATACACCTTCGACGATCTTTGGTTACGTGGACCTCCTTCTTTCCTACCCATTAAACGTTGGGAAAATTACACAAATTAGGTATTTAAAAATTTATTTTCAAAAATAAGGTCTAAAGTTTATTTATTCAAAAATCAAGTAATATATATTAAATCCCCAATTAATAACCCTAATTTTAACACACACTATTCCCTCCCCTCCATCTCTCACATCCCCTCCCTCTATGAATGGCGTGATGGCAACGTCATGACGAGTAAGCGCAATGGTGATGTTGTCGTTCACCTCTCTCCCTCACCTCTCGTCTTCTTCCAAAACCTCTCGTCTCATTGTCCTCTCTCTCTCTCTCTCTCTCCTCCCATCACCGACCCACTTCTCTCTCTAAACACACGCAATCGCAGCTTTGCCGGCCAGAAGGAGCCTGAATCGTTGCGATTTGTGGCTGTGAAATAACTTGTGTTCGATGCGGCGCGAAGAAGCAACAGTATTTGCGAAGCAGATCCACCAGACGACTCTTCACAGGCGAAGTACAGAGACTAAATCGGGTGGTGTTTTGTGTGGTGGTGATGATGGTGTCTTGTGTGTTGGTGATTTTGTGGTGGTGGATATGGCGATTTGGGTGGTGTGATGTCTCTCTGTTGGTGCGATTTGGTGGCGACGGTGGTGGTGTAATGTGGTAGTGATGTCTATAGTGGTGTTGACATTGATGGGGGGAGGTGGTGGTGGTTGTGGTGATGTCCGTGTTGTTGGCGGCGACAGAGATGGTGGTAGAACTGATGGTAGCGACAGGGATGGAGGTGGTGGCGAGTTTGACATTTTTTTTTGGTTGGATCTGGTAGTGAAGGTTTTGTTGGTAGTGGTGCTGTTGTGGTGGCGCGGCGATTATGGTGGTTTGGCGGCAGTGGTAATGGTCGGCGCGGCGGTGATGGTGGTGTTGTCGGAGGTCGCAAGTGTTAGTGGCGGTTATCAATTATTTGTTCGACTGTGACTATTAAATTGATTAATCTGTGACTAATGAAAAAGATAATTTGTGACCATGAAATTACGTGTGACCTAAAAAATTTGATAATTTGTGACTGACTAATAAGTTGTGACTCATAATATTTGTGATTTGTGACTTGTGACCTACTAATTTTTTGATTTGTGACCTATGAAAATTTTAATCTGTGATCGTAAAAAAATCCGTGACTTATAAATTTTCTGATTTGTGATCGAAAAATAATATGTGACCAATTAATTTGATAAAATGTGACATATCAATATGCATCAGTGACCATGAAATGTATAATTGTGATTTTAATATATTTAATTAATTAACAAATACCCGATTTTTGCAATTTTTAAACTTAAAGCCTGAAAATTGATTTAGTGATAGTTAATACCCAATTTATGATTTTTTCCCCCTCAAACGCCCCTATTAAGTTAAAATGAGCATGCATGCTCATGCCTCCTTTAAGAGTCTAAGCCCCCGTTTGGCCCCCATCATTCCTCATTAAATTATAATTCATTTTTCTCTCTCTTTTTATCAACCACACATTCTCCAATAAAATAGTATTACACGTAAATCCAAAAATATTTTCTTCTTTTTAACCACACATTCTCCAAAAAAATTGCTATTCTTCTCATTATAATTTGGAATAATGGGGGCCAAACGGTGGCTTACTCAAAACTAATAAAAATAAATGTGGAAGAGTTCACAGAAGAAAGGAGCGAACTATGTCCTTCTCTGACGACAAAAACCATTACTAAAATAAACGAGGGTAAATATGTAAATCATGACTTTTAAATCAACGAATAACAAGTAAATGCATAACAAAATTAATTATAAACCACAATTAAATGGTCGCTTGTTATTTTCTAAAACGATCAAATTACTCCAAAACATTGAAAGAAATTTATAAATACTCCTCCTAAGAGAAGGGTAACATGCAATTTTAAATCTCTCCCTCCTAAATAGTTATTTCTCACTTTGCACATCAAAATCAGAGAGTATGCGACAAGTAAGTCTTAGCTATGTGAGAGAAATTTGTTGATTATAATTCTATAGTCAACAAATCCATATTCACCTAACCAGAGTGATTGAATTACTCACAATATCAAGAGCATGGGATGAAAAAAATGTCCTTAGACAAAAGTTTGAAACAAAAACTCTCAATTTGAAGACAAAACAAGAAGATTAGTTCTCTACCTAACTTTTTATGAATCATTTATAAAAAAATCAAACTTCATTTTTCACTACACATCTCAATAAATTCACAATATTATTCAACATTCATTTTGATCTATCTATAAATTAGACAATTTATAAAAATTATCCTAGGAGGCTTCAAAGATGAAAAATAAAGAAGAAAACTATTGAAATGTATTTCATTTTTTTTTTTCTTAATTACTGTCGTGCGCAGCATTGTTCCAGTCTGAACGGTTTTGGTGCATACAAAAATTAGAATCTTTCCAGAACCTTCTGGATTATCTTTCATACTTTCTGCCCAAGCAAAAAACCTCCTTTTAAGACCCTACCTCATTTCCTCTTTACGTTTCGTACTCTCCACAGCAATTTGATCACATTAATGGCGTCTTACCTCGCTCTGAAAAGGCTGGTATCATCTAACCTCAGCTCGCCGTCGCTCCTCCTCCGTCCGGTAACGACGGTTCGTGTGGTAGCACAGCCGCTGTCCTCCCGACTCTTCAATACTAACGCCGCCCATGAGTACGACAGCGATGACTGCAATCCAGCTGTCGGTCGACGATCTGGCCGCCGCCTTTGCTCTCCTTTCTCAGTTGGTTGTCTTCTCCCTCTTTTTTGTTACATGGAAAGTAAAATTTTGTAGTGTTTGGTCTTGAAGTGATCTAATCTAACTTCTAAGTTCCGTTTACTCCTCTTGAAACGTGAAATCAGATTTTTCTTTGGTCTATCACGTGTTTTGAATATCCCAACGTTGATTGATGGTTTTGATCTTTTCGTTGTTATTAATCTCTCTGGTATTTGTGAAATGTCATCAGAAATTTGACCTGTTTGTGTATCAAAAATTAAATTTCAGATGTTTAATGTACGATATTTGATGATTTTTCACAAATAAAATAAAATTACAGGAATAGAATGTGCAGAATTTGTCTTGAGTGAGTCCGTTGATAAACAGCTTAATGTAGAATTGTTTGCAAGTGAAAGCAAATTAGAGTGAAATTCTGCGTATGAATTGAAGGACATTTTGTTAACAGTTCGTAGAATTGATCTCGTAGACGTAAGCACGTAATATTTCAACCATGAAATTCCTTTGCTGAAATGTATGATTTCATAATACAGATTACTGTAATATGTTAGAATATCAACGTGTTGATACCCAACGTACCTTTTTTCATAATTATTCTGGAATATTTACATCTGAGAATTTCGAAATGCAGAGGCGATTGATCCATTATCGTTAAGGAGCATGAACCAAATCCTGAACGCAACTGACCTATTTAAGTACTCTCCTTTTGCATCTGGCATTCCTCAAAACTGTGATGTGCGGGAGACGGGCGACGGCCTCCATCTTCGGATGGACATGCCAGGATTGGGCAAGAAAGATGTCAAGGTCTCGGTGGAGCAGAACACTCTGATAATCAAAGGGGAGGGTGAGAAAGAATTTGAGGACGACGAGAGTGGTAGGAGACACACTGTTAGGATTTTTCTTCCAAAAAATCTGTACAAGACCAATGAGATCAAGGCAGAGATGAAGAATGGGGTTCTGAAAGTGTTGATACCCAAAATTAAGGAAGAGGAGAGGAATGATGTTTTTCATGTGCAAGTTGAGTGATTTTAATGTGCTTGGTTTTTTGTTCATTGGAATAAATGTAGTGATTGTAATCATGTGGATCTCTATGTTTGATGTTTTTTTACCACTTCGTTAGATAATCTGATTTCGATTTTATGAATTACTTAGGTTGATGAACTACATAATGCAATAGCTGCTATGAACAAAGTTATGATTCCCTTCTTGAAAATTTACTTTCATTGATAATGGGAATGTTTGTTAACCTTCCTCGTGGTGTTAAATGTTAGAAATATAAATCATATTTAAAATCGAAATCAAATTTAGATGCAAACATCCTACATTAAAATCACTAAAAGTCTAGGATGTACATCATGTCAGAATATTAGGATTCATATATTCGGGTTATATACATGGATTCATTATGAACGATTATTAATTGTTGCGGAATTACTATGACAACCGATTACGTACTAATGAACACAAACGAAGGGGGTGTGGTTTGTGATCTTCTTCAACCAAATCGTCTTATTTCTTCAATGAGACCGTCGTCTCTCTTTCGGATTGGGAGAAGGGAAACTATGTATGATTTGATTTGTTGGGAACCATAATCAAAATGATCTTTATATATTGTATAATTAAAGTTCTCATAATCCCCTATTTATAACAATATTGGTATCTACTCAATTAGCTCATATTTATTATAATTGAATTAAAATCTTGTTTGGGAGAGCTTAAAATCCAATTAAAATTAAAAATATAGTTGTTATTGGGTCCCACTCGTCTAAAATATAGCCGTTATTCACTAGTCACTGCTAGTGCTATCATAGATGGAACTGGCTCGATTGGAGCTGCCATTGGTCCATTGCTAGCAGGATACTTTTCGGCTAAGAGTTGGAATGCAGTTCTCACAATGTTAATATAGGTTTTGCTTATAACTAAGCTTGTTGGTGCTGAGGTGGCTGCAGTGATTCGAGAACGGAGGTCACCACAATTGCCTAGATGAGGCGATTCGACTGTCGAAATGTGATTGCTCTTAACCATGCCAAAACAATTGTCTTTTCATTCATTATGTGATGTTCCAGCTCCTGGTGTTACTTGTTTTGATACAGGATTTCAGGTCAAGATTGGAGGTGTTATTTACCCTTCTAGCTTAGAGCACTGGATGATATAATTGAAGTTAACAGTTTGTTATTTGTGGTGTCCACGCTAGGGATGGCAATTCGAATTGTGAAAATCGAAAACCGCGGTTAACCGAACCGAATGGGGCGAAAAAAATCGAACCGATGGTGCAATGGGGCGGTTATAGTTTTGATTTTAACGAACCGCTTCATTTAGGGGCGGGTATGGTATTTAGCTATGGTGAACCGAACCGAACCGATTACCCGTTAAAAAAAAAATTTTGGACAAATAGGCTTTCCATTTTTATTTCTCAAAATTAATTGGGCAATTTTTTTTTGGACTTTCCAAAATTCCGACCCAATTAATATTAACTAAACTTTAACCTAATAAAACAAGCCCAGTAGCCCAATTCAATGTCAATGTACCCTACACGTAATTAAAATGGAAAAGTTCATAGATCAGATATTAACTTTGACACTTGCAAAAATCATGTGCTAAAGTTTTAAAATTGCAAAAATCAAATTTTTACTTTTTATTAATTAATTAAATATTTAATTGTGCAATTTGGCCACAAATATCTTATTAATTATTTAAAAAGATTTTAGGTCATAGCTTATCAAAAAATTTATAGGTCACAATTTTTTTATCGGTGACAGATTAAAAATTTTATAGGTCACAGATTATTTTGAAGTCACAAATCTAAAATTGATGATAAATAAATGTGTAGGTCCAATACCGCCTAAGATGCTAAGTATAAATAATGTTATGTCAGTATTTGTTAGGATTTAAAATCTAATTTTAATTTAAGTCCAAGTCAACAACTAATTTTAATCAAATATTTTATGGATCCCACAACTTTTCGACCACGCATTTCATTAATTTCTATCAAAATCTATTAAAAATTGATTTGAATAATTGATTATTGTAAACATTTTATTTTTGCTTATAATTTAAAATAAAATGTCGCTATATTTTAATTATTGCAACTTTGACATTATAAATACTTTTTTCAGTATTTGGATTTTTCTTGCATTTTGCTTGCACGAATAGTTTTAGTTCATGAGTCAAGGGTAAGTATATTACCATTTTCATTTTTACTGTATTGAATGTGTGTAGTTCACTTGATCATGTGTAGTACGTATCTAAAATGAGAAAAAGAAAATGAGAAACAAAAATTGGCTCTATATATAATTTTATATCTAGTACTATTAACTTTCATTGACTTTTTTTCGTAAATTTTTTTTTTTCAAGTTGACGATTGGATCTATAAAAAATAATTTATTTTCGTGGTTATTAACCGAATGGAACCGCACCGAACCGAGATATAAGCCGAACCGAACCGAACCGACTTTCGTGGTTATGGTGCGGTTATGGTATGGCCAAAAAATTGGTGGTGCGGTTATGGTTTTGACCGAACCGACCCCGAACCGAACCGTTGCCATCCCCTAGTCCACGCCTGTTTAGTACTATATAGCAAGCATGCACTCCGTGATTTTACAACTTGAATGGGTATTATCCGAAGCAAAATTTGGTACCCGTTTGGGCTCAGCATTCTCCGTTAAATTATAATTTTTCCTTCTTTTTTAATCGTACTTTCTCCAAGAAATCACTATTCCTCTCGTTATACAGACTTCCTCTTTATATTTTCGTCTTTATCTAAAGTTACAAATAACGAGTACGTGAACATCGCTAACGAAAAAAATTCTTCAAGATGCCCATATACACTACACGTATTTGCCTTCCAATAATCCAATTTTACCTAAAAATCCTCAACTTCCAATTTGACCAAAAGTGGTTCATGGACCAAAGCAACTCCGAAGAACTTCTTAATCGACATCTTTTTCTATGAACCAAAAGTAATTGTGAGGGGAGAGTCTGAAATTGTTAACGCTCGTCATCGGGCTTCCTGGGTTTGCGGTATTTTTCTTCGACTTGTTTGGCCGTGTAAAGTGCCTCGTCCAATAGCTTTTTGATGTTGGGAACGTCGTAATTCTGAGCAATGTAAACTCCGAACACGGTGCCAGCAATGAACGAGAATTTATTCATTATTATACCCATCAACTTGCTTCTTCTAACGCTTTGATTCTTCTTCTGCAAGATTTGAAGAGAAATATTTGAGATTTTGTATTGTTTTTAACAGTTGGTTACTGCGTATTTATGCAGATATGATTCTTGTTCTGCACGAAAGAATAAAGATTTGGGATTTTGTTGTCTTGTTATGGTTTGGAAGGATCTAGAGCACGTTTGGTTAAGCTAAAAAATTATAAAAATAGTAACAGATTACTGTGCAAAGTTACTTTAGTTAAGCCAAACATGCTCTAAAAAGACTAGGAAATCGAGTCACGTATGGTCGTTGAAAGGACATAGAACAATGCTATGAGTACGTGAAGATTTTACAGAATTTTAACAGAAACACTTGACAAGTTAGCATTTAATGGAAAAAAAAAGCTAATGGCAGAACCCTATTCAATCTCTGTTAAAATTTTATGTTCATGCAGCTTTATTGAAGGACATATCCCACCTGATCCGTGGACCTTGAACTATCATGCTCGTCTTTTACATGGCAGCACCCTATTCAATCTCTGTTAAAAATTTATGTACGTGCAAATTTATTGAAGGACGTATCCCACGTGATCTGTGGACCTTGAACTATCGTGCTCGTCTTTTACAATTACTAGACTCAAAATATTTAAATAAACAAATTATTTTGATTCATTGCAAGATATTATAAAGGTAATCGAGTTTCTTAAATTAGCGATTAAAAAGCTTGGGGATGAGCTTTTAAATGAGTAAATTTCAAGTAAGATTGGATTTTAATTTATTTTAATTGGGTCAATGTACTTAAATTTAATTTTAATTAGGCCCTGTTTGGGGAATTAGATTTTTCTACAGTAAATCAATTCTCATTTTCAACCTCACATTCTTCAATAAAATAATATTTTCCATCACATCAATAATTTCTTCTTCTTTTTCAACCACACATTTCCCATCATATCACTATTCAAAATCAATTCTTCCCCCAAATTTTTTTCCCAAACAGGCTCTTAGTCTATTGAAATTTAATTTCAATTTTCACCTTTTTATGTCTGGCTATCTTCGAAATTGATATAGTCTATTGAAATTTAATTTCAATTTTCACCTTTTTATGTCTGGCTATCTTCGAAATTGATATAAAAATGCTTAATTGATAGTTATACCAAACAATCTTTCATATTCTCGCAATGTTACATGTTCAATTACCATCGCATGACGTCACACAACGCGTATTTTAACCATTTTAATTTAAACATATTGTCGCAACCTTAACTTTACTAATTTTATTTTTAGGGTGTTGGATAGTGACAATGGGGCAAAGATCACTTTAAAGTATGATTGCTACTAAGCAATGTTGTCAGTACGAGAGATATGTGACGTAATATAATAGACCGTAAAGTTTTAAATTAAATTGAAATTCAGCGATTCATTCGAAACAAATTAAAGTTCATGTCTTGTTTGGCCCCAATTCTCTTCTTGAACTCACTTTCAACAACATATTTAATGGGGACTCACAATATTTATCAAATTTTTTTATCACATATTCATAAACTTTATCAAAATTAGTTCTTGTTTGGGCTCCAAGAAAAATGGATTACGAAGAAAAATGCGTTTTAGAATAATAACTTTCTGAAGAATGTGTGGTTAAAAAATAAAAAAAAAATTTGGATTTACGTGTAATATTATTTTATTAAAGAATATGTGGTTAAAAATAAGAAAGATGTAAATGAATTTTCTTTTTCGAAAAAGGAACCCGAACATGAGCTAAAAATCTAATTTTTTGCTAAACCAAACACGATCTTAATGGTCTTTGACAATCAAAATAACCTACTTCTTATAATTTACATTTGTTTTTGCCAAATATACACATAATTAGCTGTCTAGTTGAACCGGTGTACAAATTCTAATTGTATTTTATTTATTATTATTATTTTTTGTTAACACTTGGTTTGCTTTCGTTATTGTAGTATAGTTGAAATCTCGCATTCAAATAGAGACACTCCACACAACATATACCTTTGTGCTATTTTAAATTAAAATTGCTTGGACGGTCTAACTACCAAAATTAATAATAATTGAATTATTCAACTTAAAACATCAATATATCTACAACATGTCTGGCAACAAGAAGCCTTTTTTAACCGTCGGTTGGATAGTAAGTGGGTCCCAGTGTGAGAAGCCAGTAAAAAAAAAAAGGCTCCAACACATCAGCAACGGTCTAATTTTTCATTTTTATCTTGATTAAAATTTATCTCGGACAAGGTCCAGATAATATTTGATTAGCAAAAGCTAAGATATGAAAATACGAGGCCTCGTGAGAATTTTTTATTTAAGATGATAATTTTACTTTTCTTTTGTTTGCAAAATATTTGTTATAATCATTTGTTATTTCGCAATTATGTTCAACGTGATAATTAATTATATTTTTATTCATCGGCTAGAAAAAGATAAATAATTTAAAATAAGATTTACTTGCTAACGATGCAAATAACAGACGATGATACCATTTATTAAACGTCGACAACTCCCAAAATACGATGCGAAACTTAAAATTTATACACGATTTAAGTGAAAATTGTGGAGAGAATTTAAATTATTGTTCTTAGAATGGGTCCAAAATCATTCTTGTTATAGAAAAAAATAAATAAATCGAACCTTCAATCGTGAAACTTGACAATTCACAATTAAAATTGGTTCGTCCATGATAAAATATGAAATACAAAAATCTCGTGTAATAATATCATGTTTGAAACGAACTTGATTCTTTACTAGAACTTTCGAACATATAAGTCCTTGTTTGGTACAAATTAAATTTTAGATTTTAAATTTCTAATCCAAATTAAAGTCAATAATTCATTTCAACCACGTATTTTATTGATTACACAACTGTTCAACCACACATTTTATCAACTTTTATCAAAATTTATTGAAATTTTTATTTTAATCTGATTTTAATTCCCACCAAATAGGGGTTAGTGTAATAAACGAAATTTCAACTTCATTTTCTTAATTATGATAAGTAATTCTCAATCAATTGTAGTACCAAACAGGTCATCATGGTATACTACACCAAGAAAAAGATGACATTACTAGCGTTATGGTAATTAATTGGTCCCAAGCAAGAAGGGGACAAAAGATAAAGGTATATCATTGTTCACTTTCCCGCAAAAATTCTGAAGAATGTGACGGATCACAGGTGCTATTTGTCGACGCCTTCACATCTTTATAAGTTTGTAAGATTTCTGATATCGATTCCAGTGATTTGATTTATTCATATATATACGTCGATTGATTTGTCGATAAAATTTCCACTTTTTCATTTGATGCAATTGATTGACTTGTATCTCAACTTAGGTTTCTCTTTTCTTCATCGATTGCATAATTCTGTATTTATTCGGGTTCTGTGCTGCTGCTTTGACTTTTCTCAATTCAAACTCTTCATGGCAATTATTCAATTTCTGCTGCTTGATTTTGGTTCAGTTGTTTCTTTTACGTACTCATAGTTACCCAATTTGGTAGCTGCTTCGTCATTGCGTGGAAAGTGTTTTCTTTTCCTGGAAGATATATTTCATAGACTAGTGATGTTCATTTTCATAGAAACTCTTGTTATTAATCTTTTAAATGCTCTTATATTTTGATGTTTTTTACTGTCATAACCAGGGTTTTTTTGTTTACAATCAACTGTGATTTGACTCTTACAATTACTGCTTACCACTTGTACATCTGAAATTTCGGGAATACCATTGCTTCACTGCTTTGAGTCAAGGATTTTCTACTCAGCAGAATAAAAACAGGGATGTTATTACTTTGGATGATTTTGGTGTATCTGTAATTATTTGTGTGCTTATAGTTTAGATGCCCATCTCATAATTAGAGGTCTGGTTAAAAACACAGCTGGTTATTGAACTTTAAGCTAAATGTCACTTGGACGACTGAACTTAGCCTCTGTTTGGGATTCATTTTTATCTACTTAAATTCTACTTTTCAAAGTCGAACATTAATTTTGACCACTTATTTTTTTGAAAAGTAAAATTTTAGCAACAAAAATGAAACCCAAGAATCTTAGTTCAAATTTTTGCATCACTTCGTCTACCACGGTAATTTAGACTAACGACAAATTTGGCGCTGTTGATAGAAATGCTGGTGTAGACATAAACCAGTTAGTGATGCCAGCATGTAAAAAGTGTATAATCAAGAAGAGAGAGAGAGGAAGAACAGTTAGTGATGCCAGCATGTAAAAAGTGTATAATCAAGAAGAGAGAGAGAGGAAGAACTAGTTTTGCTGACTGCGTAAGTAAATAACTAGAGAAGAAACAAGTGTTGCTGACTGCAATTTATTGTTTTGATGTCCTATCTATCCTCTAATGTTTTCCTTAATTGCTATAAAAAGAACAACAATTTCTTTCTTCTTTCAGTTCTAATAATGTATCATCTTGATTGTATTGCAGTTTCTTGTTTTCAGCCATGAAGGTTCCCTCAATAATGTGATAGGATTTCTTCTTGGGAGCTTAGTTAAGTCTGTGCCTCTCCATACATTTATATTCTTCGATCAGTTTTGCTGGCAAAGAGACATGCTAATTTGGTTCTCATGATAACATTGAATATTGATTGTGGTGGAAGAACTGCATTTGTTTCCCATGGGTGTAAACTTTTTGTCGATTTCGGTGGTCTGTACTGTTGTGAGCTTCATTGGCCTCCAATGTTGGATGGGAATGTCACTAGAGAAATATCAAATTGATGGGTTGAATTTTGAGGATTTTATTAATTCAGGGAATGCGACACTGGTCTTGGATCTGCTTTTGGGTTCATACATCACACTTGCACTGGTGGCCAGCTTTGCACTTAATGTAGTTATCACGGTAATTTTATGTCTGAAGGTGAGTGTTTCTTACATATTCTGGTTGCATTGTAAACATATTATGGTTAAATTCTGTTTTCTTATTATCAATTCCATGGTTGGCATGAAAGTTTATAGTTCTGATTTAGCAACTAACCTAACTGCGCGATTGTATCTGGACGTTGTTGGCTTTCTTACACGATGGGGTTGTTTTAGTTTTATGCTTGTTTTCTACATCATAAACTCTTCACTTCTAAAATAACACATTAACTTTGTGTTAACTAACAATTTTTTACGAATGCTAAGTTGAGAGATGCATGCTTTTTGATCTTCTCGTGATTGAATTGACATCTATTGGTTTCTAATACATGAAGCCTTAAAAATGGTCTCGTGTGGCTTTACAAATGGATAGGAATTTTTATTTTTATTTTTTTGTGGTTTCGGTTCCTTATTATTCTGAAATTCTTCAAGAATGAAAATATAATATAAAGTTGGGAATAAAACATTTCATCAGCTGTTATATTTATTTTCTGTCGTCAAAGAAGTGATCAAGCGCATGGCTAGACTTTCACCTGTTTGAAGAACATGGGATTGAAATTGGAGAATAAATTTCTTTTAGATGAAGTTAAGTACTCTGAAAAAGAAGTCTTTCATGCTCTTTTATCCAAGGCTAGTTATTTGTAATGTTGAGGTAGAGTGAAGCTTGAAATAGTCATAACAAGTTTTCGCTAGGAAAAAAAAATAAATCCTCAACAACCTTTTCCAGGGACTAAGTTCCCTCTTGGAGGTTCCTTCTTCGCATTACATTAAAGAACGTGAAAAAAATTCAATGTTGTCAAGGGGAAGTACCTTCATCTTAAACTAATCAGTGGACAAACATGAGCTTTACTGCTCGTCTATTGGGCTTGCTTTGTTTTCCTTCTCTTCAATTAAGTAGCTTGTTTGGTATTATGCTGTTTATGTCACGTCTAAATATAGGCATCTCTCTGGCATGCCAATTTGGGCATGTCAACATACCATCGAGTATGTTGAAAATGATGGATTAACTACTACCTACCTAACTAGGGACTTACATAAGAGAATAGGTTACATGACTTCCAATTTTTCTTTAACATGTTAAGCGAGAAGTTGTACTCAGCATGAATTAGTAGGATAATTTAATTATTGCATGTAGGATTTTAAGTTTCCTAGCTTCTTCACTGCATTCATGGTTAAAAGATCTTTACTATTAGGGCTATTTGGCAAAATATATACCTTCATTTAGATAGCAATTTATATATAGTTTATTTAAATTCAGTCAAATCAAAGTCAAACTTTACTTTCATCCGCGCATTAGTAACTACTACTCATTATTATCTACACATTTCATGTGACCCACTACTATTCCTCTTTATAAAGCATTTATAAATTTGCCAAATGTAGGCATAGTAATAGCATAATTGAGCCTGATTGACAATATAGAGTGCCAGCTGATATGAAACGGATCTGGGTTTGCACTTTAGTTTACTATGTCAGTTTGTATTGACTTTCAAGCAGCATTATGTTTTATAGGAAGATGTAAGGCTTGTACAGTGATGACGTTTTCATAGGCAATATGTTCTTCTTCATGCAGACTATCTTCTTTTCAGAGTTGACCCCTTCTGAAATTCGGAAGCTAATCGAACACCTCTTTAATTATGTTATCTACAAGGTAAGGTCTTTGGTTAGCAACATGACGAATATTTTATTAACAAATTTCTCTCTGTGCTTTTTTTTTTTTTAAATTCATCTAGTTACTCATTTTTTACTTAACGGTGAAGACTAAATATGGACCTCATTAATTATACTATATGCATTAGATCTTGTTTTGCTTTTCTGGTTGCGAATTAATTTGCCTTGATGGAGAAATTTTATGATATTAAAATGGTCTTTGAATTGTCATTGTTAATTATTTCATGGGAATTATTGGGCAACCATTCTGCTACTGTTAGAATGGGGATGATCTGCAATATTGTTTATGAGGACATTACTTGGTCAGTTGAGAAAAATTACTTACACCTGGTTCTTTATGAATTTTAAATCTTTGTTAGACAAAGTTGGGATTTTAAATTCTTAGATTTTGTTTAATCTGTAAACTATATACTTTATGGGGTAGCTATTAGATGTATTTATGGCTATACTTTGCCCTAAAAATTTCTCCTTTAATTGCAGCAGTCACTGTTAAGGTTCTATTTGGAACTTATTTAAAGCTCGACCTTCTTGGGGCTTTTGTTAGCGATTTCTTGACATATCTGAAATAATTGCATTATACACAGTTCTTTTAAAGAAATATTAAGGCACTCATAATTTTTAATATAAGTTTTCACGGGTTGACATTTATTTTGTTGTAGTTTTGCGATAGTCTCTTAAATAAAGCATTACCTGTTGGCAACTTGCAAATTGATGAATATTCTAGAAGTATTAGAAGTAGATTTGCTACTTCAGCTAGTTGATTAGATATGCTTTTATAAATTTAATGTATTTGTTTGGCAGTGGTTTGATACCTTTATTATAGGACTTTTATATGTACCTGGTGTAGTATTTCGTGTAATCAAGTTTCATTTTGCTGGAAAGACAGCAAGTTCCCATGGTTCAGTTTTAGAGTTATCTTAAAATAGGGATGGAAATGACACCTGTGCTGCTTATAGAGTGAAACATAAACATTTCTCCAGAACGTATTTCTCTGTATACTGATGAGTGTTTTAACAGGGAACTTTTCTTCCACTAGTAGTCCTGCCAACAATATCTCAAGCAGGTCTATGGTCAACTTGGTTGGCTGTGCTCTGTTTTTTAAAGGTATTCATCAATATATGCTTTCAAGTAGTAGATATCATACAGATGCACATGAGAGCTTAATTAATAAATTTACTTATCGTGCAGATGTTCCAAGCTTTAGCCAGGGAGCGACTTGAACGTTTAAACACTTCTCCTTCTGCAACTCCATGGACATACTTTCGAGTATATTCTGCATTGTTGTTTGTTTTCTTTGTCGATTTGCTCTGGTATTTTCTGCTGCCCCTTCTGTTGCATGTATGTGTCGAAACTTCTGTTATTGCCTTCACAGCATGTGGACTTGTCTTTTTTAAACCTTTACTCATAAATAGAGAACATCAAATGCGTTTGAAATGTAACATTGACTCATAACAATTGCAAAACAAAATATGTATGAACATTGGCATGTGTGTTGCACCCACTTGACACCTTTTGATTTGTTGTATATAAATATATGTAAAGCCATATAGGTTTCTTTTAGTTACTGGAAATTTTAATAATTGTTAATTACACATGCACACGCACTAATATTTTAAGTTAGTATGCTGGGGCTTCCCAGAGGAATTGCACTTCCATGAGGCATTGCACTGACCATGTTATGATATTCATGAGAGAACCAACGCCATCTCATTTTCTGGAGGATCCTTTCAAGACCTGTTTGGTCATCTCACTTTGGACCTCTCCAACAAGCCTGTTTCATATTAGTATCTGGAAGCCTTTTCGTAAAGCTCTTATTGCCAGAAATGATCCAAGTCTGTCTGTATATTGGCCTGCCATCAAAGTCCATACTTGAGACAATATTCAGCAAGTTTATGACACTTTCCACCCTGTTTCCTTGGGTTGCCATGTACTTGCATTCGGGCCATATTCTTACTATAATTTAGACATGATTCTTCTGTCTCATTTATGATCATTCTGCCTTCCAATCCCTTGTATGGCAGACCCAATAGTGACCATATGTTCTAGATGAATTCTACTCGAGAGGATGTGTGAATATTTTCAGACTAAAGGTTGCTTTTATGATGAGGTTGTGGAACCCTTTTTATACAGCCATGCATGAAAGAGAACCAGAAAAATATGCACATGGATATTGTCAATGCAATGGTAGAGTACATCAATCAGTAATCTTGAGCACACTTGTTTAGTATGTAAGACACCCTCAGATTATTTTACCATTTTGAACAATGGGATGAAGTTATTGAGTTATAAATTGTTTTATCCCAATATCAAGATTTCCCCTCTTACAATATTAATCAACATTTTCTGAGTTAATATTTATGGAACTCTTTATTGCTAAATGCTATTTTCATTAGAAGTTTCTGACATTATTTTTTACCTGTTATTGTAGGATAAGTGTATGCATGACAACATATGGAGCAATAAGTTCATCAATGTTTTTCTTGTTGTTTATTGAGCCTTCAAGCATTGCTTTTGAGACCCTACAGGTAATGTTGAGTTATCCATGACCCATCAGTTATGTTTATGGAATTTCCATATGGAGATCAAAGTTTCTGGCAGATGGTTGACAGACTGTTATCTTTAGGCCATTATGATTCATGGATTTCAGTTGCTTGAGATATTTCTTCATCACTCTTCAGGAGACAGTGCAAATTGCCGATTATTAAAACTCGTTGATATATCCCCTGCAGGTGCTTTTGAAAATTTTGCTTTCACGTGCTATTTCTGTTGTAAGCGTGCTTGTTTTATTTTTACTGGGTATTCATGCTTCATTATTCTATTATGAGCTCTATAAAGAAGATTTTTGGTACTTGGGTTCCATAATATGTTTGATGATGATATTCTTCGTTCAGTTTGTTGCTTCTTTGCAAAAATAATAATAATAAATAAATAAAAATCTGTAATGCATGATGCTGTATGTCTGATAGATTGACAAAGTATCCCTCCTTTAATAGAAATCTAGGCTGATTCAATTGTGAAAGCCTGTTAGCCATCGATGTGAATGTAAGAATGAAATGCCAAAATAATTCCTTTATTGGTTGAGCATACTTTTAGACATTGTCACAGTTGTCATATGTCTCTGTGTTTCATCCTTTTCTCCTTTTATGAAGTGCTTTACATGTACTGGAAATTTGACAGATATTCCATTCTAAGTCTCCACATATGAATCTTTGTTTGTTATGCGAAATGTGAGGATTTTGTGGTCTTTTTTCCTTTAAAAGAAAATTATCTCATTCATATTGTCCTTGTGTTGTTTTAAGGCCCATAATTCTGAATTCTTAGTGATATCTGAACTCGTAAAATTTCTGATCTGTTACTATTATATTTTTAAAAAAACGATTTGATTGTAGGTTCATTGTGGGAATGGAAAGGCATTCTTATTCGAAATGTTGGGTTTTTCCTTGATGTGATGACTTTGTTGATGGCTGTAGCCCATTATTTGTACATTTGGTGGCTTCACGGCATGGCATTTCGCCTTGTGGATGCAGTCCTTTTCCTGAATATCCGTGTAAAAGTTCTCTGCTTTGTACTGCAATTCTGATTATATGTATCCTTATTGTTGTTGCTGTTATGGTCACTTCTGTAGCAGCTGCTCCTTTGGCATCTTCTTGTCCTTTCATCTGTACTTATGTTCAGTCTGTTTTATGTATAGGCTCTTTTTAGTGCAATTGTAAAACGCGTGAAAGGTTTCATAAAACTGATGATATCTTTGGGAACCCTTTATGGGGCACTTCCTGATGCAACAAGCGAAGAGCTTCGAGCATATGATGATGAATGTGCCATTTGCAGGGTAAATTTCTCTCTACCTTCCTCCATGTAACTTTAATTTTTTCAATCTCCAAGCATGATACCCTCCCTGGGAATGGCAGGAGCCAATGGCTAAGGCTAAGAAGCTGTCCTGCAATCATCTTTTCCACCTTGCGTGTTTGAGATCCTGGTATGACCTCTTTAACAGATTGAAAAGCATGTTTACTGAAACCTGAAATTATGGGAAGTAAAATCCAATGCTGCATGACATATCAATACCAGGTTGGACCAAGGTTTAAACGGGAATTACTCTTGCCCCACTTGTCGTAAGCCACTTTTTGTGTCCAGACCAGAGAACAGGGTCACCCCTCATGCTCCAGAATTTTCAACCGATGAACTGCTTGCTCGTCAAATGAGTGCTGGGCTTGGTAGACCAAATCTTCCTGGTCATGGCATGCACTCTGGAGTCTTTCCAAATCCAGCACAGAATGCAGAAAATGGTGAATGGAGGTCGAAATACTTTTTTATGCTTTGTATGCTACTTCAGATGTGACATGTTTAGAAAATTCATAGATGGGAGAAAGTGGCAATAACATTTTATCTCCTAACATGATGTGGCAATAATGAGGCCTCTTCTAAAATTTTATCTGGCGTGTCTTATTTTGGAATTTTTCAAACGTAAATCTCATCTGAATACTGCCCTAGTTCCTGGTCTCGTGTTATGGCTTATTGATAGTCGTGTAATGCTCTAATTTAGTAGATATAGCCAAGTTTAGTCTTGTTACGAAAAGTTTTTTGTTGTTTAGTTTGTCAAATCTGGTTAGCTCCCAAAGCGAATATAGTTAATACTCTTGTATTCTGATTCATAAGAAATAACTAACTTGAACTCGTCAGTTCTTGCTGAATTTGTGATGAAAACTAATTACCGTCTATGCATCTCTCTTCTATGTTCCTCTATATGTTGTATCTTACTCGGCTACTCCTTCCCGTGGACTCTTTATTATTTTCTTTTCTTTTTTTGTTATTTTCCAAACAGGAGAACGGGAGATTCCAGTTGGTTGGATTCAGATGGAGCTGGCCCGTCTGGATTGGGTCGAGTTCAAATGGTGATGAGGCAACTTGCAGCCACCCAGACTTCCCTTGAAGACGCTTCATGGAGTCTGTTCCCTACGAATGCTTCTCAGGCAGGTACATCCAGATCTGCTCACTCTCCTGGTTCTGTCATGTACCCAAGAGGTTCTGGCGGTTTGCGTGTTAGGCCAACATCGCAATCTTCAAACGACAACTTAGTAAATATACTTGCCATGGCTGAAACAGTTCGGGAAGTACTACCCCACATCCCTGATGACATAATATTTCAGGTAAACTTACATTTCAATTTTTAGAGGTGAAGGATGGTTTTTAAATTAAATCTTCATTTCTTGTATCCACTAAAATTAAGCTGTTTGTCTTTGAGGATCAAAACATCTGTTATCATCATGATTATCGCTGTGAATTCTCATCTAAAGGAAATAGTTAAATAAATAACCAGTAGTGAAGGAGAATTGATGAGAACATCAAATTCTGAAACGGAAGGAACAGGGATAGTTGAACTGAACATGCATGTCAAAATCTGTTATGGACATATATTGATCTAATTGATTAGATTTGCATTGTCTTGAATGAAAAATGCCATAATCTTTTGCAAATGCGATTATCCCGATTTAATGTAATCTGCAGGATTTGCAGCGGACAAATTCTGTGACGGTCACTGCGAATAATCTTTTGCAAATGCGATATTAGGTACACATATCTTCTTATACGTTTTCCCTTTCAAGGCAAGGCAGTAACAGTTGTACGCATAAGAGAGCTTATTCTCCAACACAAGTCCAAAATTTCATAAGCTTCATTTCTGTATATAGAAGCTGCTTATATGTTATTTGTTGCCATTTCAAGAAAATATTTGTTCTATGCTCAAAAATTTAGAACCATGCTTCATGTATAGAAGCATGGTTCTACGGAACACCACCAGATACACACAATGCTGTGGTGGGTGGTTTTTTTTTTTCCCAGTGAGCCCCACCCCACACGTGAGTGGGTGTAACACATCTGTAAAAAAAAAAAAAAAATTGTACATATGGTTTTTCCCCAAATTTTAACGTGCTTCTTATCACTTCTAGACAAGGGTTTTGCAAATTTTACAAAAAAATCAATATAGTTTAAATCTTGAAATCAAATAAAAGGGGGACAAACACAATTAATATATTTTGTAATTTCTTTTACTTTGACTTGTGAAGCTAATTAATATTGAATGTCGTGTAAATTTTTACTAATTACTCGGGTTTAGATTCAGGACGATGCAACTTTGTTGAAATTCAAAACAAATTGAGACAAGCTTACTTATTTTTAAAGTCATAGTACTCATTTTTATGATTTTAAACTAATATTATTAAAAAAAGAAAGTAATTCGGAAAAAAACTAAAATATATCTGCAACAATTTTAATTAACTTTTTATAGTGGGAATTACATTAACTATATATTATTTAAATATATTTAATTTTAAATAAAGTATTAGCATTTCAATTAATAAAAAAAAACAAATTATACTATTATTTAAAGTAATTGACAGTTCAATTGAATATGTAAACCCCTAAATTGGCGCTCTATATGGAGACATTTTGTAAAAATGGAACGAGGGAACATTATTGGGTTTATGTGTAATATTATTTTTGGTCTATAAGAATAATTTTTGGGTTTATGTGTCAATTCTTTTTTGTTAAATGGAATTACTTTATATATTTATTAATCAGTTTTAGTTTCAACATGATTATTCACATATAGCTTAAATTCAGTATTTTATCAGATACATAAGACGTGCACAATCGATATAAATAGTGGGTGACGATACTTAAAAATCGTTGAGACATTTTTCTAAAGTTTAAATTATTTGATAAAGTCATTTATATTTGATCTTTAATTCAAAATTATTTCTTTACAAAAAGTCTTTGAATGCTTTAAGATCATGTTGAATCAGCTTATGTAAATTTTAAATCATTACTTCAAGACGCCCTCCTCTCCTTGTAGAAACTATTTTCTCTTTTGTCAAATACTTTGGACGTGCACAATTCTCTCTCTCTCTTTTATTGAGAGCACATTATTTTCATTTTTCATAGAAAATTTTCTTTTGTTGATTTCTTGAATGCATATGCATGTAATGCCCATTTTATCGGGGTTACAGACTCAGGTTTTCTCAAGAAATTTTCTTCCAACAAGGTTTGTTTACTCTTTCTCCATAAAGTTCAATAACATTTAAAACTAAACACTTCCATATTAGACATTACCCTATTAAACTTGACAATTATTTATCCCAATTAATTAATTAGATTATATACAAAATACCCATTATTAATCACAATTGTTAATTTAAAATCCTAAAATTGTTTGAAATGTTGAACAACTTAACCATATTTATCGATTGCATATTATAATCGAGTAGACAATTAAATTTAGATTTTAATTCAAACTCACACATTTCTTTTCGTTCTAATAATAATTTTTTCAAATTTCTGTTAAATTTTTAAGTCAACTTATGCAAATCTTCTTATTTTTTGGTAATTATTTGTTGTATTTTATTGCTATTTGTGTTGTTGTGTTCCAATATGTGTTGACCCTTGAATTTTTAGTGGACAATACTTTTTTATTTATTTGCGTCTTAATTTTCTGGTCTCAATTACTTATTTATATTTTAACTTAGCTTCTAGATTTTATTGTTAATTGCTAGAATGATTTGATGGATTCTTAAATAGTCGTTTTGAAGATTTTGACATATTATTGATTAGTGGAAAATTGAATGAAAATAAATACAACATTATCCCCCAAATAGCTAAAGAAGTGTTAGCTATTCAAATATTCATAATTATTTGAATTTTGCACTCTCTACTAGTGATCAGATTCTTGATTCATTTTGGAGTTCGTTGAGCGAAAATATGGTTGAACCAGGGATTTATCCTAAAAATTAGCTGCAAAGTACAAAGAATCTATAATAATTAATCAATATTTGGATGAGATAAATGCATTGAATGATTCACAAAAAGTTTTAGAATATATTATCGTATTTGATCGTTCTATTCATTTTCTTTTATTAGTTATTTTATATCATTTAATTATAATCAATGAATTCATGTATTATGGTCTTATCTTTATATTCATGTATTATATTCTTAAATTATAACTAGTCTTTCCCCCGTGCGATGCACGGTGCGATGTACAAATTTATATTAAGTGATGAACAATTCTAATATGAGAAACATATGCTAATTGATTTTCCAATCCAATTAGATGCAAAACACTTCATAAAATGAACTTGCGAGTGAATATGTAATTTTAAATAAAAATATATATACCACATAACTAATTCAAATTTTGAAAAACTTCTTTCGATGGTACTTCATCTCGATCGCAACAAAGAATTTTCAATCCCGAACGGTTTGTAACTGCAACATAAAGTTGGCCATGATTGAATCGTTTAATCATTAAAAAGCAAAACGACAATTCAATACTGATTTCGACTCACAAAATTTGCCACTGACCACCAGTACAAATATAGTCCAAAAATCATTGAATCATTCAACTGAAAAGGGGTCAAACAGATGGGAAAAATTCAGCATTTCATTGAATTATAATGGAATTCAGCTCTTCTTCCTTAGCCTTCATCAGAGACTCTGAGAGAAACATAAAAGGATCGACACAAGTTAGTAATTCTTCAAATTTCTTTTCTTTTTCAATGCCAACAAAGCAAGAAACACTGTGTCTCTGTAAACATAAATGAAAACCAATCATACCCATTTCATTGAATTGCTTCTCTGCTATTTCCAACAAATTATTCAGTTTCCCCTGCTCCGTAATATAATTTCCCTCAAGCAATTGGAACCATTTGATACATTGCTTAAGCCTTTTTATGTACTCAAACCTTTGTTCAGATGTTTCCTGAAACAGCAATATCAAACTTCAAACAAAAGTAAACAATTTAAATAGCCAAACTCAAAGCTCAACTTATTACCAAAAAATCACGTGTTTGACTTACCTTATAGTTATATTTATTCTTAATATTCAACTTCTCATTTAGTAATTTTCAGCTTCTCATTCAGTAATGCCACAATATCCTCAATAGAACTTGAAGGCTTTTGCAAGAATTTAGATTGGATACTAAAGAAAATAACTGGGGGTCTAAAAATAATTGACTTCACTTGCTTAGGAAAAAAAATTGGCCAAACTTCTCTTCTCAATTAATTTTTTTCACTTATCCCAATTTCCTAAAATAAGAAATTTTGATCATCTAAATAATATGCTAGGAAACCAGAGCTATATTGAACAGAAATTTACATTAACGTTGCAAAAGTTCTATAATTTACAACTGCAGAAGCAATGAAGCATATATTTATTAATATTACAGTCTCAATACAGAAGGAAAATGCAAACCTAGTAGTCATCAGGAAATAATTTAATACAGAAGAAAATAAAATTCTTATACTGATAGTGCTTTTAGATTACCTTCGCGTGTTTAAGTTCTTCCAGAAGCAATACTCCAGCTCCTTCTCCCATAACAAACCCATCACGGTTCTATCAAAGATCACAAAATATAAGTATAGGGATATTGCTACTGTGAATCAAGGAATTACTTGTTTCATTATCAACCATTAGCTCAAGCTTGTCCCTGAAATAGATCAAATCACTATTATTCATCTAATTTTGGCTCCATTAATCCAATTAAACCAACATGCAATAATATATCTACATGGCAAGTGGGATTTTTAGTAGTTTTCTAGTAATTTACACAATGAAAATCCATTTAAGGCACCATTATGGTGCCTCCGCGTGCTGATGTACCAGCCACCGGCCTCTGTGTGCGGAGGCCAGATCCTCCGAATGCGGAGGTTGGCGTGCCTTTGCACGCGGAGGACGCACCTTCACACATATTTGAGCTCACAAAATCTTGACTAATCTACAATCAACAATCATTTTCCAAACTTGAAACCAAATGAAGTGAGTGTTAAGAATTATGATTTTCCACAAAGAATCTATAATAATTAATCAATATTTGGATGAGATAAATGCATTGAATGATTCACAAAAAGTTTTAGAATATATTATCGTATTTGATCGTTCTATTCATTTTCTTTTATTAGTTATTTTATATCATTTAATTATAATCAATGAATTCATGTATTATAGTCTTATCTTTATATTCATGTATTATATTCTTAAATTATAATGATTAGAATAATAGAATTTTTAGTTTGTAATATTTTTAATAATACTATTTATATTATAACATGAAATTTTAAACATATTTATGACTTGACTTATTCAATTTTTTTTATCAATCCGTGATTTTAAATCAAATTAAACCAAATCAAACCGGAAAAGTGGTTTTGACTTGTTTTATTACCTCTTTTTTGCACTGATAACGTGGACAACAGATATCGGGTTCACCCGTGTCCTCGCAAGCTAATTTCAATACGTGTAGACAGATTATTAGTCAATAATATCTCGAATATGAACGTGTGAGAAGCCTTATAACACGAGAAAATATGTTTGAGTGCGGCAATATATATGAGTGAAATTGCTCGATAAGAAATGATAAACAAAAACCAAACTAAAAGATCAAGACCAAACATCTAATTTTAGCAATAAAATAACAAACTAAGAAAGAGAGAGAGTATAGATTGTAGTTGATATATATTAGCATTACCCCCCAAATGACTCAAAGGGGATGTTTAAAGTGTTACGTGTGAAATGATAACCGATGGACGAGGACACACGTGGCCTCATCTTTTTAATCGATGCATCTTATCTTAGGTATTAATTTTGACTCCATTAGCTTGTGGAGCATTAAATATTCTCAAAAAGAGGGTAGCTACCTTTAACCTATGTTGACAAGATTTTGATCTTTTTATTCATTACAAAAGTTCAATCAATCATTGAAAAGGATTTCATAAATTCAAGCTCTTCAAATGTTCTGATTGAGCTTCAGACTCTACTTCATTGAACAGCGCAACTTCGGCAAAAGGGATTTAGGTAAGTCCATTCATGAAACCACTTCGATGAAGGCCAACTTCAGTGCTTCGAATTTAGTGGACTTTGGTAGGTCCTATGCGCTTCACGTGGGATGCCATGTGGCTTCGACAAAACAAGCCTTCGGTGGGTAGGCTACGATCCTCGTGGGACGCCAGTAGGCCACGTGGGAGCCTTGGTGGCGAAGCGTAATAGGTTTGATTTAGAAGTTGAAGTAGTTTGATTTGAGATTTTTCCACACTGCTTTAAGTAATTTGATTTGAAAATTTATTATATACTGTCCAAATCGAAAATGTTCATTCCTACATTAATTTACTTATTTTCCCTTGTTTCTTTCCATTTTTCATGTGGTATAAACTACAAGTAAATGATAAAACATATGATTTACTCTATAAACTTTTAGAACATGTTTAATACACGGTATTCAACCCCCTTTGGGCTCCATTTTTTCAAAATTGCATTTTTTAAAACTCAGTTTCAACCACACAATATCCTATAAAATAATGTTATGAACCCAAAAAAAAAATTTATTATTTTTTTTAATCACACATTCTAAAAAAATTACCTTTTCAAGCATGTTTTTCTCTCAAATCTCATTTTAATGGATTCTAAACAAGGGCTAGATAGTACTATATAATACGATGAGTAATTATATTTTTTTTAGTGCTTTCGTAACGTCCACCTTGCGAAACATTTGGTGTTAAGACAATGTACTCAACTGTAACGATGTACAACCTTTTTAATTCAGTTAAGTTACGTCATATTCATCACAGTAAGTCCCATTTGATCCCCATTTTTTGTTCAAGATGTATTTTGATGGAGAATGTGTTGTTAAAAAATAAGATTTTTTGTTTTAAGATTTATGTACAATATTATTTTATTAAAAAATGCGTGGTTGAAAATAAAAGAAAGAAAAAACGTATTTTGAAAATAATGAGAGCCAAACAATATATTTTAACAATGCTTCCATAATGTAATACTTTGTTTTCAAGATCTGACCTGAGAATTTTGAGACATTAGACGACTATTTATTATTAAGTACTTATACATAATTTTTTATAAGCATAACAACATTAAATATTTAAATAAATAGCATACTTATATTAAAATAAAGAGTTTGTACTAGGGATGTCAATTGGCCCGTCGACTCGGGCAGCCATGGAAAAAGCTCAAGCCGGCCAGGCCAAAGGCTCGGTAGAACCGAGCTGAATACTGAGCCGACCCGTAGGGCCCGTGTAAAATTTTTTTAAAAAAATTTTGAAATAGAAGGGGGAAAGTGACACTTACTATTTAAAGGCAACACATGTTATATATAAAAATAAAAATAAAAAGATCAACCGGCTCGTTGGGTCCCAAGCAAAAGCCTAGGCCAAGCCTTAAATTTTTTCCCGAACTTTTGCTCGGTTCGAGCCAAAAAAAGCTCGAACCCATTTTGCTCAAGCCGAGTCTGAGCTTCAAATTTCGGCTCGTTGCCACCCATAGTTTGTACGAACGAGAATTATGAAAAGATTTTAAATAAAAAATTAATTAGGATAAATAAGTACGATTTTTTTCTTTTTCAGGCTCCCAACTTTAGAGGCCCTAGGCCATTGTCTTAGTGACTTTGGCACAGGGTTGTTCTGAATTTTGGATAGACGTAATTAATTGTTTGAATTGCATATTAAATCCTTGTTCGGGAGCGATATTTTTCAAATTTTCAGCAAAAATTAAAATGTTGTACACAATAAGAAGGTCCCGCTCCAGTCGTAGTGGTCAAAACAAAGTAGTCATCTCGTTTTATATCTTATTAATTAAATATATTAAGGTTACAATTCCATATAATTTGATCACAAATTCTATATAATTGGTTACAAATCATAAATTTTGTATGCCACAAATTAATTTAAGGTTACAATTCAAAAATTTTATAAATCACAATTTGTTCATCGGTCATAAATAAAAAATTGAAACATCACAAATTATTTTACGATCACAATTTAAAAATTTTTTATGTCACAATTTGTTCATCGGTTACAAATCAAAAATTTTATAAGTCGCAAATTATTTTACGTTCACAAATAAAAAAAAAAGGTCACATTATAAGTTACAACTTATTTATTGGTCACAAATCATAAATATTATAATTTATAATTTAGTAGACTGTAGACAGTCACAAATTGTCAAATTATCGGTCACAAATTAACAATTTTTTAGTTCACACATTATTTCTTAATTACAATTATATTTTTCATTGGACATATATTGTTTATTGATCACAAATTAATGAATTGAATGGTCACAAACAACCAAATAATCTGTGATCACCATCAACATTTGTGACTATCACCTCACCACTACCACCATAGCATGACAATTCAACCCCCGTCACAGGAACAACCACCACCTCCCGGAAACAAACCATCATCTAAAAATACCAACATCACCATGATCACCACCCGCACCACCACCAATACAACCACCACCAACCACTGTCGCGGCACCACCACCAACTACCTCCACCACCAACAGACTTTCACACCACTAATGCCATCGCCACAACCACCATCATCACCTCCACAGCCACAATCACTGCCATTGCCACCAACACCACCTGCACGATTATCATCCAACCACTACTGAACAACAGCCAACACCACTAACACACCACAACAAGCACCATTAAAACACAACCATTTGCGAACAAAACCAAAAAAAGGTAAACCACTAATCTTCCTCCACCACTGTCGACTCATGTTTCCTTGCTTGGGCTCTTTAGATCTGACGAATCTGAAAGAGCCATATAATAGGCGAGGATTTGATGGAGCCACAACGGCGGTCCTGTACGGACAATCCTCCGCTGCACGCCGCAGTCATACGAGCTGCTACACTACGACGATGATAATGGAGGTTAATTTCTGCGGCGACGGGTGCATCGATGAGCAACGTTGCTGCGAGTTCACACCAGCCTCATTGTCGACGTTCACACGCACAACGCCGCTTCTACAGCTGCTTCTAGGGATGGCAAGGGGGTGGGGAGGCCCCGCTAAGAAATTCCTCGCCCCGTTACCCGTTTAAAGAGGGGCGGGGGTAGGTCATTTCCCGGTTTAAATATTTTTTTTAAGTTTTTGATAATTTATTTTTATTGATCATATTCATTATATTTAAATAAATAATTTAGTTGCTATTTTCTATTAAAATTAATGAAAATTTCGTTTAAAGTATTGAATTCAAAAAAAATTTTTTTTTTTTAAACGGGGCAGGGCGGAAACCCCATTACCCGAACCAGACCGGGGCAAAATTCCCCTCTCCGTTACCCGTTTAAGCGGGTTTTCCCGCCTCGTTGGGGGCGGGACCCGCGGATATCGGATTTTTTTGTCATCCCTAGCCGCTTCGTCGCCCAGTGAAATGAGGGGGTTCCGGTGCCGGATGAAAGGGGTAAATGAAGCTTCGGAATAGTTAGGGTTATGGCTGGGAAAGGTAGAGAGAATCGAGACTGAGGAGAGAAAGAGTGAAATGGAAAGGATTATATAATTATGGTCTGTATAAAAATGAAATATCTGACTTTTCAAAAGTGAAACTTGATATTTGAAATTTGAAATTGAATATTGAAAACACTGGTTTTGTGTAGTTTTCACATTTAAAATTAACATAATTGAAAATTTTAAATTTTGGTGTCGTTTTAATTAGGCCCATGTTTGATCTTTTATTCACACATTCTTCTAAAAAAATAATTTTATATGTAAATCTAAAACTTTTCTTTACGCCAATGTTTAACCCCCTTTAAAATAAAATAATTTAATTCTCATACTTATTTTTAATAACGCATTCATACAATAAAATATTTTACTCGTAAATATGAAACTTTTTCACACTTCTTAACCCTTGATGGCCATTATTTACAAAAATAGTGTTTTGAATAGTAATTTTGGGAAATGTACAGTTAAAAAGTAAGAAAAATTTTGGTTAAAAAGTAGGAAAATTTTTTAGATTTACATATAGAATACCTTATTGTATAAATGTGTGGTTGGATACGTAGAAAAAAATATTTTAGAGCCCGTTTGGTGCACATTAAAATGAGAGAACGTATTTTTTTAAAGTGATGTGATGGAGAATATGTGGTTGAGAAAAAAAAGAAAAGTTATTGATGTGATGAAAAATATTATTTTATTGAAGAATGTGTAGTTGAAAATGAGTAAAAAAATGAGAATGAAAAAAATAATGTGGATCAAACATGGACTTAATAATGTTGTCAAAACATGGGATTAACCATACATTTTTTAAAAATCACTAATCAAAACATCATTTTTGTACAATAATGATCATTAGCACATTTTAATCACACATTATCGAGAAAAACTATTATTACAAAATTTATAGGAAAAAATTCAAAAGTCTGGGATTAACTATACACAATTCAAAAATCATGTTTTAAGTTTGACCAATGCAAAAATCAGGTTTTAGTTAATTAATTAAAATATTTATTAATTAAATATAATAAAATCACAGCTATATAATTAATGGTCACATATACATAATTATAGATCAAATGTCACATATTTTAAAATTAATTGATTACAGATTATTTCGAGATCACATATCAAAAATTTTGTACGTCACAGATTATTTCGAGTTCATAGATTTTTAAATTAGTTGATCACAGATTATTTTTGAGTCACATATTAATAAAAAATTAGATCACAATTGAGTAATTGATCACAAATTACCAAATACTTGGTCATAGACAAATGGCACTATCACTTCCACCACCAGCCATCGCCACTAACCACCACCAACAATAACACACCACCTCCTCATCCTCACAAAAAAAAATCACCATTTTCACCACAAAAATCACATCCACAGCTGCCACCACCACCACACAAAATACCACACATCGCTGTAACCACACCACGACCGCCGCCACCACCACCACCACACAAAACACCACACCATACCACACCAATCCCACCTGCAGATCCACCCTGCATCAGTCGTCAAGCGTCGCGACGCTGTCGCTGCATCTGTAGGCACAGCGTTGAGCATCGCGACGCTACCATTCACGACAACGTCGCACCATTCATACAGAGAGAAATGATAGAGAGAGGAGAAGACGAGAGGCGAGAGAGATAGGAGGGGAAGACGACGAAGGAAAAAGTGCGACAATGCTGTGGATTTGCTTCGGGGCGGCGCGGTGGATTTGCTTTTGTGTAATCTCCTCTTCATTGCAGCAGCACCGAAGCGCTACGTCGTCGGACCAACGATAGAGATAGAGGAGTGGAGATTTACATGGAGAGGGAAGGGGAGAGAGAGAGAGAGGTGGGGAAGTTGAGAGTGAGAAATTAAGGTTATGGTATTAATATATTATCTGATTTTTGAATAAATAAATTTTGTACGTGATTTTTAAAAAAACTATCTTTAAACTCCTAATTTTTTATAATTTTCCAAATTTATATTTTAGAAAAATGGATTTCAGGGCCACTCAAACATCACGTGATGTCATATCTTTATCTGATTTTAGATAAAGCTGATACCGAATCCAAAGCCAGTCTATTCCCTCCAGACCCTTTTTTTAATTAAATTCACAATCTATTGGATCTAAACAATTTGAACTCAAACATCACGTGATGTCATATCTTTAGCTGATTTTAGGTAAAGCTAATACCGAATCCAAAGCAAGTCTATTCTCTCTCCCCCCTCCCCCCTTTTTAAATTAATCCACAATCTATTCGACTTTAAAACAATTTAAATTAATTATTTGTTGTGGAAACTATTCGTGTACAGTGCATTGCACGAAAATAAAGATCAAAATTTTTTTTATTGCACATGAAAAATATTTATTTCATTTGAAAAATAGGCAAAAACTTGTGTGGACTTGTATACCTAACACGTGATTCATGATATTCCATAACTACTTAGGATCCATTTGATTGGCAAAGATACAAAGATTTTTCAATTTCACGTAAGTTGAAAAATAAAAATTAAAGTACTCCATAAGAATGCATTTTCCATAAAATTGACAAAAAAACAAGTTTAAAGTGGTTATACCTTGAAATTCGAACTTTATTTTCACTTTCGTATCAAACAATTAATGTAGAAATTGAATTCATCGGATGTGACATTTTTCATGAAATTTAAACCAATCAAACAGACCCTTGGAAAAAAAATAGCTAAAAGTCGCTTTTAAACAAGATTGGATATCTACTAAATAAAATTATAAATATGTCATGATAAGTATTTACCTTAAAAATGTTGTTATTGAGTTGAATTTTACATATATGCTTGTTTGGGAAAAAAATATAATGAAAAAAAGTAATGAGTTTTAGAAATGTGTATATAATAAATGAATAGTAAGGATGAATATAATTAAAATTAATACTAGACTTTGATTAAAATCAAACAAATACATATTTGAAAGAAATTACTTTCATTAATTACCATTAGTTGTGAGAGTCGATGCATTCAACTAGTGATGTCAACAAATCGAAACCTAACAAGGCTCGTGTTTAGTGGGTCATGGAATTTCCAATTCACTTGCGAATAATGTAGCTCGTTAGTTAGGGCGTCTCTAATTTATATCCCATTGCACCTCACCAAATTTTTGGTACAATCAATCTCGAACTCATTGCACTATTTTAGTGCAAATGAATAGCGTTGCAAACTAATTTTTCGTTAGGGGTATTTGTCTTCACTTTGTTATACAAAAAAAAAAAAAAAATAAAAAAAAAAAAATAAAAAAAAAAATATATATATATATATATATATATATATATATATATATATATATATATATATATATATATATATATATATTTGTCTTCACTTTATTATACAAAAAAAAAAATAATAATAAAAACAAAAAAAAATAATTAAAAAAAAAAAAATAAAAAAAAAAAAAAAAAATATATATATATATATATATATATATATATATATATTCTTAATTTATTATTATTGTACTATATTTAATAAATTTATTAACGAATTCAATATTTTCGAAACTAAACGTAATTATGTAGTAATAATACAAATAAATCGCTTTTGAAATAATTAAATTTGTAAGGATGAAGAAAATAATGAAACAATTTTCATTTGGTGCAACTTTTGGTGTATTAAGTTGAAGGTGATTTTCGGTTGGTGCAAAATTTACGTCAAATTTTGATGTAAGATTAAGAATGAGCTTGAGCTATTAGGCGTCAGCCATTATTTCAATTCTCTTCTAGTTCTCGATTAAAATGCCCTAGCCAATAAGTTATGATCTCAAGAGCAAGAGCAAGCACAAGCAAATTCCTCGATAAGCTAGATGGTCCAACTTTTATTAGATCGGACAAGTCGACTCATTTTAACACCAGCACGTCAGGCTAAAGAATAATGTTATCTAACAACAGCATAGATGGTGCTATGTGATATGTTTAATGAAATGTGAAATTAAGTGACGCATTTAATTATGCTTATCATTTCATATCATATTTGTGACATCTAAACTAATGTTTTAATATTAATGATGCTAAGCTCCTGTTTGACATCCTTTATTTTAATACACCATTTTAACTATAGATTTACGCAATAAAATATTATGTACGTAAACTCAAATTTTTTTCCTATTTTTTAATCACACACTCTAAAAATTCATTATTCAACACTTTATTTTTTTCCAATTAATAGCCATCATACAGAATTGAGATTTGTTGTCTAATTTTTGTTGTTTAATTTACTGTCAACTCAATTAATTATTCATAGAATATTTTTAAATTAATACGTTATCTCAAATTTAACCCATATTGATGAATTAGTGGTAATTAATTTACTCTCTCAATTAATTATTAATACGTCATTTTAAATTTAGGTATTAATAATTAGCTAAACAATAGATTTCAACACTGCTTAAAATGTGTATATAGCGGTGGCAACGAGCCGAGCCGAGCCGAGCCCGAGCCGGAAAAAAAAAGCTCGGGCCGAGCCCGAGCTTTTTTGGACCGAGCTTTTTTCGGCCCGAGCCGAGCCGAGCCGGGCCCGGCCAAAAAAAATGAGGCTCGGCCCGAGCTTTCGGCCCGAGCCTTAGCGGGCCGAGCCGAGCCCGGGCCGAGCAGGCTCGGGTTTTTTCTTTCTTTCTTTTTTTTTTTTTTTTTGTAAAAATTCGTTACATGGATATTTGCTTATTCAATTTTTAAATGTAATCAAGTAATATAGATCACTAATAATTTCACTTAATAATTAATATAGAAGAATAAACGTGTGTAAATGAAAAAAAATTCTTACTTTAAATATTTAGGCACTTAGATTAATGAAATAGTAATAATGCAATAAATATTAAACAAACAAATATCACACATTTTCCAAAATAATCTAGTTGATAAATTATGAGATAAAATTGTAGCTTATAATTAGTTTATTAGTTTCATGATGAGAAGAATAAGTTGATTAAGTAAATTGTGATCATTTGTCTTAATTTAAGCCATTCATCTCCAATAATTTATGGTGTAAAATAAAAAGTGTTGGGCAAGTTTTTTTTTTTTTTTTTTTTTACGGGCCGGCCCGCGAGCCACACGGGGCGGCCCGGCTCGGGCCGACTCCTCAACATGAGGCTCGGCCCGAGCCTTGGCTCGGTTCCCTCGAGCCCGAGCCGGGCCCGGCTCGGGCTTTTTCCGAGCCGAGCCCGAGCCGTCCGAGCCGCCGAGCTTTTTTGCCATCCCTATGTGTATACTGGACAGGTTTTATATATACGAGGCAAGAGGCATTGAGAACTGACGCACCCACATGCAAAGATTCTTTCGTCTATGTGATTTTTTTTGTCTTATTTTGAATTAACTCTTATCTCATCTCATGCACCCCACTCAGATAGGCTCATCTCGTCCTAAAAGATTACTTCGTTCAAAGGAAAAAACAAGAGCAAAAATCACTTTGGGGTACGTTTGATTGCAATGGTGAAAAATAGGTAGAAAGAAAATGAATTTCGGATAAAGTAATTGTATAGAAATTATTTTGTAGGGAATTATTAATTACGTGTTTGATTGGTATAATTTTTCACCCGAAAAATTTTAAAAGTTGGGATTTTTTTTTATATTCATTTGGCTTTGTTACATGAAAATTGTCCATTAAAATGATAATTTTTTTCACAATTAATTATAAAATTTGTTTTCATTGTCAAAAAGTTAAAAAAAAATGAAATTTTTTTCCTAAAAAATCATTTTTTTTTATCAAAGTTTAGTATTCGTTTGACTTTATTTTACATAACAATTGTCCATTAAAGTATTTTTTTTACAATTAATTATGAAATTTATTTCAATTGTTAAAAAAAAAAAAAAAAACTGGAATTCAGTTTTCCCACCAAAAGTGTGGGAAAACCAATTCATCAAAAAGTGGTAACTTAGGCGCGTGAACTGAATAGTTGGAAATCATTTTACCTAAAAAATCATGTCAATCGAACAAGTCAAAATCAAGAATATGAAAATCAATTTCCAAGTTCCATGGAAAAAGATGCAAATCAAACACTAAAGTTGACAATCGACCAAAGCACTGTCCCGTCTCTGGAGTGAACTTGTTTGACAATTATTAAAATAATACTCTTTTTTTTTCCAAATTTCTTTTCAACCAAGTTATCACAATAAAATGTTTTGTACATAAATTTAACACTTTTTTAAAAATTTTTTTTAACCATACATCCTAAAAAAAATTCACTATTTCAAAACTTATTTTTCTAAAAAAAAAAAAAATCATAAATAGAAGCTAAATCTTAGCAGCAAGCCAATAGTTTGTAGCACCTCGTGATTCACGGGTATTTAAAAGGAAAACTAAAGCAAAAACAATAAAAGCATATCCCTTTAGAATGTAACGAGACAAACCTGGACCAATCTGATTGACATCTTGACTTTGTTGATTACATTATTTAGTGAAAATAATTTACTAAGCTATATTTCACGATCATTATTTTCAAACTTCTTTTTTAAACAATTATTTTTCGAATGAATTAATCTAATTGTACACAATCCATTACATAATGGATTATACCCCCTCACATGGAGGGGACCCACACACAATAAAATATTCGTGGACACACTTCCATGTGATGTGAGGGAGTGTGATCCATTATTGGGTGTACATCTAGCACAACCCTTTTACAATTATGCTCACATCAAAAGATTTACGGAGAGGATTATGCCATCTTCACGTGAGATGAGACTCATTTGCATAAAACATTCTTTTTAATTTGGAAGATGCTACATGTACTACATGGAATACTACATGGATTACTATATGACCAAGTGGTGGCACCCTATTGGAGGGTCGGCCGCATCCGACCCTCCAATAGGGTGCCGCCACTTGGTCATGTAGTAATTCATGTAGTAAAAATTATAGTACATATAGTTTAATCCATTTAATTTAAGTGGGTCTCACTCCTATGTGAGGGGTGTAACCCCTTGTGTACACCATAAATACCATTAGAATAATCTTTATTTTTAACCACAAAATAAAATAGTATGTACATAAATCCAAAATATTTTTCGATTTTTTAATCACACAAAATCTTAAAAATCACTATTTAAAACTCTATTACTTTTTCCGATTGTCAAACCAGGGATAAGTAACCAGTGAGAGATAATTACTTTTCGCTGAAATTGTAAAAATTAGCCTGTCCAGCGCAAGTGTTCAAGGTTCAACTTCAAACTACGACAGTATCGAATTTTAAACGGTTGAGTTTTTAGAGTACCCACAGAAAACACTTTTTCCTAACCACAATCATCATCGTCTTGTTTAAACCAAATCCACCTTAATATTAATTATTGCAGTCACCCCTGCATTCCTCCTCTTTTTGACTTACACCCTCAAAAAGCTCCTTTATTCCATTTATATTCGTCCCTGTCGCTCTTAATATTCACACAGCAATCGGCATCAGCAAATTCTCACTGGAATTTCTGGAGTGAAGCCAAAAAATGAGCAGATTCAGGAGATTTGAGCTTGTTCAACACTCACCATCCTACTTCCTCAAAGAAACCTCCATTTTCTCGCACCCAAAGACCCTTTTGAGCCCATGTTTTTCTCCATTTCGTGTCTTTGAAGAAGATGAGTTTGACTTAACTCTGGACCTTTTAAACCCTGTCCCATCCCCACTTTTTGATCTCCCTTTACCATTCAGTGACTTTGAGAGTATTACTGATCTGATCCAGATCGAAAAAACCCCGTTCTACACCTCAACTCGCCAAGTCAAGCGCGGGGCTGGGCTGGGCTCGGATTCGTACTTACAGTCGCTCTGTGATCGGGTTTCAGCTTTGGAGCTGGGGTTTGACCGGCTGGTGAAGGTGGAGGAGAAGAAGAAGAAAATCGGGGAGAGGAAGTACACATGGACGGCAGAGATTAAGAGTCCGGAGAAGGAAGGAGTTGATAGTAAGTATAAATGGATGGCGGAAATCAAGGATTCGAAGAATCAGAAGAAGGGTTTGGAGAAGAGTTACAAATGGACGGCGGAGATCAAGGGGAAGGGCGAGGATTCCCCAATTGATCGGACGTACACGATTAAAGTGTCAAATGTAGGCGACTGTGGCGGATCGGAGAAGAAAGAGACGAAGAAGAAGGATGAGAAAGCGAAAGAGAAGGCACAATCGGCGGGGCCCAGAACTCGCATTGTTGAAATTGAAGAACCATCTGATCATGAGGCCATTGTTTTAAGGCAGGTCGGTATAATCCTATGATAATGACAATAATACATTAATAAATTCATATTTTTTTAATAGATTATCATCCAGCGTGAGACTTATTTTTGGGTTTTCCACTTTTCACTTGCTGATGCCAATTTTTTTTTTCTTCTCTCTCCGCCCCCCCCCCCCTCCCCCCACCCCCTCTTTTTCAGTAGTAGTCAATGGTTCTTGAACATGGCTTTTGCATAGATTTGAGTAAATTTATGTAGCGAAATCTTTTGAGTGTCTTTTAAAGCACTAGATCTCAGCAGCATAGTTGGTACTTGGTAGAAGTTGATTCTTGGAGTCATGTGATTATCACTATTTGATATTGAACCTTGAAGGATTAGATTTTTGGTATATGAAAAAAAGTATTTGAATCATTTATTGTTGAGAATATTGTACAAGTTTGATTACTCGGAGATTAGAAAAATGCTAGATGTGGCAATTTGATTTGGGCTAAAAAAATGTGATTATTGGAGGAGGTGACAAAATGTTATGCTGGAGCCATTGAAGAATTTCAAAAATAGAATGAGTGGCTTTTGTTGTGCTTTACAAAAGTTGAAGTTCCTTGTATGACAGACAAACCAGTTCTTTCAGTATTGTTGCAGATAAAAATAATTTCTCCATTGAACTTAATACAAAAAAGCTCTTAATGCCTCATTTGTGGCTGTAACCAAAGTTTCTCAGCATAATATGTACTCTGGATGTATGGTTCCAAACGTTATCATCAGGTAATAATGTTTACTTTTTAGGAAGCTACATGTTTTGAAGAACCGTGTAATTGAGGAATAACTCCTTTGTGTATTATAGGGTTATTTAGGAAAACTTTTCGGGTGCTTATTTTTGTATTTTATAGAATTCTGTTATGTTTATCATTTCTTTCTCACATGTGCATTCATATCTTTTTAAGCTACGGAAAGTGATAATGATTTTAGATTGAATGCAAGATCGAGCACTTGAGTTGAAATTATGTCAAGAATATTGTCTGTGCTTGCTCCTTTAAACAGCAACAAACTATCCCATAGTTACAATAAACATCGTTCAGATCTACGTTTCAATTTTGCAGTTCTATTTGGTCCATCACTACTATCTATCAAAATTCTTCTGGAATCCTTTCCACCACTTGATGCCATGTTATTACTCCCTTCCTTGTGAAATAAAAAGCCAGAGTAGTTCTCAACTGGGAATTCTGCTCTTGTTTCTTAAATTTTTTGACTTCCAGAATATCTCTTTTGAATTGACTTTGTGAAGATTCCATACCTCTTTACGAATTTATATTTTTGTCTTATAAGAGCAGATTTTTATATTTTAATCTTGCACCCGTGGGAGACGTGCAATGATTTCATGCCCTTTCAAAGAGAATGGAGTCCCCAAACACAGACTCTTGAATTGGAAGAAAGCAGGGTACAATATTACATTCTGCCTATCCCATTCTGAATAGACTTGTTTCAATTCCAAGTTTTCAATAAAATGCATTTATTGCCTTGAATGTTCTCTCTCTCTGTTTACGAAGTCGTGTGCATTTTTTCTTTTTAATTGATCCTGATCCATGTTTAGTTTAACAATGGCATATTCTTGATTTTTGTGGTCACAGGCATTTGGCAAGAGAGTGGAAAAAAGCAAGGGGAAGAGGAAGTTATTGTCTCCACTTGATGCAGCGACATTGATACAGTTGAACTTCAGGGCTTACCTTATTCGTAGGTCACAGGCTCTGCGTGCGCTTCGGGAACTGGCTATTGCCAAGACCAAGTTGAAGGAGATCAGGGCCTTGTTCAATAACTTCTCTTATCGTCGTCGCATTTCCCATGATGCAGAAGAGCGCCAAAAGTTCTCGGAGAAGATCATTGTGCTGCTTCTCACTGTTGATGCCATTGAGGTAGCATAGATTGACAACTTATTTGTTATTATTAATTTATGGGTCATTGTATCAATTACTTGGTAATAAGTGTACGTAGTTGCAAATTATTGAAATGTCTATCTTAGGGCCTATTTGGTAGGGATTCTAATTTTCTACAGTAAATCAATTCTCATTTTCAATCACACGTTCTTTAATAAAATAATATTTTCCATCACATCAATAATTTTTTTTTCTTTTTCAACCACACATTTCCCATCATATCACTATTCAAAATCAATTCTTCCCCCAAAAAATCCCTACCAAACAATCTCTTAGTTTGTCCTGGTTTCAGAAATTTAAGAATGGATATGGTGTTCAAGTTTCTTGTACTCAAAAAGTATGTTTGGCTAAGCTTGAAAAGATCACTTGCAAGTAAATAAACTAATTTTAATATAACTAATTGTTTTGTTAGGTCAGTTGAAAATAAAGAAGTTACTTTTATAGTAAGGTAAAATACTTTTAAAATAGTTACTTATCTTTAATTAATAATAAGAAAATAGTAAGTTAACTTTTACTTCTTTTTTAGCTTAGCCGGATGCCCACAGGCATTATGTGGTTTAGGGTAGTTCAACACCTGTGTCTGACTAGTTGCCATGCATGTGGTAGACTAAGGATGGATGATTAGGAAGCTAAGATCGTGAGTTAATCATTGTTTGTCGTTTGGGTTGTTGATAATGTGTGAAACAATTCAAGTTAAATTTACTTTACAACTTTTTCCACATTACCAAAGAATCATTTTGGAATTTACAGGGTTCAGTTCCATGCTTAGATCTTCCTCGCGCCCTTTTATGAGTTATTTGTGCACAGAGTGATGAACCTCATCATTGATATATGCCATTTTAGTTTCTGTGTATAATGCCTTTGTCAATATTAACCGACCTTACTATCTTAGTTGTTAGCATGTATACTGCTTGTACGAATAAGGCTGCAGATGGCTCTCTTACTAATGGAAACTGCAATATTTATCAATTGATTCTTTTTACACAGGTTCTGTGGTTTATACGCGTTGCCTTAATTTCTTGCACTAGATTTATTGCTTGCTTATTTCCGGATATGCAATGTTGACAATTATTTGTTCTGTGTCTATTAGGGAGCTGATCTGATGGTTCGATCTGCAAAGAAGTCTATGGTGGACGAGCTGGAAGCAATGCTTGATGTTGTCGACCCCAAGCCTCCCGGAAAGTCTCTGTCCATGAGGAGGAGGACATTTGATATGCCTGATGGTGCCATTAATAATGAACTTGCAGCAGGCGTAGCACAGGTGGTTCAAATGATTGATCAAGAGGTGAATGGCTCAGAAACATTTGAAGCGTGCTTGTAAATCCAGGTTTAATGTTGTGCGTCTATTGTGGTAGGAAGATGTATCTTTTGAGTATCAGTACTGTGTTATTCGGGCAGTGGATTTTCTTACCACCTGACAAGGGTTGTAGTCTTCCTCCGTTTGCTTTTGTGTATGTGGATGCTATAATTAATAACTATGTTTAGTTTTTTCGTTTACTTTGCACTGTTCATCATTTCATGGATTCTTCAATTTTTATATGGACATTTGGAGGTGCATCTAGTTGTTTGGTCATTGAAATTCAATTTCATTGCAAAACTGATTGCTGTGTTATGTCCTTTATTAATTTAAGGCTATGTTTGATAGCCTCTATTTTCCATGGAAAATGGAAAATATTTTCCTTTTCCATGCAAAAGAGGTGTTTGATGGGTAAAATTTAGCCAAGAAAAAGTTCTCTCTCCCCCCTTCCACGTGCCATTTTCCTTGAAATTGTGGAAAAGGTTTTCCCATCAAAACCTTTTCCAGGTTCGTCCATAAATTTTTCTGTTTTTTGTTGACAATATTAACAAGTTTTATAACCAATTATTAAAAAAAAAAAAAATTCACTTTAATGGACAATTTTTATGTAAAACGAAGTCAAACGAACATTAAATTTTGATGAAAAATAGTTTTTGAGCAATTTTTTTTTTTTTTTTTACTTTTTGTCATTGTTAACAAATTTCATAATCAATTATAAAAAAAAAAAAAAAAATTCATTTTTAATGGACAATTTTTATGTAAAATAAAACCAAACGTGAACAAAAAGATCCAAACTTTTAAAAAAATTTTAGGCGGAAAATTATATAAATCAAATACACTTACAACTTGTTTGGTGGGGATTTTTGGGGGGAAGAATTGACTTAATTACAATTCCCAGTAAAATATTTTTTAGGAAAATCTTTTTTCTATAAAACATTTTCTTTCTACACATTTTTCACCCTTACAATCAAACGGACCCTAAATGTTTGACTCTTGTACGTTTTGATGACCCTTCGAAAAATCACCATTTAAGGGCACCACTCCCACTCCCACCTCAGCAAAAGCTGGAGTTTTTTTTTTCCCGCGATTGCCCTCTTTTGTATTCACAAAGACTCGATAATTTGCAGAGATTGAGTGGTCTTCTTAATTGAGGCGTTTACATTACTGAGTGGACTCCATTTATTGATATTGTAAAAGTTTAATGACTAATGAAACATTTAACTATAATTTATTTATAGTTTGTTCATGCCGTTAATATCGTGACAAAAATATCATAGGGTCTGTTTGGGTCAGATTAAAATTTGATTTTAATTTAAGTTAAAGTCAAATAATCAATATTAATCACATCTTTCATGAGTTCCATATCTTATCAACCACACATTTCAAAAACGTCTATTACAATCTACTAAAAATCTAATTTTAATCCTCACCAAAAGCCCTCCTAGTATGATTTCTTATTCTGCGATACAAAATTAAATATTATTATGAAGAATTTACCAGGAAAAAAAGTAATTTAAGCCCATATTTGATAGCCATTATTTGGTAAAAATAAAGTTTTGAATAGTAAAATTTTGGAGAATGTGTGATTAAAAAGTAGGGAATAGTTTGAGTTTACATGCAGAATGTTTTATTATACGAATGTATGGTTGAAAATGAATTTGGAAAATAAATAATTTTAAAATAATGGTTGTGCTAAATGTCAATTGGATGGTTTGTGGATTTTTGTGGCTCTCCATGGAACTTTTAGATAAATAAATATATTTCTTGGTACGTTCTCAAGTTGGGGCTGCTAAAATAGATTGGAGACCACGTTGCAACCCCATCAATAGATTGGGGACCAGTATTGAAAAAGTTATCCTTTTAATTACTTCTTAAATTTTTATTAAATTACTTCAAAAAAAAAAAAAAAAACAATTATAGCACGAAGTACAAGAGTTAAATGTTTCATTATTCATTGAATTTATACATCCGTCACGCTTTATTTACTGAACTTTAAAATACTTTCAAATGGTCACTGAATTTTACTCCACCAATTCACCATATTTCATAAGTCACTTAACCATGAAAATGATTCCGATTGGTCACTAAACCTTAACATGTATTCCTATCGACCATTGATCATATTTCATTAGTTACTGAATTTATATCTTCGACACGCTTTTCTCGTTGAATTTTAAAATGCTTTCGAGTGGTCACTAAAATTCATAATTTTTTTTAATAAAGTTGATTTTCTATAAGATTCAACTTAGATTAAGAAAATAAAATAAAATAAATATCGACTGGATAATGAGGCATCAATCTAAGACGAGAATATTGATATTGGTCAAAAAAATATATTTCTCTCGCCAAAAGTTATATTCAAGAAAGAAAAATGATAACTTCAAATTGACATAAATCTTAATTTCATCGTACTCCTTTTACATTGAGAAAATAAAATATAGAAATTATTATTTTTTATTTCGATTGAAATATAGACTCAAATCAAGAAAAAAAAATGTCTGAAACAATAAAAATTTTGATTTAGAATCAATAATATTAATCAAAACTAGAAGTTGTGATAAGGTAATTCAAGAGGAAAGAATGGCAGCATTTTCGTGTATGTTATTTTCTATTTCAAAATTTTTAATTTTTGAACATTTAGATTCATTGAATAAAGTTCAGTGATCCCTCGAAATTTTTTTAAAGTTTAATTATAAAGCGTGATTGAGGTATAAGTTCAATAAATAATGAAATATGATGAGTGAATGATGTGGTGTAGTATATTAAATTTTAGTGACTTCTTCGAATCATTTTTAAAGTTTAGTGGCTAATGAAAAATGATAAATGAGTGACAAAGTAATATCTTAAAAAGTTTAATGACTATTGTAAAATATTTTGAAGTTCAGTGTATAAAGATGGCGGAAGAAATGAAACGTTCTAATAGGTTCAGTGTTTTCTCCTTGTAGCTACTGCAGAGGGGACGTCATCTCATTTTTATATTCTTGTTCTTTGAGCCTTGACCCTGTTAACGTTGCTTTCTTTTTGTTCCCCCCCCCCCCTCTTGTTTTCTCGTGAAGATTATTTTGATTTGTTTTATTTGGTTATGTTCTTGAAGGGTTTTATCTAAATTTACGATATATTTCTTATTGAAATGATGTCTATTTTGAGTTCAAGAAAATCAGGTACGCAGCCCAGTTTTTTTTTTTTTTTTTGACATGCAATGTATATTTATGATTCATGAATGTGTCTGCATTATGTCTGTTGAAATCTTCTTTTCTGTGAAAGTTTCTGTATGATTACTTTTTGGGATTTATATACTTCATTGCCTTTGAATTCTTGAATATAGTTATCGCGTGATCTTGAAAAATACGTACGTTTTGAAAATTTCTTGTTGATTTTTTTGATAATCAGAGTTAAAAAAGGAAGAAGGAAAGTAGTGCCATATATCAATTCATAATTTTGTGATGCACATCCATTTCAATTTTTAGTCCTTTTCAGGTCTATTATATGTTGGCCGATTCACCTCGTATTCTTAAATACAATAACAGTTTGTTGCTTTCATACTTTAAATCCACACAAAAATTACTTATCCTTGAAATCTGGTAAGTTATTGTTTTACAAGCATAATTAATCTTGTGGTCACAGATGATTCTGTGATAGCAACAAGAGCATGGGGACATCAAATTTTTCGTAGTTTTTTTTCTGAAAATCATGGTTTTGTTGCATTTCTGGATATTAATGAGCGGGTCCATTTGTTTAATGCTTCCCATGCTGCTGTCTAGGACCATTATATATGGTTGCATCTGCATTTTGTTGGATACAAATACATTTTTACAGATACCGAAAGTTTTCTCTACTTGCATTATTAATTATTAATGTGAATCACTCCATTCAGTTCCACCTTTGTAGGTCAATATGCTAGCAAAAGCATTCTAATACGCAGGTTCTAAGTGAATGTTTGTTCAAGTAATTCTTTGTTAATACTCGTTTTGATTACTTTCACTACACCTGATTTTGTTCTTGTTTGAATCTTCCTTCCCAAAAGACTTGTATATTTTGCAAGGTTCAGTTTATACCACGAGATAATAGACTTGAATTGTCATGCTCACTTTCCATTTCTTAAGATTGTTTTGAATTCATCGGTTTTTCCGTCAACTAGTAGGCTATTGGGATATTGCCAATCCCTTGATTTATAAAGGGTTATTTTATTCCTCTGGCCAAAATCCTCATCTTTCACTTAAAAATTCGCATACTATTATAGATCTTACATTCTTTAGATCATGTAATGTCATCTGACATAGATGTACATGTGTTCCCAATAAACGACGGCAACTTCCAGTATTGGAAATCATAAAACATGAATTGCATAACCCAATTATTGAGTTATAAATACCAAAATACTGAGAAGCACCCTTAAATTGTTATTATGTTGGTGTATTATATCTTCTGTTGATTTGATTCTCAAGAATTTCTTTATTTTCATTTTTATAGATATATCTTTCCTTTTTCTTGTTTTACTGTATTGCTTTCTTCCTCTCTTGTTCATGATCTGCGCAGTGTTTATAAGAGTTGGTTATTGTCACAAATTAGTCGACCAGTTCATATTATTAGCTTATTTCTTTCTGGTTTTCATATGTTGAATTTTCTTGATGTTATGTTTCAAAACTTTCTGAAACTTTTTCTCTAATTGGTGAGATGCAAACTATTATGTAAAGTTTATAATATGGCTAACAACTTCTCAAACGCACTATTTGCAGTTATTTTTGTTGGCTGATTAAGAGCATGTTTGGCAAAGCTTAAATTTACATAAAGTAAACATGTTTGAGGTTCTTAAAAGTTTCTTCTCTTTTGGATTTTCAGTACAAAACCTTAAGATTTAGGAAGTCTTTATTTACTATCAGCAAAAATAGATTTACTTTTATTTTTCTCAAGTTTAACCAAACATACTACAATTAACACCTTCCTATGAATGTATTCAGGAATCTTTTGCTTGATGTTGATTGACTGCTTCCCAGCCAGCAGTGACAAAAATACTCTGAAGAGGTGGTTTTCCATTGACAAAATGGTTGGTTGAAAACTCGAAAAGAAAGAGGTTCAGGTTTCAATTTTAGTAGTTTGCAACTTTGCAATTATTTGTACCAGCAGCACGTAGTATTTAAAGGTTTATAGTCGGCAATAGATCTGGATACAATGGACCTCAAATCAAATCACGCATCTCCCGTTCTCACTGATCCCATTCCTATTGCTATTCCTATGAATAATACACAATTAGGCCTCCACTCGGGTCTGGTGCCGTCCTCACTGAATGGCTCTGCTTTCTCTTCCACACTCTTTCTTACAATCCCAAAGAGAATGTCTGGAATACTTGATGATGTTCGATCGAGCTTGTTGGATGCTATGATATTATCGTCCCCAACTCATAAAAAATTAACTAAAGATTCTAGCACAGAGCTAACGGCGAGTGATAGTGATTTTGCTTATCGCAATTGGATGGTAATGTTCCATTTTTTCCCTTACGGTATAATCTCAAGTAGTACATTTATTATAATAGGAGACATGTGTTCTTATGCCGTCTTGGTTGTTCAGCTCAAGTATCCGTCAGCGCTTGCGTCCTTTGGGAAAATAGCAAATGATGCAAAGGGAAAGAGAATAGCATTGTTCCTGGACTATGATGGGACTTTATGCCCTATTGTAGATAATCCAGATCATGCCTTCATGTCAAATGCTGTGAGAATCTATCTATGACTTTTTTGACATGTTTGGTAATGAAGTTTAGACAATACTGGACACTAAAATGAAAGAAAAGAAGCTAAACTCTTTCTTATTGTAGTGTCCAGTCCTATGAAATACTAAATACCACACACATCCTTTAGGCACTGAGAATATATATATTATAAATATGTCAGTTTTGTTCCCTTGCCCTTGACTTCTTTCTTAAAAACCTGATAAATTGCTTCCAGATGCGTGACGCTGTTAGAAATGTGGCAAAATATTTTCCAACGGCAATAATTAGTGGGAGAAGCCGTGATAAGGTTATTATTTGGCTTCTATTTCATTGTCATTGCATCAATGTAAATTAGGTCCTGTGTGTGTCTTCTGACATGTCATTCTTTCAGGTCTTTGAGTTTGTAGGACTAACAGAACTTTATTATGCTGGAAGTCATGGTATGGACATCATGGGCCCTGCTCGTCCCATTCCCAACGACATGCAGGTAATGCTGTGAGATATCTTTCTGCTCGAATGATGAGCGCCAATTATTTTATCTAGATAAATTTAATGTGCCCCTTATGAATTTACTAGTGGTGAATGTAGGGTAAGGAGGTTAGTTTATTCCAGCCTGCAAGTGAATTCTTATCTATGATTGACGAGGTGTGTGAAATATTTTCTTAGTTATCATACAATGCATTAATGCACGAAAATAACATTTCATTCAGCATTGTAATTGCATTCCACTTATGCTCAATCCAGGTTTTCAAATCTCTTGTCGAGGTCACAAAAGATGTAGTCGGGGCAAAAGTTGAGAACAACAGATTCTGCATTTCTGTACACTATCGTAATGTGGATGAAAAGGTATATCATCTGGTTTCTGCATATTATTAACTTGTTCGGTAATGTGGACTGTACTACACTGGATAATATTAAAACACGAAAAAGAAGTTAAAACATTGTTCATAGAACTATCTGTGCAGCACCGCGTAGTCGCGTAGCCTACAAACTTATGTGTTATTGTTCTTTGACTGACGAAAGTTGATCCCCCTTTTTATCTGTCTGTCTTAACAACAGAGTTGGACAACAATTGGTCAATACGTCCATGAAATTTTGAAACAGTATCCTCGTCTGCGGTTGACACATGGTAGGAAGGTATTACCTCTCATCCAGCTTGGGAACTACTTTCACAAGTTTTGCTTTGCACAATTTTCATCCCGTCCATTCTTATTTGGTTTTAGGTTTTAGAAATCCGACCAGTGCTCAACTGGGACAAGGGTAAAGCGGTTGAGTTTCTGCTTGAGTCACTAGGTGAGTGAACTTTATGTTGGGAAAAATGGGTGATTTGTATGTAAATATTTATCAATTAACATAATCAATTAAATAACATAAACGGAAGAATTCAATAATAACATAAACATAAAATATAAGTATAGAATTAGAAAACAAGCTTTAGGGAGTCACGTATGTATAGGACGTTGTCCTAAAGTCGTGTTGCCTCCCCTTCGTATGAGTACTTCCGGCACTACACGCCTCCAAGATAAAACACATGTGACTCACAGTCGGTTCTCCTTCTATGGACACGATCGCAAGGAAATAAAGAACGAGTCTTTCATCGAGTTGCAAAAACTATAGAAATATGGTATGAAATATAAATGGAGTATTTTTAAGTATTCAAGTTGTGTCTTTTTATGACGCATCTAACAATGAAATCACCACCCCTTTTATAGGGAAAAATCAGCCCCCACAATAATGTGAAATTAATTAATTCACAACCCCCATTCAAATATTGAAGTATATGTTATATTATAGATTAAGATTTTAATTAAACCAAAACTGAAAATTAAAATGTAATAATTGTGAAAGTTGAAACTTAATATAATTTCCAACACTTTCGGCATACTCACAAAACTATAGACTGCTACCAAACTATCTATTGAAAATAATGCACATTGTATTGCAGGGTTAGTTAACCGCGAAGACATTCTTCCCATATATGTTGGAGATGATCGAACTGATGAAGATGCGTTTAAGGTAATGTAAAGTTTCAAGACCAGAATTTCCTACTTATCGAACATTAATATACAAATTCAAACTAATTGACCTGTTAACAGGTTTTGAGAGAGGGTAATCAAGGTTATGGTATTGTGGTTTCTTCTGTGCCAAAGGAAAGCAATGCTTTTTACTCTCTCAGGGATCCATCAGAGGTACTGCCAGTTTCTTACTTTTTTGTTATTACGATTGACTGTATCATTTTTCTTGTTCATACGGGAATAGTTGCATAAACAAATTTTATGGTCGTAGAAGAAGGGAAAATTGCAGCGGCCATCCCTAACACCTTTACCCCCTTTATGGTTTTGTTTCCATTCTTGGCATTATTGTTCCCAACCTTCACCTTTAGCGTCCGTGTCCCCTACTGATGGTTTGCATCCAAAAAATGATTTATGCTGGTGTGAAAAGAGGAATTCGTCCTCAATCTTAAGAAGCAAGCCAAAATAAATGCAAAGAGGAAAAAAGAAAACAAAGAATCATCTTTCCCAATTACTCCCTGTTCCACCACTGTTGCCGCAGCACTTACATAGACAAATTTTTGCACAAGATTTTAGTTTCTTTTTCTATGTCGATACTGTCCATATTACAAAAGAAGCCCTGAAAGTTTTGATGATGGAACTCCATTCATATGAATTCTAGCCTCTCAAGAAACAATGTTTTGTTTGAATACATGCAGGTCATGGAGTTTCTCAAGACCTTGGTGGTATGGAAGAAGACAAGTGTACTATAATAATGAAATGGGTGAGGATCAAACTTTGATGGTACATATTTCATTAAGTTTCAATTAATTGTTTATTATTGTGTTACCATAAAAGTTACAGTGGTCAAGGGAGCAGAGGTGCCTAATGAAGCTTCTTGAAGCTGTGACAGGAAGTTTGTTTTTGCTCAGAGGCTTTTCTTGTAAATTTTCTTCTATCTTCAGCACCAAGGATATGCCATCACACCGGAGTCTATTCGTCTGTAAATGTAATTTTGTTTATTTGATCTCACAAGGGAGAGATTATATGGATCTTCTTCTTGATTTATTCAATGGAAATCAAATAATTTTTTTTTTCTCCTTTTGAAACAGCTATAAATGGAATGTGAAAGTAATTGCAACCAAATCACTTGCAGAGTTTTGAGTATTGATATAAACTTAATGACATGTTTGGTTTTCTAGACACGAACACAATTTGGCATTGATAAAGAAGGGAAGCATGCAAGATATGATGTGATATATTCGATTGCATCAGATATACTCAGGATATCTTATTGATTGTATTACGTTACATGAGAACCAATGCTTGACTCCCTGAGAACCAAGGCTTGACTCCCTTTTCGAAAGATATATTAAATGTACTTTAATTATGTTAGTGATGAGTGCTTATCATAATATTGAATTTTCTTACGATAGCAAGTTACTCATATATTAGTTTTTAGAGTGAATATGTCGTGCAACCCTTAACGTATTTGACTATTACCTATAACATTTTCAAAAATCATAGAAATCTCCCATAGCGTTTACTTTTTACAATATATTTCCCCATTTGTACTCAAAACTAAATTTGTATTATTCATTTTACCGTTCTATATTTGTGTTCCCTTTCCTCTTAAAACTATTATAAAACAAAAAACTATATTCCTCTCTTTTTTCTCATTCCTTAAAGAAATACCGTTTTAAATGAATCAAATTTGTTCATTTGAAATATTTAAATTATTAATTTTTTTCTTTAATACAATAAAATAGCCCTTGTTTGACAACCATTGTTTGAAATCTCTTTTTTTTCTATATATTCATTTTCAATCACATGTTAACACAATAAAATATTTTGCACGTAAATTCAAAATTTTTTCTTACTTTTTAACCATACATTCTTCTAAAAATCTCTATTCAAAACATGATTTTTAATGGTTGTCAAACAGGGCTGAAAAAGGTTTGAAATCAAGAAAAAAACAATTGTAAAATTGTTTCAAATTTGACACAAAGATATTGTTAAAATGAGAGCTTATATTTAGCACATGTTTCTCTCATTTTTCAAAACTTTTTTTTTATGTATTCCTTTTTCAACCACACATTTACACAATAAAATATAAATCCAAAATTTTTCTCTATTTTTTAACCACACATTCTCCAAAAGTTCACTATTCAAAACAATGTTTTTACAAAAAAATGGCCACCAAAGAGGGGTTTATATTTGCTCATGAAAATTGTTTCTGTAATTTAAAAATGTTAAATATATTCATGCCATCATTTTTTATAACTATACCATATTTTAATTGCATAGAGGCTCATATTCTTTACTCGTTATAAGATTTTTTTTTACAACATTCTTAATTTCTTATTTTAAATTAAGACAACTTGTCTTAGGAAAATGCATAATGAAGAAGATTGTCTAGCAGTCACACATAATGACTCGCACCTCCAATAGAAAAATTCGGGAAGTACATTCTTCATTTTCTTCCCAGTCCCCTCATGTTCTTATTTATGCTTCATAACACTGATGACAATGTCAGTTTTAAGTAGGGGTGGAAAAAACTTTGAATTTTTACTTTTCGTGTGTTTTTGAGTGTTTTTGTGTTTGTTCTTCGTTATTGTTTTAATATATAATAAAAAATTAAAACATTTCAACAAAAAAAAAATTTCTTGTTTTAGACTGTGTACTTGTGTGAGTTAGATAATCTGGTCGACAATGATGATTAAATTTGAGATTTAGTGTTGATTTGTGGACTCTAGCTATGATGCATGCTAGACTAATTGAAACTTCACCTTGCAAAACTTGATATTATATGTGCACTAGAATTAAGTTGGACAGTGTGATGTTATGAGTTGATTCATATAATTGATAAGTTTATATAGTTGAATATAGATACTATATCCAAAACTATCATATATTAATGATTCTTAGATCAAATTTAGCATAGTTTGGGGATATTTTACGATTGTAGGAAGATACGGATGTAAACTGGGGTTCCTTGTGTGAAAACTTATGTGTGGATTGTCTTAGATTAATATGATAAAATTGGGCAAAAATCTTAAGTTGGAGGTATGTTTAATTAGATAAGTGTTTAATGAGTGGCATTGCACTAATCATAGTAGAAGAATATATAAAAGACATCTCTTCATAACTTTTATGGCTCGAGTTATTAATCATGCTAGGGTATTTATAACCTGGTGCCCTAAAATCATCTAATTTGATAGTTATCGGCCAAAAGCTCGTTACATGGGTTATATAGAAAGTTTAAGAGAGAGTGTGTGCAAAAAAATATTGAAAAAAAAAATAGGTGTATGAAACAGAAGATGCACCAAATGTTCTAGTTAAACTCCAAACACTTATTTGAGAAGACTTGACTTTTGATGATGGATTATTAGCCTAGTCTAGTCCTAGAGGTCGAAGCAATCAAATAATTGGAGAATTTTTGTTTATTGATGTATTGACTTACAATTAGTAGAGTTCACCTGAACTAGAGAGGGTGATGATAGTAATGAAAAATTTAACCTTAGATTACAATTGGGAAAATAGTGAAAAAGAACAAGTTTGGGAGTGTGTGAATCATACGAGAGGTGAAATGATATATTTGACCACAAAGGGTCGGGAATTGAAGCAACTTGTAAATTTATGATTGTCTATTTAATTCTTCACACACACGTTAGTTCTACACTGGAAGAGTCAATATTAGTTTGGTATTGTGACTTTGAAACAGTTTATAGATTTAGTACTATAATTTCAAATACTAAGAGAAAAGGCTAGATTGTCTAACCAAATAATTTTGCATGTTTTTGTGTTTATTATTATTATTATTTAGATTATAATTTTGTTTGAGGACAAACAAATGTTTAAATTTGGTGGTATTTGATAAGTTTATTTTATACACTTATTCGGTGTATAAAATAACGATATTTGATATTTCTTTTGACAAAATATATCCTAAATTGTTGTATTTTATATCATATATGTAAAACTCAATGGTTGGACGAGGAATTGAAAGAACGTAGCGAAAAATGGTGAAAAATTGCAAAATTCAAAGTTAGGGGATCAAATTTCAAATATTCAATGGTTGATTTGGACCAAAAGATGAGTTGGAAGATTTTTTGAAGACAATTGGATGGAATTTGAATTCAAAAAAGAATGGAATATGATCAAACTATTATCACAATCAATGTCCAATCGCACAAGTTATATTCCAGATTTTTAGTCGAATATTGAGACCCATTTTTTGGCATAGTAAACATCCGAATTGGGAAAATTATATTTCTATCAAAGTTGTATCCATTTGAATTATATTTTCAACACACTTTGAATCGTTTCAATTGGATATTGCGAGAGAAAGTTATTGTCAAAATACCGACTACTGTGAAAAGATAAAAAATTCGAGCGCTAAGATAACTTTCCTTATTCGATTGGAACTCTTTTAGAAGTCAATTTGGACGTGTTTTCAACCGAGTTTTGACTCTTACAAATACATAACAACAGAATACATATTGGGGACATCTCATATACATATTATACTCCAATATTCATCAATTATTATCATAAAAGTAGGAGAATTCATTGTTTTTATGGTAGGATTGAAGAAGGTTGCAAAAATTCAATCAATTGAAGATTCAAACTTGATTTTTGGGCAAAGAAGAAAATGCACAAGTGGAGATTCATCAAGAAACCATTGAAGAGATTCAAGATTTCAAGATTCATCTTCATCTTCTCAATTTATCAAAATCTGGGTGATGTCTTTTCATTTAAATATGATTTCTTGTAATTTCAATATATTAGGCTAATTTATACATTATTAGGATGAGATGAAACCTTGTTGTGATATTTTTAGTTTTTAATTAATTATTTTGACTTTAATTTGATTTGATTTGTGGATGTTTATTATCGTTTTTATCATTTTTTTCAATTGCTTGATCACCAATTGAATTGTTATTAAATTTTATTGTTATCGAGAGAGACAATAGAGTTTAAGCACAATATAATAAATATTATGAAACTTTATATGGTTTCAATATGTGTTGTAGTACTCGTTAATGCATTTATATATCATATTTGCATATTTCATCGAGAAATAAAAGAGTCACATGAGGAGAAGATATTTGATCGCTATCGAGAGAGTCTTTCAATTAAATTAAGAGCATTAACCAACATAAATGATTTCAAATTGTCATTTTAATTGTTACACTAAATATAGAATAACAAGAGAGATTCGATATATTAGCAATGCATCTCACATAATTGAAAAACACATTTGATTATTTTTATTAGTTTAATCGATAATTTAGGAATTAGTATAAAAAATCACAAAATTTGTTTGATATTCGAATAAGGTTACTATTAATTTTAACTCAATTGAATACTTAGTTCTCGTGAGTTCGACACTTTACACACTACTATATTATTTGTTCACGATCCCGTTCACTTTCGAGAAATCAAACGATCACAAAGTGTAACTGAAATTGATCTTTGATTCGTGGAATCCTGGCTCAGTTCAACTTATCAATATCAAACCACAATCAATTGACTCCAACCTACAACTACTCCTATCACTTTGGTTGACACTTTTAATATGCCCGCAAGGAACACAGTACGATTTCTGTAAAAAAAAAATTCATTAAGATGGAGTAAAAATACTTATTACCTCTTGTATTTTTAAATAAGACAAAAAATATTAGTACAAACTTATGACTACATGTTCGTCCATTGTTTTAAAGCATGGTAACACTATATTTGGACGAAAACCGTGATTAAGAATAATATTTGCTAGTTAAAAAATATGAATATGATGAAAAATGTTATAAATATAAATATGCGAATAAATAAATCCTAAGAATATTTAATACAATTAAAATATAATGTGCGTGTGTATATACATATATATATACACATATAAAGACGTAGTGTGAATATAATTACCCTTTTGAAAACACATAGGATTGTAATTCTAGTAAACCAACGGCAATAGAGATGGATTTTCTCTTTTTTATTTGTCGTCTATTTTGTATATGGGCCATGTTCTATCTTTTTTTCCCCCTCAATTTTGTCATCTATTATGAGGTATATATGGGCTAGTTTTGGAGAGTCAACCACTCAATCTACTCGATTATTATATTGGATCTATATTTTTTTTATTTTTAAAAAGTTAAAAAATTTCTCAGATCAAGGTTTGAAGAATCGATATCATGTTGACCACTTCTCTTATTTGTAATTTTTAAATTTTTTGGGCATAAGCATTTACAAATATGTTATTCTGCTTCATTGTGATCCTTCTTTCTTTCGTTGTTATTATTATTATTATTATTATTATTATTATTATTATTATTATTTTGCGGCTAGCAATACAATAGTAAACAATTCTATATTTATTAGAGTTCATAAAATATTGTGTAAATTATAGGATATTGAAAAAAAGTTATATGGAGTGTAATTATAGATAATAAATAAAATCAGTTGTTTTGAGAAGGGTATATAAATGATTTAAATTATAAATAAGTAGATAGAACTTGTAAGTATTTCAAAATATGTGTGAAAAAAAAAAGTAATTTGAGTATTTACAAATCATTTATAAACACGAAAGTGAAATATAGTTTATATTAAAATATTTTAAATTATAAAAATTTTACTAGTTACATTATTCTCAAATCTTACATTAGAGCTTGTTTGAGTACTATTATTTTTTTTGTCAAAAGTAAAGATTTCTTGGACAAGTATTAATAATGGTAAACATGCGAATTAAAAAATAAGAATTCACTTTTTGGTTGGATTCCTTCGTGTTTGAAAATATAAAAATACGATGATTAAAAATAAGTTAGAAATAATAATTGTCACAACAAGACTTAGTGAAAGCGTTGAGAGAAAATGGCACACAAGTGGGAAGCCATATTCAGGAGTTTGCAGTGGAGTACATCGTGTACCATCCTACGTGTTGACTGTTCCATGGGACCCACAATATGCATGTGAAAGCGTTACAGAAATTCTGGACCAAGTTGGAGTGCAGCAAGAGCCCGCCACTATGCGGGTGCTATGACCGACAACAACCGGTTGTCCTTTTTGAAAAATAAAACCAACGGAGATTATATATTTATTAATTTCGAAAATAATTTTGTTCTTCGACCCTATTGTAAAAATTGGATTTTTAGAGAATATGCAATTAAAAGTAGAATTTTTTTTTAAATTTAGATCTCGCTTGGCCTCCATTATTTAATATTAAAATTTTTTGAAATAGTAAGTTTTCTTGAAAAATGGATGATTGAAAACTTGGAAAAAATTTCGATTTACTAATGTAATATTATTTTATTCAAAAAATACGTGACAAGAAAAAGAAAAGTTAGAAAATGTGTTATAATTTTAACGTAGGCTTATTTGCAAAATTATTCCAATAAAAAAAATTAGTATTTGTCATTTGGAAAATAAATTTGAGCAGGAGTAATAAATTTGCACGAATGTTTTTACATAAAGACTTAAGAGCTTGCCGGAGTGATTTTAATCCAATTAAAATTCAAAATATATCATTAGTATTCCGGGCCTCACTTCGCCTCCAATAAAAATAACAATAATCGACTAATTTTTTAATTTTAATCCAATTTTAATCCCTCCCAAATAAGTTCTTAATTTCCCCTGAGCTGTATTAAACATGGATTAATTATTAATAAAACTCCAACAGGTTTAACCAGTAACAAGTAAAGGAAAGGGAACATCGCGCCACACATACCTAGACCGAATTAACATAAAAAAACAAAAAAGCAGAAGCAGCGTTTATTTATTTTAATTTGTGCTAAACACAGAAAATTCTACAGAGCCGTTTTTTTCCTGCAATACTGTCTCAGTGTTTTTCTGGTTTACAGAGCAAGCAAGGA